>CP054668.1:1429993-1817992 GCA_013348765.1 Carpinus viminea
CAACCGACAGAATGGTATTTGTCCATTGCTTTAAACCAATTGTAGTGATACTTGTATACTTCCTGTGTACCCAATACGCTGTTAATGATATATTATTACTTATAAAAATAAAATATCCTTCGACAACCAAATCCAAAGGTTCCTCAGTGTTGCTACTCATGATAGGTTATATGGATGTTCTTGGAAGGGCTATGTCAAGAAGGTTAACTCCTCAACGTCCATGCACTACTGATTCAATCTGTGCATTGCATGAGCATCTTTTGCATGCCAAAATTTTTATAAAAAGAAAATCCCAGAAAACTTGTACTCTTGTGCAAAGGTAAAACCATATACAACTCAATAAGTGCATAAATACAAGGTAGTCCAATGAAATTGATAGAAGCCCCGAAAAAGCAATAAGCAATATTCAAGCTGAATATTGCCATCCTTCTCCAATACTCATCTAAGTTGAAAAGGAAATGACAAAACATATATCAAAAACAACCTCTAAACTTCCTGATTAGTCCACCATCTTTTTCCTTTTCAGCGTGTAACATCATGGATAGCCACATTTCAATGCAAGTTATTAAGTTGACAACGCCAGCACTATTGCTGTCCAGCCAACATGCTAAGTACGTGGACAAATTTTTGGTGAGATTTTGCAGTGCCATAATCAGGTTATTAATGGCAATCACAAGCCAGATCAAAAACAAAAATATATGTAAAAAAAAATCCCCCACTTGAGAATTTTCGAAAGCTACATATAGAACACTTGGATAAATGTAATCGTTCCTTATGATTTGCAAAGCTACATACAGAACTCTAGGCTAAACAACATCAATCTATACGATTGCAAACAAAGAGAAAAAAAATGACAAGAAAACTATGTCAAGAAAGGCAGAAGCAGAGATTTAAGAAAGTAGATCCAACATGATCAAATTCCAATCTGAGTTACCTTGAGGCCACTAACGGAGAGAAGACCACTGAGGATGCATTCCTTGAGACCCGTACCCAACACTATCACATCATACTCCTCATCCATGGCGATCAATTCACTTTTGGCTACACAGATAGATCCTCGCAAACAAACGGAGATACAGAAAGAGAAAGAGGGTTATGGTTTCAAGCTAACACGTCATTTCTTCCCCAATATGTGATTTATATACTCACACTCCTATTTGCAAAGAGAGAGAGAGAGAGAGAGAAAGAATGATGCTTTGTTTAGTAGCTAAAATGCTTTTTACTTAACTTAGATCCTAATATCATTTATTCTTATGCTTATGGATCCTTCAAAAGATTAAAGACATGAGAATATCTTCCCAAGCGAGAGACATTGGGGCTCTCACATCATTCTTGTATACCCAATTTGTCCTTCTCTCTTTCGTTTCAATTACTGAATAGACTTCCAACTACATTCTATACAGCAATTGCAAACAAGCCACTGAGAGAGAGAGAGAGAGAGAGAGGATGCTTTGTTTGTTGATTGAGGAAAGCTAGAATGGTTTTTACTTAACTTAGTTGCCAATATAATTTATTCTTATGCTTATGGAGCCTTCAAGAGATTAAAGACATGGGAATATCTTCCTAAGCGAGACCTTTCTTGGGTACCAATTTATCCTTCTCTCTTTCGTTTCAATTACAGAACACACTTCCAACTACATTTTCTATACAGCAATTGCAAACTAGCCACCGACTGTCCATAGAGTCCAGTGGGCTATAAAACCCATTGCCCACGTTTGAAGATAATGCACCGCTGATAAAGAGGGGAGAACAAAATCCGATCACTTCGACTACTTTCCTGGAGAATTTAAACGTACATTCACTGAAAAAAGGCAAGAACTCAATCAAGCACAAGTGTTGGATGATTGAAACCGAATATGAAAACAAAACTGCATAGCATGCTAGTCTGCAGCCAATGAAACAAAATTTTTATAACTGATATATTGAAAAAAAACAATACTATAAAAGTGAGAGAACTGTTTGCAGAACATTTTTTTTTAAAAAAAAAAAAAACCAATCTTTCAACTTCCTTCTTCTTCTTTTTCTTCTTTTAAAAAGAAGCAGAATTCCAAGAAACAAAATGGAGAACCTACAGAGATGACAATTACGACTAAAGGGTATCTGAGAAGCATCTACAAAAGGGTTCATTCACAGCCAAGAAATTCAAATTGTAGACTCTAGGAACCAAATTCTCAAGTTCTTAAACAGAGAAACTAATAAAACGACAATGAACCCGTGAAGAAGAACGGTGGTGAAGAAGAGCTGGCAAACCCGAAAGAGCCTCTGCATTCCGAGAGTGGACCAAGGATGAACTGGGAAGAACTCACAAATTAACAAAAAATCTTCCATAAAACTTTTCTTCTCTCTCTCTCTCGTGTTTTTTTTTTTTTTTTGGTGGTACCATAGATAATGATTAATGAGGTCGTATTGTATGCATCATATAATTATTACATGGACTGGGGCAGAGATGGCTTTGGTTGAGGAAATGAAAGGAAGAAGAATCTGGTTGTTATTTCTCTGTTCTCATCACTGGTCAGTCATCAGTGGCTACTGTACTCGTTAAACTTCTTTGAGTGATGTTGAATAGAATTTAATTATTTAAAATATTAATAGAAATGAGTTAGTTCAACAAGGTTCCGTTGTCGTCCAGCGGTTAGGATATCTGGCTTTCACCCAGGAGACCCGGGTTCGATTCCCGGCAACGGAATTATTTTGTTTAACAACTTTTTGACGATATTCCTTTATCGTCTTTACAAGTAAATGTGGTAACAAAAGTGAACTATTGGGTCACCAGAAGCACATATATTTTTCGTTACGGAAAGCACATCTTCAACTGCTCCTTTTCGCCGGCCCGAATATTGACAAAAAAAAAGGAAGTAGTCCTTTTCGCCTTAACAACGTCTTGTAAAAATCCTTGCCCTGAGACTCTCTTTGTTATTATCGACCAATAACTGTCGCCCTAACAAATGTAGGTCGCCACTACAACCCTTTTTTTTCTAAAATTGCTGCTTTTAGGCCTTGTCACCACGAATTCGATCCAAATTCCCCTTCCCAAAGTAGCGGCGGCGAGGTCACAGTACTATCTCTTTCTCTCCCTCTGATTGGTGGCACTTTCTCTCACTGCCCTTCAATAGTTTCCTGGTGAGCTCTCTCTCTCACAGATACGCAAAAATGCCTACTTTTCTGGATCTTCAAATTCATTTTGTATTGATTTGGCTTGGCTAGTATCGATGTTACACAATCTGCACGTAAAATCGTTGTTGGGTTCAAGTAAGACTATTAGGATGTCATCGATTTTCCTTTTCTAAGCTGATCATCGTCTACCTTTATTTCTGCATCTTTCCCTTCCAGTTAAATTTCACAGTTTTTCTTTTTCCTTGTTGAAAGTTCATAGATTTTCCTCTCCTTCAACAATTCTGTGCGTTTTAGGACCAAAGGGTCTTTTGATTTATGCTCATAACCTATTTCTTCAGTAATCAAATGGGTTTCCTTCTCTTTCCCTATTGGAAACTTGGAAGCAGACGTATGTCCCTTGTACAAGTTAGTGCATTGGATCGCCCACGTATCTGTTGCCGTCTGATAGAAAATTAGCCAAGTGTAGCTCCCAGTGAACCCAGATATGTATATACTCTTATAATTATTGAAATGGATAAACTTTGCATACAATGTGCAACTTCTGGATTAGATTACAAAATAAGGAGATCTAATATAAATCTTATATATAATGGGGCAGGACAACCCAGGAAAAAAAATGGGGCTTTTACTTAGTTGGAAGAAAAGAGAGAGGGAAAACTCAATAGAGAGAACAATATGGATCATGAAAGACCATCAAAGGATATCTACATCTTAATAACAAGTATTACTTCTCATGAGATTCTGGGTTAAGATGGTTTAACCTATATAAGAGTTGATGAAAATCTATAGTTCAATTAGCATTTTTCGATGGCGGGGTATCAGGCAGAATTTAATTTTGTTTTAGCTTTTTCCCTCTTTCTTTCTGTGTATATCTTGTATACTTTGTGTGTGCTACAGCTATGCCCTCTTGTTTTCAAATAGAATCTTATAAAGAAAAGTATTGGTATTTTTCCTTTTATCACAATAATCAATATAATTGGTTCTATCATTATTGTCTATTTGCTATATAATGAAGTGTTTCTGACTTTATTTACCCAAAAAGGGGTTTCTATCTTTAACTGAAGTTTTTGGTTAGCAGGCAACACATCGGACCTAGCAGCTCTGCTCCTAAGACTCATGTCAGTTCCTAACGAGGATAATATGACATCTCATTCTCAGGTATCCCTTTCATTCATAGGAACACATTTTGTTTTGTGGCTTTGCTGTTGAACAATGGGTGATGAGATGGCAATCTCCAGAAGTTTAGTTTCAGATCTGACTGATTTTTCTTGCACACGACGAGATAGAAGGCCTCAAATTTCCTGATTTAAGACATGTCTTAGACTGAAATCACAGCTAGATGATAGAGAGAGAAGTTGTGGTACTCTTGTATGTTGAGCACATGGAAGAAAGGGTTTTTTTGGGGGTAGGGGGGCAGGGACCTGTAAAGAAAAAAAAAATCTTTTTCTCATGAGATTTTTATTGTTAAATTTGAGTCATTTCACTTATTTTTATTTCCCATTCTTTTGCTGTGGTCTTTTGGTTCTTCTCAGTCGAATGAGATATATCATACATTAGTCTTTGTATCAACTCACGTTGTTGTTTTGTTGGTTTGACTGCACAATGTAATATATGACCCTAAATATTGCAGAGTGGTTTCATACAATGACCTAAAGTAAAGATGGTCAGACACTTGTTTGGTTCCTTATTAGGATTAAATTTAGAAACTTTTTCATGTGTATAAATTTTTCCAAGTGATATTTGTCATATTTTCTTGCTCTTTGTTGGTTTTTGCTTGCAGCTTTCATCTCATTTTTTGGGGGATCTCCTTGATTCCATAATTGTTGACGTGGCATCTGAGTGTCATCGAATAGCAAGGTTGGGCCTTGATCGTAATTTGGAAGAAGAGGAGGAAGAATTGAGGTTGTCAGCACAAGCCCGGGTAAGGGTAGCTGATCCTAGTAATAGTGGTGAAGCTAATAGCAAATATGTGGTTGACATATTTGGACAAACTCATCCTTCTGTAGCCAATGAAATATTTGAGTGCATGAATTGTGGTCGGTCTATCATGGCTGGGAGATTTGCCCCTCATTTGGAGAAGTGCATGGGAAAGGTGATCCTTTTTTCCCTTCATTAGATAGTTGGTAGTCCATTTCTTAAAGTTGGAAATCAGATGTTTCAAGCGGTTTTCATAGAATATCATGGACATCCATAAACATTTTGTTTCACCTGATTGTTGATATATATATATATATATATATATATTGTTGGTGAAAATCCATTTCTTTACACAAGGCATTCTTCATTCTTCAATCCTCATTAGCTCTTGCTTTTCCTTCCATACTCCACTACAGGGTAGAAAGGCTCGACCGAAGGCAACAAGAAGTAGCACAGCTGCACAGAACCGTCATTCAAGAGGCAGCCCTGTTTCCACATATTCTGCTTATTCAAATTCCACCAGCACTAACCGGCTATCAAACGGAACATCCGGTGCTGCAGGTGAGGAGTACTCAAATGGCACATTTCCAGAGCCATGAAAATGATGAGCTTGTCAGGCCAACTTCAGGATATAGGCCAATGAGCGATACCATATACCTGGCTGAGGAAAATATGTTTTAGTTCTTTTGGTGAGAATTTATTGCCGAATATTCAACATGATTCTCTCAGTTTGGTGTGCCATAGCAGCATATCTTATGGAAGTATAATGAGTTCATAGTTCTTTAGATGTTTGGACTCAAACAACTGTGAACAGCTTGTGTACCAATATGGTTCCAATTCCAGAAAGAGTAAGAAAGGGAAATGAAAATTTCATAATATTATAAGAGCTTGGTGTTGACTGCTGAGTGAATTTCTGTACTTTTTTTTTCTTTCCATTCCATGTCTTCTTGACAATCAACCCAAGCACAAAGCAAATTCAGAACTGATAGGGAATCCCTTGATAGGTTATTGCCTGCTTGGAGCTTCATGTATTGTATTGCCTGATATAAACATCCTGAATCCCACGTATGCCTGGTGGCAGCTATTGCTTTGGGAAGAAAGCTCTGGAGTTGAGAAGCATAAACTGTAGTGAGGCCCCATTTCTCTTGATGACTTGCTAACTTCTTAGTATCCTTAGTCGTAAATTGTAGATAATAATAATAATAATAATAATAACGATAATTGGTCCATGAGTTTTCATGTTTAACAATTGCTTACATGTGAAAATAATAATAATAAAAATAAATAAAAATAAAATTTAAAAATAATAATAATAATAAGGTTTGCTTCTACACACGAGACACAAGCTAGAAATGTCACATCGATAATTAAGAATTAGTCCTTGGTTTTAGTCACATTAAAAATCAGTCCTATTGTCATGTAAGGCAATCATTATGTAGTTTTCCCAAGATCAGTAGTTACACTTATGTCTTGGGCAGACCCAAGGACGTTTGGATTCTCTTACCGAACCTTTAATGGGCTTGATTAAGGTATGCAAAAATATTAGGAAAAAGACTAATAGAAATTCCGTTGCCGGGACTTGAACCCGGGTCTTTCGGGTGAGAGCCGAATATCCTGACCAACTAGACTACAACGGATTTGCGCTCTATGCGTACCAAGTCCATTTAAAATTATTTAACTGAAATCTCCAATTCGAAATTGATCTTTATAAAATTCGTCGGAGGAGGCAAGTGAGTTTTTTTAGGCTTCAAGCATGTCTTGAAAACTATCTTCCAAGCCTTAGGTGTTCTTTATGGAGCCTTGTTGCTTGTTCCACCCGCTCCATGAATTTCTTTTAAAATATTGTTATTTAGTAGATCTTTATACGATTGTCATATACAACTATAATGAAATGATAGTAAAATCAACATTTGGATCAATAAAGGTTTAAAAAAATTAAAAAACAAAATTAATGGATGATATTAACTGCTACATTATTATAGTTGTATATGAGAATCTACTAAATATCGTTTCTCTTTTTTTTTTTAACATCACATCGAAAGAGTTTTCAAAATAATTTATGAAGTAGAAACGACATCATGTTGTAAGAAGGGATACTTGCAACCATTGATCGATGAGAACAATTCTACTTGCACGTAATAATATTTTTTTCTTTCACCCTGGAATTCAATTCGATCTTATCTTTGGTATTATTTATATGATTGATTCATATATCTAAGTACAGGTCGATTTATAGTTATATACGGTAAATAATCAAGTTAATGAGAACATAATGTAGCCTTGTGGATCACTAAGAGTGGTGAATGTATGTGTCTAACATAAAATCATCTGTAATTATTTGTCTCTTCTTTCTCTCTCTTGCTTCTACTATTATTTCCGTATTTTATATTTTCCCACAAACTTTCCTAAATACTTGGATTTACTTAGGTATGATGCCCCTAATATTTTACTTTTGTTCCTCCCTTAAAATTACTCGAGAAACTACTTTAAAACTCTGGATGAAAAGGATTAGGGAAGGTAGAGATAAGATCCCCTGTCAAAGGTCTCTTTTTGACTTAAATAACCCAAATGTGTTTCCATTGAAAATAATTGGGTAGGTTGGAGTAAAAATGCATTGATAAATCTCCCAAGTATTTCATAATCTAAAATTCTTTATTACTTAAACTATAAAGTCCTATTACATCTTGTCATAAGCCTTCATCATATACCAACAAGGGTTGTGGTCAAGTGATTCTTAAGCTTATCTTCATGTTGTTATTAGGTGGGCGTTAGGACCTAAGTTCGGCTCTCGAAATAGAAAGCATTTATTGTTTATTAGTGAACCATTGACTTATTTCACTGATAGTTTGGTGGGGCTCAATTAGGTTATGGCCCACATCGATTTGAGGAAGCACCTATGATCCCTACATCTGCAAGTTGTCTAGTGGTTTAAGCCCTTCTTGTTGAAGTCTTAACGATTATATGCTACTATTGTCTTGTTCAAGTAGAAAAACAATTCTGGTTGCCAGATCTACCCATTTTTTGAATAAGCAAAAAAATGAGTGTCATAAACTCATACATATATGCCTAGGAGATTCTAGATCCCTAGGAGACTACATCATAAAGTCATGTTGTTTCAATTCATGTGTCTACTCAAGACAAGTCATGTTGGCATTAACTTGGTTCGAGTGTGGGCCTACACAAGAGAAGGCAAACAAACAGATAAGTATGGAGAAGCATCTCAACCCCAGTCTCCAGCGTTCAATATGAACCACATGCACATCAAGTACAGTTCTTCAAGCATAAGCCTCTGCCTCTATTTCTATGAAGATAGCTTTTCAACAATCAAAAAGAAGTGAACAAGCTAAATGGGTTCTGGCTCCCATAACATTATACATACTGCAATTATAGATTTATACAGATCCCTTATAGTGGGTGGAATTTTTTCTGGTTAATCAAACACTTCCCAGTCCTGTGTTATTTTGGTAGAAGATTGCAGTGGTGTTGGGGCGCACAGGCTCCCCACTCCCAACTCAAAAGTCTCCCATCTGGTGGCTACTGACACCACATCCTTACTGCTGCTGAAGGGATTAGAATTTCTTGCCTTCAGATTGTCAAGTGTGTCTACAAGGCTCTGGACTCGACGAACCTGTGCAACAAATTATCAGTAGTTGCTGTCATCAATTTAGCATATACAGTGACAGTTAAACATCTAATTTGCTATATTCAACTTATTCCTGAGAAATAATTTGCAGCAAGACTTCCAGTGTGACTGTAGCAGTCACATCTGCCGTTGGTTCAAAAAGACTAATGAAGTTATGAAACGTTCTTAGAATTATTATATCAAGAACGAATGTGAGACTTTGTATTATTAAGGCTATAAGTTTATTTATAATTCACCTGCTCCATATGAGCAATTCAAAATATTAAGGTATTATAAGCAACAATGTTTATGGATGTGGGCTTTTAATTCACCTAGACACTGTCGATCAGCTAGAAGTTAAAAAATATCGTACTTCTCTTACCGGTTTCTTAAGTATTTTTTGACTAAGATGCACAAGAAGCTCTTAAAAGCCTGTCCTGAATTATGAAATTCTGACACATCAACCAACCAAACAACACAATTTTCAATGACATATGATCAGGCTCCAACATGATCTAGCAAATTGATAGTTTTGATAATAGAAAAGTGATAGTAATAATCACACATACCTCAATCCGCCTCTGCACTTTTGCCTCTCCATCAGCCTCAGTTGAATCCAATTTAAGCAACTGCACCATGAGCAACTCTGTCAAGACCACAAATTCCTTATCTTCAACCTTGGTGCCACCTCTGACAGTTGCCTCCAAAGCAACAACCTTCTCAGAGAGTTTGTCAACTTCTGCTCTCACATTGGCGACTGCCTCATAGGCCTTCATTACACATTGATTTCTCTGCATCTCCTCGAGCTTCCTCTCTTTGCTAGCTGGGTCCTCCAACAGTATTACTTTAGACATATCTTTTACACCTGCCATGTGCAAGCATTCCTCATCTTCCTTTTCTTTCCCTCTAAACAGCAATCTTTGCTCCTTAGGCTGCAGACCAGTCTCATGGGCAAGAACCCTTTTCAAATCCCCTTTCATTTAACCAAAAATAGCAATTGAACCTCAATTTCAGAAACTGTAACTACAAGTGTTGCAGCCAAAGTCCAACAATAGATAAAGCAAACACAAAATATAATTACTATAACTCAAAAGGCTAACTTTAAGAGTCAATTACCTTGAATTAGAAAAGTAAGTCCTAAGTAACTCCTTTATGGACAAAGATCAACTTCAAAATTCCCTTTTGACTTTTATCCAAAAAAAAAAAAAAAAACTAAAATGCAGGACAAAATTACCGAAGTAGCTTTCATGGCAATGACCCACTTCTCAAATTTTCCACCAAACAAAGACTCAACATTTGAAAATAAGATACACCAAACTAGGAAATGCACATGAACCTTTTTCACCAGAGTGACCCATGACAAAGCAAATGCTCACAAAACTGTAACAAATAGAGCAAAACAACAGAAACCCAGAAACTAAACTATACAATCTGATGATTACCAAAAGTGGATTGGGCTGGGACAGTGATATCATGGTGATATGAACCATGGGAGACCTTGATCTTGATCATAGTCCCAGAAGATGAATCCCCAATGTCTCTCTTTTGAACAAGCATACCACCAGGCCTGAGCTCCCAATCTATCTCCCTATTAAACCCATTATTCATTACACCCTTTGAAGTTGATCTTTTCATGGTCACCAAACAAGATGAAAATCTTGGACTCAAAGAAAAAGAAAAATGAAAAAGAAAAAGATGGAGTTGGTAGAGAGAGGTGAGAAGGGTCTGTGTTGGCAAGCGGGTAGAGTAAGCAAAACTAAAGAGACTTTAGGATAGGATCCTCCCAACACTGACTTATTAACAGCTAGCGGTTGGTCGGTTAAACTTTTATAAAAGTTGGCCAGAGAGAAAGGGAGAGAGGGAAAAGTTACACTATTTTGAAATTATATTAAAGTAATGTAATAATGTTGGAGTTTATCTATCATTGATGGAGAAGTAATAATGAAATATCTTATTGGTGAATACACTCGTTCATCGTTTCTTTAGCGATTTTATGAAATTACAAAGGTGTTTTTATAATTAAAAATCCTATTAATGTATTCAGAGCTTCATTAGTGTTTCTTTTTTTTTTTTTTTTTGAAGTGTTCATTAGTGTTTCTAATGACATTGAAATGACATAAATTTCTTCCAACCCATTCTGGAGGAGATATTCTCAAACTCATTTAAAATAGTGTCAAATGTTTATAAACATTTAAATGGTGCATTAAATTTAGTCTAAGTTAGTAAACTATTATTAATGACATTAATAATTGGGACATGCTACAATAAACTACTCATATTTGGCCCATAAAAGTCTATGTGACATCTCAAAAAAATATTTTAGAATATTTTTGCAGTGAAAAAACAACCCACAATGCAATAAATGAAGGATGCTACATAGACTTTTATGGGCTAAAGGTGGGTAGTTTATTGCATTCTAGCATTTCCCTTAATAATTTAATATGCCTTTTAAATGATTATTAACACTTGACACTATTTTAAATGGGTTGAATATTTCCTCCCGACTGGTTTAGAGAAAATTTATGTCCACATTGAAATAAGAGTAATTTTTTTTAGAATAATATTACTCTTCACACTTATTTATCATAGTTATTTTACACTAGCAAATATAATGTGTTTAGTACTTTTTCATGTCAATCACTTAAAAAAAACAAAAGAAAAGTCATTTCAAATACGTCATGTCAACTAGTATAAAATGAGTGTAATAAATAAATATGAAAATGAATATTACTATTTTTTTTAGCACTTTTCTCTTTCTTAAAAGCATTTTTTTTTTCACACCTGGCCTTGTTCTTTCACAGTTATTTTACACTAGCAGATATAATGTGTTTAGTAATTTTTCATATCAATCACTTAAAAAAATCAAAATAGAAGTTATTTCAAATACGTCACGTCAATTAATATAAAATGAGTATAATAAATAAATATGAAATAAATATTACTATTTTTTTTTTAGCATTTTTCTCTTTCTTAAAAGCATAATTTTTATTTTTTTTCACACCTTGCTCTTTCTTAAAAGCATCATTTGACATTATTATTAATAATTAGCATTACTCCAAGCGTTGCTTTAGAGAAAATAAATAAATAGAAGGGATAAATATTAAATTGATTCTTGACATATACCTTGGGCTTGGGGTGTCTTCTTATATCAAACTACTGCCTCTGTGACTCCGTCTAACTTCTTTCTATTTACGTTGAATTGGTGATGAAGATTGAAGACCGTGACGCATCAGCACATGTCTATGTCACACGTTACAAAAGAGCGAAGCAAAAAAACACTCTTTGTAGCGGTTCTCTGTATATAATATTTATTTTCTTTTCTTTTCTTTTCTTTTCTTTTTGAAACGTGTCAAGATGCATCAGCAATTAGCCTATGTGTCAAGATAATATTGGTACTGGCATAGACATTATACGCTGATGTGTCATGATCTCCGACAACAAAAACTGATCGAAAGTGGTCGAAACTGGTTTGATACCATACCACGACCAATACCCTAATAATCTTTAAGATTATTTTTATACAACGACGATTGATTTAATATAAGGTTAAACCCCATAGATCAATTTAATAAATTTTTTTTTTTCTAAATAGAAAAAGGAGAAAGAAAATAAAACTTTCAAATTTTATCACTTTTGAACTAGAATCTTTTTTTCAACGAGGAAAAATAAAAGTTCATTTGACAATATTTTTTATTTCTCACGTTTATGTTTTTTCTTGGTGAGGGATTACTTGGGTGAAGTTCATGCGGCATTTTGTAGAACAATCCAGTCACATCAAGAATCAAGATCCTGTGGTGGCTGAAGCAATGAACGCTTTAATTGCAGCAGAATTTAGCAGGAATTTGGGTTTACTGAATATTGAGCTTGAAAGGGATTCACTCCTCGTGATAAAGGCTATCAAAGAATCTGCCATTCAACGGAATTCTTATGGGCAAATAGTGGGAGATGCTAAGAGTCGTCCTCAACAATACGAGGAGTTGGTTTATTCAACATGTGAAGCGAGATACCAAATAACGGCTCATTTTTTGGCTAAAGAAACGGGACGATATGTCAATGAGCAAATATGACATAAGCAAATATGGATGGAAGAAGTATCATAATGTATTTTTATATTTTTTCTCTAGAACATTCCGCTCTTTCAATTTAGAGCCTTGGGACTCTAATTATCTTGTTATCTTTTGATGAAGTAATAGAAGAAGTTTTTTTCTCAAATATATATATAGAACCTTTAATTTTTTTGAGGAAACTTCACAAAATCTCCATGAGCTTTCATCCGTTTTGAAACACTCATTTCAAATTTTAAAAGCTCTCAATTTAACCCCTCAAACTTTCAATTGCTCTCAATTTGGACCCCTCCATACAAATTAGGTTTTAAAAATTTAAAAAAGATAAAAATACTCATGATTTTCATTTTTTTAAAAATTAAAAAAAACGTTTTAGAAGTTGAAATTTTAAATGGTTAATTTGAAATGGTGACTTTTGTATAAAATTTCAACTTCAGAGATTTTTTTGTTTTTTTTTTTAAAATAAAAATCATGAGTATTTTGGTCTTTTTATAAATTTTTTAAACTCTAATTTGTACGGATTTGTCCAAATTGAGAACAATTGAAAGTTGAAGGGGTTAAATTAAGAGTTTTTTAAGTTTATGGGATATTTCAAAATAAGTGTAACTTCAGAGGAGTTTTGTAAAGTTTTCCCAATTTTTTTTTTCGCATATATAAAATAACGATTTTGACATTTTAGAGCATTTCTATTTTTTTTTTCACTTTTATCTGTTTTTATTATCTTGATGTATAAGCATAATTATAGGCGTGTAGTACTAGGTCCCATACATGTTTCATGCACCTGATAAGATTGAGGGACAGCCATTGCAGGGTTTCTTTTTTTTTTATTACCTTTTTGTTATTTAGCCATTGGAAGGGGCCTGCATTGGGATTTCAATAATTTTGCTAAGCAATTGAATAGTCGGAGCAGGTGAGATTGAACTGTTGAATACCTGTTTGAGGAAATTAATTTACCTTAATGTAATGAGTAGTGTTATTGAACCCGATTCTATCTTTCTATAAAAGGCCAAGTGATTTTAGATAATTTAAACAATAAACGCTTACATGTTTAAACATATTAAAATGATAACAAAAAGATACATGCCCAAACCAATTAAGAAAATATCCAATTTCAAATTGAAGGGTTGTTCACGTGAGCCCTGCTTGGGATGGTCATGCAAGCCTCCTCTGACCACGTGAGGCGCCTTTTAGTTTATGGTGGTCGTGCTGGCGAAGCACCACCACTCTTCTTAAAAATTTGATTTAAAAATGGAGGGAGTTTTTTTTTTTTTTTTGAGAAATCGAGTGGATCTTATAAATAAAACAACTTAAACACGACATTCTATTGAAATGATATTAGAGATACAAACGAGAACTTCCTCAATAAAGTAGTATTTCAAACTCAATAATAAAGCTTCTTTTACCAAGCCGTGGGCTACACCATTTAGATGTGATCATCTGACACGGCTTACCCTCTATGCTTGCAAGCTATTTAAATTTTAAAGTCTTGCGAGCCTCCTCTATAAAGAATGAAGTAAATTAAATGTTTGAAAAAAAAAAACAAATGTCACATTGTTAATGGACTTTTAGACACAGCACATATGCCATTATTACCAGAGAAACGTGGAATAGATGGGCTGGCAGAAGACTGGCTTAAACAACAACCCTTAGGGGATGGTCTTTCAAAGCAATGGGCTAAAATGGTCTACAAGGCCCAAATTCAAGCATTGACCCATAAATTCAGCAAGGCGTACGTAGGCCCAACTGTTTCTATCGGGAGTGAAGAAAATGTAATATTGTAGACCCTCTAATTGAATAAAATTTGTCTTTAAATTATTAGAGAAAATTCTTCTAATTTAGTAGATTAAATTGTTATTTATTTTTAAAGCATGTGAATTTTTAATATAATTAACAACAAAGCACAAGACATGGGCGGGCAAATGTCAATTTCATATATTGAATGGGTGAAACTTTTTCCATTTCATTTTGGAGGATTTTTAATTATTTATTGTGATGTTGATATAAACCTTGGTAAAACACACCCTATGAAAATTGATGCTCTGCAACTGATGTTCATGGCGACTCACTTTATCAATATTGACATGATGATAGTCAATTTTTTTTTTTTTTTGGCAGCTCTACTTATCTATAAGTATTCAATGACTTAATATTATGCCCATGCATAATATTAAAGACATTTTACTCTAACCTGTAAGTTGCTCCCTCTATAACTCAATCACAAACTGCAACCTATTCAATCCCATACTCAGAGATGGACCTATGGGGGGACTGGCTGGGGCCATGGTCCCCCCCCAAATCTGGAATAAAAAAAAAATCAGCTGTGAAAAAAAGAATAGTATACTGGTCCCCCCATAAGAATAAACAAACCCCAGTCCCCCCCCCCAAAATCTGGAATAAAAAAAAAATCAGCTGTGGAAAAAAGAATAGTATACTAGTCCCCCCATAAGAATAAACAAACCCCAGTCCCCCCCCCTCTCATAAGACTAAAACAAACCCCAGTCCCTCTCCTAGAAAAAACGGTCCCAATGCCCAAAAAACATAAAAAAAAAAACCAAAGAGTCAAAGACCGGTCTCCTCCCGCCTAAAAAAAACCGGTCCTAGAGCCTCACAAAAAAAAAAAAAAAAACATATATTAAGCTTTTGTTTTGGGGAATTAGAATGTTTCATATTTTGACAGATATGTTTGATGGTTTTTTTTTTTTCTAAAACATTTTAGTGGAAGTTGTTTTGGGAATTTTATGTTTTCTCCTAATTTTGTTGTAGATGGAAAAATCAACTTGATTTTTTCAAACGAAAAAATGCATAAAGTTCAAATGTGCAAACTTTAAATGCCCAAACTTCAAATGCACAAACTTCAAATGTCAATATTGGTGATACATCATTATCAGCTTCTAATATCCTAATTTTTGAAAATTCTTCTAAAAATTTTTTCAAACCAAAAAATGCACAAAGTCCAAATGCCCAAACTTCAAATGCACAAATTTCAAATGTCAATGTTGGTGATATATCATCACCAGCTTCTGATATCCCAATTTCTGAAAATTCTTCTAAAAGACTTGAGAGTTGATGGCAATGAATTTAATATTAGTTCATTGGAATATGATCATAGATTGCGTCGTCAGATATAAGAATATGATGTTAATTGCCGAGATGAAATTCGAAGAGTTTATATTAAAGCTGGTCCATACCGACCTACGGTCTCAGACTACCACGATCCTCCCATCAAATATTCTGGGTCCGTCCCTGCCCATACTCGACGTAGTGGTTGGGTTTTAGTATTAAAGTTTTGATTGGATTATTGTGATGTGATATCACATTCTATCTACTCTAGAGAAATAGTGACTTATTTTCAAGTTCTTATTTGACCTAGACATCAAAGATATCTCTTATCAGTACATCCTAACCAACCCTGAAGTAGGCCATTCTTCTAATCTAATATCTAATATTTAATATATAATTAGATAATCTAATCTAATATCTATTTAATAGGAGAGTTTTTAGGAGTTTATAAAAATACGACAAGTGGCGTTTAGTAGAGTGAGACGTTTATTTGGTTATTTTTTTCTCCCTCTGTTTATCTTCGCTTTTTCTTGCATTAGAGAGAGGCATTGAGAGGCAATTTGTAAGGATGCAAAGGACACAGGAGCAACGGTCGAGATTTGCCAAGCCAACCACCATTCATGGTTACGCCCAGTTCGGGGACCTTCTTGGGTTTCAGAGGCTACTCCGAGAGAACCCGTCGCTTCTCAACGAAAGAAACCTTGTTGTAACATCTCATTCTCTATTTATATAATAAAATTTAAAAATAAATAAATAAAAATTTCAAGAATTCGATTCTTTTGTGTGCGTTCATTTTGAATATGGGTGTTGTTTGAAGGAGTTTTTTTTTTTAATGGGTTTTGTGCTATTATGTATATCTTTAAGTTTGTTAGTGAACTGGGTAAGTTGGCAGGGTCTATGTAGATATAATGCAGTTGAATTTGGAGACGAAGGAAGCACTAAATTGATGTTTTAATGAGATCAAGGAGATAGATGGAAATGGATTGTAGACAATTGGGCTGGGATGGATCATGAATTTCCCATATGTGAAAGATAGTTTTCAGTTATTTTTTCTCAATCGACTTAAAACAAAACAAATAAGAGACGGACTCACACCATGTATATATCTCTTCCTCAAGAATATGATTAAACCCAAAATCTTAAAATTGATGAGAGAAAAGAAGTCAACAATGATGAAAGACAACGGAGCCAAACATTATAAAATTCATTATATCTCTCTATCTCTTAGAACGAAAGTAGTCAAATTCTCTCTGACTATTTGAATATTTGCTGCAAAAATCTACTGCATATAGCAGATGATTTTTCCCTAACAAATAATTGTTTTGTAACTGTTAATTGGATTAACACTCACAATTGGTTTAATTGTAACTGTTTACATGCTTAATTGATCCACAACATTGCATCGAAAAAAAAAAACAAAACATAGAAAAAAAAAATTGATCGATGACATTACAATAATTACTCTTCATCATCTTCCGCCAAAGGTAGCTCAATCAATTGAGACCACGCCTCATGAAAAGTCACTAGTTCAAATCTCATTTCTCCTCTTATTTGGACATGTCAAACAAAAAAAAATCACTCTTCATCATCTAAAAATACTCAAAAATTGGCTTTTCGGGTTATATAATAGATAGATTTTATCCTTCAAAATTTTTATGAGATTATATCAAACTATTTTTTGGGTAGCTTATTAGTTAATACTCATTTAGATGCTTATAAGATTGGTAAAATTGCGCTTGTAAGGTGGGTATAGTTAAAAGGTTTTTTTTAATTTTGAATGACTATATTAGCCAAGAAAATATTTATAGTAAACGATTAAAATTATTTTTTCAACTATCTTTCATCTCCATATAGTAAATGAGTAAATATAGCATTGAATTTTGGTGGGACCTATATGAGCCTACAAATTCAATGGTGTGTCCATTAGATTTACTAAAAATGATGATTGATTACTTATAATCTTTTATAAACTTTTCATATAGAGTTATAATGAAAAAAATCGTGCTATTATATGCTCGTTGCTATAAATTTCAAGTCCCCCTTAACATTTGCCTTTACAGATTTCCAGTATCATCATGTGTCCAAAATGACTGGGGAGGAATGGGATCCACAACTGCCCATTTGGACAAAAAATTAAAATATATATATTTATATATATTAAAAATTAAATTAAATTAAAAAAAATGTGGTTCTCCCAAAAAGGGTTGTTTAGTAAATTGGACATCCTTCCACCAGGTCTGAACAAATAGCAAGGTTGCGTACTGGTTTTGAATTCATAATTACCACTGCATTGGATTACCTGAGTTGATGGCTTTCTTTCAGCTCCCACTTCCATTCATATAGATTGAATTATCTAGATCCCAAATCATGGAATTTTTGATGGAAATGCACCAAGTCACCAACTATCTTGGTTGGTTCGACATTATGTTCTCGAACTCTTATTATACCAACTCTATATGTGCACCAAACATCACTAAGTTATAAAAGAATTGTAGGGATAAGATTATCATCAACTAAAATGGGAGGCGAAGCATGATACCTAATCTTTATTTTCTTACCGTGTTAATTATCAATTGCTTTAATTTTTTTTTTTTTTTAAATGATGAATTTAATCATTTCAATTAATACTTTAACACGAACCTTAGAACATGAGTAGCTAGCTAGCTAGCATTGTAAGCATCTCTAACTGGCCGGGTTTGAGACAAATGGTTAAAGATGAAATAGTGGAAGCAAAGGGAAAGAAAAGAGATGAGAAATTTTGAAGTGGCTTAGCCTTAGAGGCTTATGTCCCCTGGTGTGAAGTGCCCTTAAGGCTATCTATATACCTATAATTAATGAAACTAAATCAAGGCTTAAGATGGAAAATAGTTTAATGCTATTTAATAAACTGTTATACGACTATCATATAATTACAGTGATTGATTTCCAGTACCTCATCATCGAACTGTATGATATCCGTATGACTGTCTACTAAATAACATTACTCTAAAAAATGTTCTAAGAGACTGAAACTTGATCTATGTCCTCCCCCTGTTTCTTATTTCTGTTTAAGGAAAAATAGACACATCCCTTTAAATTAACACTTCGGTTCGGGAGAAACATTAGAAATGGAGTATTTGTTTGAGGGAGGTACCTTTACTTTTTCTTTCTTTAATTTCTGATTGTGGTTGTTTCTTTTTGGTCTTCTTCTGGTCTTGCTTTTCTTCTGGGTGTTTGTATCTTAGTTAAGTGGACTCCATTCGAAGATACCAAGAAGCAACAGCACAAGCAAGGAAGGGTGATGATCATATTTTAACATGTGCAGTTGGTGAGGATAAGTTTGATGTGAAATAAGCCAATTGGAAGAAGCCTCACCCAATGAAAGAAGCCCAAACAATCAAACTCCCCCAAGACAAGTGCTTTGGCAAGGGGACCTACCCCTTTGGAAAGTGATAAGCTCCAAAGTATGCATCCAAGGAAAGCATGTAGAGGACAACATAATGCATGCAAAGAAAAACACAAAGAGACAGATTGTACACTTCTTTGGATGGAGCAGCACTTCGTGGAGGATTGAATAATGAGTGAGTGGACCTACAGGCCTACAGTATATATCGAAAAGGTGTCTAGCAGGGATCACAATATCCTTTTGGTGGTGGTGCTGGGGCTAAGTGTGAGAGAGGGCTTTTTTCCCCACGTGTAGACTTTGCAATTGGGTGAAGGAGCATATGTGATCAATGGCGTAGGTGTCTTTTCCAGTAATAATGGGAGGTCTAATGATTAATTAGGAAAGTGAGGTAGTTGGAACTTAAGTAGGTTAAAGCTAGGGCAATAATATATATAAAGCAAGAAAGCAAAAGAGGATAATAGCGACAGTTAGGGTTTCGTGAGCCATTTTATGAGTATTTTGAGATGATGAAGAGTGATTATTGTGGTGTCTGCTATTGGATATCTCTGTTTGGTGTATTTTATAGTGCGTTGTTTTTTATGCAAAAACATGATATAAACCACCACTCAATATTTCCATACATGAAAGAGATGGAAGTTAAAAAAAACTAAAAAAAAATTAAAGGGTCATCACTAGCTTAGATGAATGTATGTGATCACTGATCAGTGGGTATTTCCAGATTCTCTTCCTGCAGAACTTTATTTGCTCATGCTTAATGATGAATTCCCAAAGCTATTAGTAATTGAATTCGGCTAATTGGGTTTAGTTCCAATTGAAAATGAACCCTTTGGGATTAGGATACATGTCCCTTGTGTCTTGTTATGGGACACGTGTTCCAATCCTAACGAACCAAGTTCCAACTAAACTAGATCCAAGCCAAACCCTCTTGTAATTTAATCTAATCAAAGTAAACAAATCAGCTAGGGAATTCAAAATTAAGAGCTGTACAAGGAATATCTTGTCTTGACTTTGGTTTGAAGAGGTTTACTGTTTAGATGGGATTTTTAGGATTTGAATGCCCCTACAAAAAAAAAAAAAAAAAAGGCGTTTTTTTTCTTGGCGTTAACTTGTTTCGACTTGTAGGTTTAGTAAGATATTATCTTTATAACCATCTCCAATTTTTGCTAGGTTGAAATTTGAACTTGAATTATCTCCTTATGTTCAACATATATTGATGGGAATCGTACTGGAGGAAGCCTAATCCTAAGTACTAGCAGGGCAGAGTTTATCTTGGCAATAGGACTAGTGTTGCTCTATATAATTGGGTCGGTAGGTTAAGAAGAAGGTCATTGAGTTATTTGATCAAACAGTTTGTATGCTAGTGAAATCCAACCCTAAGTGGAGTATTATCAATAAATCTCCTTTCCATATCTACAATCAATCTCAAATCTATCATCTACATGATATCAGTAGAACAGCCCTATCATAAAACCCTTCGTGGGCATAATGAAATAATTATAATCATTTCTCTCAAATCACTCTTTCCAAAAGATTTTATAATTACTTGTAGAAAATAACTGAAAACATATATACAGTAATTTTGAAGTGTGATCCCGTTAAGTACACAATAAAATAATGGATTCAACCGAAACTTTTCTAACAGTAACTTTCTTGATTATTATTATTATTATTATTATTTTCCCTTTTGAACCCTAAAATTTCCCTTGGTGATTTGCTGCATCAATTATTGCATTATGAACTTCTTTTCCACACGCTTATTGCAAGTTTAGACTAATTCTGTCCTTAATTATAAAATTTACTTAATTAGCAAAAGCGAGACAAGTCTTTAGTGGGGTTTCACTTTCACTATCGAATCTAAGTGTCTAAAGGCTGATGGACCACCTAAAGCCACACACCATACAAGAAACAAATTAATCAAAAAAGATTGGTGGGAGCAGAAAGGGACTTCATCCCATAAAGCTTGAACTAACAAACCCCCTTAACTCATTAATTTAATTATTCCCCCACACAAATTAATCATATGGACCATACGGTATACATGTCGCCTCGCCGACACAATCCTGGCTCTTCAATTAGTTTAAAGTTAATCCTTATTAGATTCTAAGATATTTATGGTATATATATGTATGTATGTATGTATAGACCAAAATAAGATCATTGTACACCATTAAATTCTTTTTCTTAGTTTTAATTAATATTTATAGTCCATATTAGATTTCTCAGTATCTAAGTAAGTTTAAACTTTATGGTCCAACAAAGGCATGGTCTTTATTAGGCGTGCAACATGGCGTGAGCCTGAGGTTATCCTAGCGTGGATATATAGATAGTTTTTATTAATTATAAGGTTAAAAATTGCTAAAAGCTAGAGACAAAATACATATACTGTATGTTATTAATCACCTTTTGTCTAATATTGTTGTCGAAGCCGAGGTTGATGTTGATAATAGACAACATTCCCATTCCCATTCCCCTTCCCTCCATATAAATGATGATCATAATGAAAGTTCAAAAGCTAAGTTTTCTGCTATCCTAAAGCACACATACATATATATATAGAGAGAGAGAAGCAGAGAGAGAGAGAGAGAGAGAGAGAGAGAGAGAGCTCTGAGCTCTCATTTCTAGCTCATACAAATCACAGTGTACTCTTTCTGTTGCATGCTTGTTTATGTGTATCGTTGGTAATAATAGAGCAAACTGTATTGGATTAGAATGGGATTTGAGGAGCAGGAGGCCATAATCAGAAGCTATGATGGGGAGGCCGATAGAGCTCGAGTGGAAGACCTCGAGAGAAGATGCGAGGTAGGGCCAGCGGAACGCGTGTATCTCTTCACAGACACTATGGGTGACCCCATGTGTAGAATTCGCAACAGCCCGATGTACAAGATGCTGGTACACTCTTTAACTTTTCTTTTTTTCTTTTCCTTTGCATCTTCTTCTTTGATATACTTTCTTCGCACCATTAGTCTATATGTATTGATGTCTAATCGACAAGAAGTTTCATATATATGATGATGATGTGTGTTAGGTAGCGGAGTTGGACAGGGAACTGATTGGCGTCATTCAAGGCTCTATAAAGGTTGTCACGGTTCATGGGCGTCCTAGAGATCTAGCCAGGGTGGGCTACGTCTTAGGCCTAAGGGTGGCACCACTTCATCGACGAAAAGGGATTGGGTCGAGCCTAGTGCGGCGCCTGGAGGAGTGGTTCATTGCCAAAGATGTCGATCTTGCATACATGGCAACCGAGAAAGAAAACGACGCTTCGGTCAATCTTTTCGTCGACAAGTTGGGGTACATCAAGTTCAGGACACCGGCTATGCTCGTCAACCCGGTTCACTGCCACCCATTTCATATACCATCGAATGTCGAGATAGAGAAGATAAAGGTAGAAGAAGCCGAATTTCTTTACAGAAAATTCATGGCGTCGATGGAGTTCTTCCCCAATGACATACACAACGTGCTGAGGAACAAGCTGAGCTTGGGAACATGGGTGGCATATCCGAGGGGGGAGTCATTTGGGTGTGATGGGCAGGTTCCGAGCAGTTGGGCCATGCTTAGCGTGTGGAACAGCGGCGAACTGTTTAAGCTAAGGGTTGGGAAAGCGCCATTATCTTGTTTATTGTACACAAAAAGCTCGAGATTGATGGACAAATATTTCCCCTGTTTCAAGCTTCCATATCTGCCAGACTTTTTCCACCCATTTGGATTCTATTTCATGTACGGGGTGCACAGGGATGGACCGTTGTCGGGAAAGCTTGTGAGGAGGTTGTGCCAATTCGTTCACAACATGGCTGCCAAGGCTAACAAGGACTGCAAGGTTATTGTAACAGAAGTTGCAGGACACGACACCCTGAGACATCACATCCCGCACTGGAAATTGCTCTCATGCCTGGAGGATTTGTGGTGCATGAAGGCCTTGAAAAACGAATTCCATGAATTGACAAAAACCCCACCAGAAAGAGCTCTTTTTGTAGACCCCAGGGAGGTATGAGACCCCAAAAGGAACCCCCCCACCCTCATGTATTGTTTGATAAGTCCATCCATCTCTCCTGGTGGGGGCGAGGGCACTGTTTCCTCTTGTTCCTTTCACATCGGTGACACAAAATCTCAAAAGATTTCCTTAAATAGGTGGCACCTTTTTTGTCCCTGTTCCCAATTAGATTTTTCGCCTCATGATTCGGACTAATCAATAACCCCAGCGGTCCAGCTTTGTCCCTTCCCCTCAGATAAAAGTTTTTGCTGGACCCTCCCCCCCTCCTCTCTTCAGTCCCATCCCACGACCTTCATCCTAACATGCCACAACAGCATACTGACAATCATTCAGAACTGCGTTCAAATCCATATTATATATATGCATGTATTTGATGGATGAATATATATCCACATCCACGGGAGAAAAATTGTTGGTTGGGGTTTCAAGTCACTAGCTCTAGCTAGCTAGCTAGTAGATAAAGCTTGATGATGATCATCGTCATCAAGTCGGGATAATCGAAAAGCAAGTCTTTTTATAGTGAAATACTAAAAAGATCATGATGAACAAAACGCTTATGTGATGTACCAAAAAGGACCCTTTTGTGCCTGTTTGTAAAGATGATTGATCATTAGCATGAATGATGATAATTAATTAGGATAATGGTGGGCAGTGGCCATGCTGATGATGGTGATCACGCGCCTTATATAAAGTTTTTTTTATTTGGAATTGGATGGAAGAAAAGGGCTAACATGATCATATTGCAATGGACTTTCATTTGGTTCTTCAAAGAGGCTTTCGTCCTTGACACAACCAAATAAAATAAAATTACGAGTGAGTGGAACACGCGGCTATTATCGGCAAGTAAGTGGTGTTCGCATTTGTTTTGTTGGTTCAAATTGTCTTTATCGTTGAACATGTCCACTTACAATCTTAATTAAATCATTAAATTAATTCATATCGGCTTAAGTTTTTGGGGTGTTGAGTTCGAACTTTGTTTCTATGATTCATCTTCAATTTTATCATATGCACTAGCTAGCCATACTTCTTAGGTAGATGGTTTGAGTTCACACTTGAAAAAAAGTATTAAAATGTTAATTACATGATTAAATTGTACCATTTCTCATCAACTTTAATTTTTGAAATATGCGATGATTTAACATGCATGATAGGTGTAGAATCCAAATCCGACTAATTGGGCCCTAGAACCCATACTAGGTCAGCCCATGGCAGTGGCCCGAACAAAAGTGTATTATACGGACTAATCAAACGATATCTTCAGGAGATCAAACATTCGGATTTCCCGAGTATTGAAGACCAAACACTCGGATTTCCCGAGTGTTTAAACCTTCCAATCATGAGTAGCTATGATCCTCGGTTTAGCCGAGGATCTCGTCAGCCGAGCATAATGACATCATCAGGTTCCTATAAAAGGGAGACTCCACCCGCCATTCGAAGGTATCTTGTTTTCCTCACAACTTATTTATTCACTTCAAGTTATCCGATTACCCATAATCAAACACTAACTTAGGCATCGGAGCTCCCGTCGCCGGGACACCCCCGGCCTATCTCATCTTGTTCTATTTTGCAGCCATATCAACCCAAACACCATCACCATCATCCATATCATCATCAACGACCCAGCAAACCAACAACTCAAAACTTACCACGTCATCCTTGGGAAAACTGTGCACTAACAATAGGAATAAAAGGTAGCTCATCAAGGCCAAAAGCGTGATATCAAACAAAATCATGAATAAGATATGGTTTGAAAGTGTATTTTTTAAAAAATAAAAATAAAATCGGGTAGTTTGTAAATATAGACAAAAATTATGTTTTCAAATCCTGATACGTTTTCAAAGGCTAAATTATAATTTTATCAAACATTTCAAATTGTGCGTTTGAAATCGCTATCTCCTAAACCGCATGTTTTGAAACCGCAAATCCAAACGAACACGATCTTTGGTCATTGAACAAGGCTGTTTCATAATTAAGCATATACATGGAGGCCAGTACTATGAGACACCTTTTGACAAAAAATTCTTGGTCCAAATACAGAAACAGGAAGAGGAAGATAAAGAAATTAACAGAGAGTAAAAAAAGGGCGAGATGGTAGCAGCAGAATGTCTGATTTCACAAAGTTCTTGGGCCCTTTAACAAAAATGGAGGCAGAAACCCCCAAGAAGAAATCTTAAATATATATGAGGTGGAGACCACAAACGCACGACACAGCCAAAAACAACTGGAGTCGTTTTCTGATGATAAAGGTCCCCTGAAAACTGTTCTGCAGAAAGTTTGAGCCAACACTGCATGTATTTTCCATGGTCGATGCATCCATTGAGTGAGAGAAACTTGTGGACCACATTCGATGCAACAGTTTCCAGCATTAATCTTAATCTCTCCGAGGAAATGAGAGATTTCCAGAGTTTGTGATTAATTAATTAATTAATTAAGTCAATTAAAATAGGCCACAATAAGTGAAGTTAATTGGAATTTTGCTTCTTCTCTGTTCATGTATTGTATGTTGCTGTCCATCACTTTTGTGAGAGGTCTATTCATACCAGGGACCAAGCTAGAGGGTTGCTCTTCCCTCCATTGGATTTGACTTAAAGTTCAGGCTTAATTCCAATCAAGCTCAGAATTCTGATTTCGTTAAAGATGCCAATCCTTGTTGACGTGTTGGGTTGGATTGATATATGTGTATAAATAAGACTATATAAATCAATTCGAACTCAACTTATTTAATTATACAATCCAATCCAATCAATATTATCCCGACCCAAATAACCTATTTAATAAACAAGTTGTAAGTGTGTGCCGACACTAGAACACAAATTGGCATTTTATACAAAAATATATTAACACAATAACTTCCAATTATTGAACATAAAAATGAATTATATTACCACAATTATATCTTTATAATAAGTGATGAGACTGTTTGGGTTTTTTTTAAGAGCATGTTTGGAATTGTTTTTAACAAATAGAGTTTTTAAATCAAAAGGCGATTTTTGGCAAAAGTCGTCAAATGTGCGTTTTTGTTATTTTTAGGCTTTTTAAACTTTTAAAAGTGCTATTAATTTTTTTACAAAATAGATTTTTTTTTTCAAATTAACTTTTTTAATGTTAAACATACTTTTAAACTCCTTAAATGCACACTTAAGTTGACTCTTAGTTTTTTAAGCCGGTTTTAATTTTTTTAATGGTAAAAATAACAATTTTGTTAATTTATACAAATTATACAATTGAAATTGACTCATTCATTCATCGATTATAATTGGGTCAATTCGATTTAATTTATCAATTAATTTTGTATTTTATTTATTCGGAATATACAAAACAAACAAATGGAGTAAATTTCGTCTTGATTAAGAGGCTAAGACTTTAGGGGCTAAACGACAATTGCATGGCAACTACGAACTAGCTTGCCGCCTCGTTTCATAGGAGGGTTGTTGATTTTATGGTGGAAAAGAGGTCACGTATCGGTACCACAACATTATAGTACATTGCACATGTAACTTTTTAAACGACATAATGACTATTATCGTACAGGAGTCATTAAGAGGCAGGTGCCGTAAAATATTTTTGTTTGGTTATGCAGAAGAAATAAGAGAGATACTCAAATAATTGTTGATTCCTCTTATTGCAATTATTATTCTTTTGAATGAATGAGCAAAATTTATCAAAATTCAAAAGCAAAAGGAGAGATATGGCACCGCGGGAAATGCTAGGAGCCCTCATCCTGTTTTTCTTGTGTCTTTCTCATTATAAGAGTAATTTTTCTTCTTATTTTTTATAAAATAATTTCTATATACGATCAAGTGAACATGAGAATAACACTAGAATAACACTTAACATTTCTTTAAAACGGCTTATACATAAAAACCAAATTATATACTGCCAAAGGTTTCCTAAACAAAACAAATAGATTTTAAGGCAATAAATTTAAGTACGGTTTTCTATTTTCAATACAAAGCCAATTCATTGAGTATTTTAAAAATTTAAACCAATAAAAAATATAATAATTTAATTAATATTCAATTAAAAAAAAAACCGTGACGGAACTAAGGATGCCTTTTGTGTGGTTGAGGCAATGGAGCAACCGAGCAACCGAGCAACCGAGCAAATATAACAACATCATGGACCACTTCGTACAAAGAGATTCCAATGTATGCTACTAATCTTCTGTATCCCTCCATGGAAATGAGAATCCGAGAGGTAAAGTATTAGTCTACTGAAAATGGGTAGCTTGCAGCTTCCTATGTATTTTTCTTTGACAAACCTTGCGGCAATGCTACATTTTTCAACCAAAACAAAATTCAAAAGTTGATTTTCAAATGATACGTCACTATCTTATGAAATTTATTATTTTAGAAAATATATCGCCAACTCATGAGATAGTAACACGTTATTTGAGAATCAATTTTTGAAAAAAAAAAATAAAATTAGGAAGTATAATACTTCTTATTGCAACTTAGCTTCTCTCCTGGACCATCGGGAATGGAGATAAGCTTGAGTGCCCACTAACTTGATGGTTTAAACGGGCTCACATGTCACCACCATATCCTCTTTGCCTCTCTGTCTTAGAGTTGCAGAAACTTGAGTCATCTTCTTTCTAACTCAATCAACACATTTATTTTTAGAGCATGTGATGTTCATATGCTTTAAAGTATTGATCGATAAAGTTAAGAGAGGGCGAGAGAGGGCAAATGAACCCAACCCCGAGCCAAGGACTAGTCATGCAGTGCAATCCTTATCAAATTCTTCAAAAGTTTGCCATGTAAATAAAGGATTGTACTCCCAACAGATAGCGACAGAAACTCTGCTAGAATTAAGAGCTAATTGTGTCAAAAAAAAAACCTTTTGCTAGTGTTTTGAGAGAAATTCGACTACTAGTTAGAGTCTTTTTGTAGGGAATGAGTTGATGTTACATAGAAAGGACTTTTTTAGTTCTTTTTTTTTATATTGCTTTTTGAGTTAATTTGTTTTTTAGGGTGTTTTCTATGAACCAAAATACACATAAACACTCAAAACGATATAAAATTCGTATTAGGAGGGATAGAAGAAGAGGAGGGGCCGGAGGGAGAAGAAGCAAAGTTTAGGGTCAAGAAAACTGAAAAAAAAAAAAAAAAAAAAAATTGAAAACTTTTAGAAGGGCGAGCGCTCCTACCTACCCCCTTTGAATTCGCCATTGTCTTCAATTCTATATTTTAATCTTGTCTTATATGGATCTGATTTTGCCACTACTCTTAAAACAAACGTCTATTCAATTGAGTTTAGTTGGGTATACTAGAAGAATTTTATTCACCCTAATTACAAAATTTTTTAAAAAATGATAGAAGAAGAAGTGTAATTTAGCATAGTCTTGGGAAGAGAGATAAGAATAGTCTGTAGAACGTTGCAGTAGATCAATGGTGATGGGCTTGAATAGTCTGAGCTAAGATCTGTCGAGGCCCATCACCATCTTCTTTCACCACTTATAGATTTATCAATTAGATATTTTTATTTATTAATTTATCATTTTAATATAATATTAAAAAATTGATTTGTTTTTATTGGTCACCCACTCCATGCTGCTATAATTTTGATCAAGCTTGATTCTTTTTTTATCTTTAATTTTTTTTAGACTAATTATATTTTGCCAGCTTTGATTCATGCCGTAATCTCTCACCATTTTTTTTTTGTATATATATAAATGGTATTACTTTTTCAGTCACCTAATGGGTGCATGAGTGCATCATATTTATTCAATTTTCTTCACTTAAGGATTTGTTTGGGTTTGTGAGTTTTTTCTATTCTACTGAACTGAATTCAAAATTAGGAATATAAAAAATATATATATATATAAAAAGTTGAGATTATGTTTAAGTTGAGTGTTAATTGAATCAAATCAACTAAAAAAAATTGAGAAGAATCCGGAAGAATTATTTTCCCAAACAAGCCTACTCTTGAAAGATATATATATATATATATATATATATATATATATATATATATTTCCTGGTACAATAGACAAAAGTGTAGGACAATTGGGGGGAGGGGGCTAGGCAAAAGGATTTTGGTATAATTACATTTATATTTAATTGAAACTTTTTCAATGATTTGGAAAGTTTAAATTTTAAGATTAAATAGAGAAAAAGAATTTTGTATAAAAAATTAATCAAATAGCACATAAATTGGAGACTTGAAGGCTGTCTCTATAATATAGATGAGATCGATCTTGGTCCATATATTGTTAAATGTATAAACTTTAAATCCTAACTACGAAATGCATACTATCAATTTAATTTAAAATTAAAAGGATCCATAATCCATTTGACTTTATATATATTGTTTTCTTAATTAATTCAAATTGAGATTTCCACCAATTTGCTAGCAATTAAGGAAGAGTTCATATAAGACTCACTCCCAAATTAGTGAAAAATAATCTAAAATTTATTTGAACAAGTATGTCTCAATATAAACTATTTTACAATTACTGGATATCTTAATCTACTTAATTCATGCATGGTCCAAATTTTGGCAGCCATGATAAGGTTTTTATTGCATCAATTATTTGTGGATAAAAAGGATCGGGACCCCCTCGAGTTTTTAGAGAATTTGAGGGGATTTGGAACTTGATAAAAACCATGGGATCCGGGTCGTGTAAAAGCTAGCAAGTTGGGTATTTATTGCATCAATTATTTGGTAACTAATGATCCAAGGTAAAATCCATGTGGGCTGGGCATGATCATGTGGGTCGAAAACCAACCAAATCTAACTTATGAATTGAATTCATCAGAAAAGCCCAAACAAAATCTAGGAGTTGGGTTTGAAAAACGAAACCCATCCTCCATGTATTCCTTTTGAAAAAATTAAACTTAAAAAATCTATTATCTCTCCACTGTCGAGTGTCGACATCTTAATCAACGTCACTCTTCCCCATACGAAAAAGACACCCTTTTTAATAATCCACATCAAAAGCCTTCTCAAATTATATAAAGGGTTGAATACTATATTAGTCTTTAGGGTTTAAAAGTTTTTTTTTTTTTTTCTTTAGGATTTAGAAAAAGTGATCAAATTAGCCCTCATGATTTTAAAAGTAATAAAATTAATCATTCCATCAATTGACCGTTTGTTAATTTAACAGATTAACACGTTAACCAATTATAAGTTGACAATTAACCACCTAATTAAATTTTTATTTTTTTAAAAAATTCAAAAATAATTATTTTTAAAAAAAAAAGAAAAAAGAAAAAACAAGCGGCCTTTTTATGTTGGGAAACTTCCCGGCAACTGTTCGCCTGCTCGGAGTGATGCCTCCGACTTCGAGGCCTATAAATACCAGCAGACGTATCCCAAACCCACCAACAATTCTCACTCTCACTCTCTCCGCTTACTCTGTTTCTTGGTATGCTTTCTTCTTCGTTTTCTTTCACTGTCATGGATGAAAGAGAAGATGTGTCAACTGACCAAAAACTTGTTCTGAGCACCTCATCCTTTGATGACAATGGCGTCCCTGCTAGCCTAAGGTAAATTTTCAAGACAAAAGCTTTGAGATTTTCCAAACCATTGGGGGTGGTTTCGGCCACCCCAGTTTTTTTTTTCTTTTATTTTATTTATTTTTTAATTTCTCTCCTTTTTTTTTGAATTTTTTTTAAATGAAAATTTAGTTTGGTAGCCGCGTGTCAATATATATTGATCCACATGTTAGTCCGTTAAGTCAAGTAACAATTAATTGATGGAATGACTAATTTGATCATTTTTCAAAACTATAAAAGATTAATTTAGTTACTTTCCAAACCCGAGGAGAAGGAAAAAATAAAGTTTTAAAACCCCAATAACTAATGAGGTATTTAACCCTTAAATAAATTAGAAAACTAATGCCACCTCACACCATTACATAACAATTATTAATTTATTATAACATAACTTTATAACACAAAAGTGAAAATAAAAAATTGTGGAAGGAACTCATTCTATTAGACTTATATTTATCTTTACAACATGCAATCCCTAAAAATAACAAATATCAATTTAAAAAATTGTTTGGATTATTATAAATTTTATTATAAAATCATTTACAAATTGATATGAAAATTCATATAATTGTTGAAAAAATAATTAAAAGAAATTTATAAGTCATATTTTTTACTTAATTATGAGTTGTCACATAACTTGTAAATAATTTAATAATAAAAATTGTAGTACTCTTAACACCCATCATCATTTTAATAGACCATATTTATATATATATAAATAAAAAAATCTCTACCCCTTTTTTTATTATTCTAATTCATGCAAGAGACGTGAAAAATTCACCTCTTTGAATAATTTTAGAACAACCCGCCTATTTATTGGAACAAATGAACACCATGGAGATTTTGAGAGCATTCACAATGGAAGAGCTAAATGTAATTTTTATCTAAAATAGCTCTTTAAATTGATAAAATATCATCAGCATTGGATAAGCTAAAAAAAATATAGAATAAATTTTTTGTTAAATGAGCTAAAAAAAAGCTACATGTAGCTACATGTAGCGATAATGAATTATTTTCCTACGTTTTTCTCCCACGTCTGTTTTTTTCTCCCACTATCTCTCACAAAATTTTCTTCCACGTTTTTTTTATTGTTTCTCTCACCTGCTTTCTCTTTTTTCAAAATTTTCTCCTACTATTTCTCTTTCATATCTCATTTTTTCTAAAATTTTCTCCTACTATTTCTCTCTCCACATCACTTTTTTCTTAAAAGTTGAAAAATAAGATATCAAGAAAAATACAAATTATTTTCAAAAATAAAAAAACAATTAAAATTAAATGATATAGATAAAAATATAACTAATCGGATGTAGAAGGTCTTTAAACTAGATAAATTGAGCTTTGATGAGCTATTTTACATAAAAAATTAGTTCATCCATTGTGAATGCTCTAACAATCCAAATGGCAAATTATGTGATCCAAATCCAAAGTGAAGAGTCACACTCACACGTAAAAAAAAGGTTCAAATTATTAAGTTCTAATTTTTTTTTTTTTTTTTACATGTCCATATAAAGATAAGGGGAGAAGGATTCGAATTTGTGACTCTACTTTATAACCGATTGAACTACCACTTATGGACATTAGGCTCCTAAATTTATTGTTACATTGAACCTAAATTTTCCATATTATAAAAAGACGTATATTGGAAAATACACGCATCACACTAACAATGTCTTTTTCCGCCACTTAGCGGGTCCCATCAAAAGGCCCACTCTATTTATCACGGCTTTCTAGTTTCTCCATAGTGGACTCCACACCACACATTCAATCTCACCAAAGTCCACAAAGGCTAACCCCAATACCTCTCTCTGTCTCTCTCTCTCTATCTCTCTCTCTCTTGGTGCGTGCGAATTGCATTGGCTGGTTAAGCCATGGCTCGGTGTGCAGAGGACACGGCTCGAGCCCTGGCGTGCCGGGACGGCCCAGCGGCGGCGCACCTGAAGCTGATATCCATCTGGGTTATCTTCTTCACCAGCGTGATGGGCATATCTTCGCCGGTAATGCTGGCTCGCTACTTCCAAGGGAAGCCTATGTACGACAAGGCGGTGCTGGTGATCAAGTGCTTCGCGGCCGGAGTCATCATGTCCACCTCATTGGTCCACGTCCTCCCCGACGCCTTCGACGCCCTCTCCGACTGCCGCGTGGCCTCCCGCCACCCATGGAAGGACTTCCCCTTATCCGGCCTCGTCACCATGGTGGGTGCCCTGCTCGCTCTCTTCGTGGACATCACCGCCAGCTCGCACGTGGAGCATAGCCAGCAGGGCACTAGCGATCGCTACGCCCCCGTGCCGGCGCTGACGCAGGAGGAGCTGATGGAGACCAATAAACCCGGTGAGTCCAGATGTGAAGCGGGCGAGTTGGTGAGACTGAAGCAGAGGCTGGTGTCGCAGGTTGTCGAGAAATTAATTTTATTTTTTGTAAATTTATTAATACCACCAAATTATTTATAATATATATTAAATATATAAATTTGTTTTCCATGCAGGTGTTGGAGATAGGTATAATATTCCACTCGGTGATAATCGGAGTGACGCGATGGGGATTGTTGGGAAATTAATAATAAATTGGTAACTAATTGTTACCAATTTTTCAACAACCCTTTATACGAAAGACAAAACATGATAACACACACCAATTTTACACATACACAAATGATTTATGTGGTTCGACAATATGTTAATGTCTACGGGATGTGATCCGGACTCTTTTTACTATTGAGAAATATTAAGTATAATAGTACAAATCTAAACCGTTCAAGTTTAATATCTTAAACCCAAGCCCTTAACCTCTTATGCACTTCACTCAACTGTCCCTCTCAAATACCCAGTAAAGAAAAACTCTCTATACTTTGTAAATGCCATAAAGTGCTTTCGGATTTTCTTGGATGATCTCAACAAGGAATGCATGTCTTTTTATAGAGCATAGTTGCTCTTTCACAAAGTAATCAAGCCTTAGACCAAGAAGTAAACAATCATTGGCCAACAAGTAAACAAGCTTTGACCAATAAGTAAATAATCCTTGACTAACAAGTAAACAATTTTTGACCAATAAGTAAACACTTGACAATTTGAGCTATTATCAACGATCTCCACATTAGTGAAAATTTGACAATCTCCACCTGAGACCTATGTTCGCATCTTTGATAGATGCCCATCCCAACGCCCTAAGATATCAAACAAAACATTGCCTACACTAATAGTCATAATTCTTCAAGAATTATCATGCTCCACCATAAAGAGTACATGCACTTAAAATTAAAACCATTCTAAAAATTTTTCATTTTCAGCACATGTCGAAAAAATCTTGCTGAAAAATATGGTGCAACTTTCATGTTTGGTTTCTCTAGAAGTTCATCAGCCATTGACACCTTTTTTCAGCACATACCCCGACATAAAAACCCAAACCAATGCCCCTATAGATCAAAATTCTGATTCTCCCACTATTCTTAAAACAAACGTCAATTCAATTGAGATTAATTGACTATAGTATAAGAATTTTATTCATCCTAATTACCCAAAAAAAAAAAAAATGATAGAAGGAGAGTGTAGTTAGATAAAGTCTTAGGAAGAGAGATAAGAACAGTAGAACGTTGTAGGAGACCAACGGTGATAGGCTTGAATAGTCTGAGCTAAGATCTGTACGTCGAGGCGCATCACCATCTTCTCTCACCACTTTTAGGTTTATCAATTAGATATTTTTATTGGTCACCTACTCCATGCTACTATAATTTTGATCAAGCTTGATTCTTTTTTTATCTTTAATTTTTGTTAGACTAATTATATTTTGCCAGCTTTGATTCATCCAGATAATCTCTCACCATTTTTTTTTTGTATATATAATGGTATTACTTTTTCAGTCACTTAATGGGTTCATCATATATATTCAATTTTTTTTTTTAATTTAAGAACTTAATTATTTGGGTTTGCGATTTTTTTCTATTCTATTAAATTGAATTCAAAATTGCGAATATCCATAAAAAAAGAGTTAATAAGATTATATTTGGGTTGGTTTAAAAAATACAAAATTTTGAATAAAGTTGAATTTTTTTGAATTAAATTGAGTGTTGTGTCAAATCAACTAAAAAATATCGAGAATTGTTTGGGAAGAATTATCTTCCTAAACAAGCCTAGAATGAAGAGTTTGTCCCTGAGAATGCCCTTGCACCCATTGAGCCTTTGTTTTGTTTTGTTTTGTTTTTTTTTTCTTTCTTGGTACAATAGACAAAAAGTGTAGGACAATTTTTTTTTTTTTGGGGGGGGTGCAAAATCCTTTTGCCTCAAAGGATTTTGATATAATTACATTTATATTTAAAAAAAAATCAAGTTAAATAAATTTGAGAACATCAAATTCGCAAGTCAGTTTGTGGGTTTGTTTAAGCTGATACATACTAGTCCATGGATCAATTTTAGGTTACAGTTTCCAATGCCATTGGAAGAGAAAGGGAAAAACCCAGCCATTTGCAAGCAACAAACAACACCAACAGATTTTCTAACTCAAAGATAGTACTACAGGAAATTCCAACTCCCATTAACTATTCCATAAGGCTTATCTTAATATACAATTATTTCATGGTATTCATATAAACACAATAATGATAATATCAGGATAGACAGGGATTGATCATATCAAATAAATCTGAGTAGTCACATAACAACTCATGATTTACCAATCAACACCCAATTCTCTTGAAAGGAAGAGTTTTTCAATGTACAGGATAACAGGAGCCGATGTATCAACGTAACTTTGCATTAGAATCTTTGCCGATGCCTCTGAAAGTAACATACGCAAAAGGATATACCATTAGTGCTACCTAAATTGGAAACATAAAAAACTAAAGAAACCTCAACAAGACGGACCCTTCTAATCCACCCATAGAAAATAAATTCCGGATACACAATCCCACCCGCTACAATTGTGAATCAGACTCAAGATGTCTGAGTCTACGGCTCACATTCCAAGCCTGTCCTTTTTACTTCTATTATTTTTGGCTGGAAAAGCCTCATTGAACGAATGGATCATTAAAGATTCAAGTATAACTTGGGTTTGGGGTAATAAGCCTGTGTCCTTACTTCATAGCAATGTGAGAAACAGCCACCGACCCCGAAGGCTTTTGACAAATTAAGAGGTAAAGAAATCGAGGGTATGGCTTTTAACCGACCAACTGCATCACCTATTGCAATGCACTACGTAGAAAATCGGTACAAATACTAAAAGCATGTTAATAGGTATTCATTTTTAGTACTTTATTGAGATATTTAACTAACTAATTGTACCAATTGCTTCATGAACTCACCATCATCTTCATTAAGCTTCTTCAATAGCTGTGTCTTTGTAGGGAGTGTAATCATCCCGGCAACTACGGCTTTTCTGATGGCCCACATATGATAAGGAGCAAGTACCTGTGCATAAGTCTTGGAAGATGCATCCTTTATGGAATCGCCCCTGCCATATGATTGTCAGGAACTGTTAACTTCATCTATAAAACTAACCACACAACATCAACTTCAACATCAAAGTCAATCAGGTTAATTTTTTAATAATTGCTGGATTTTTTTAAAAAAATAATAAGTAATTACTATTTTCTTGTACATCAACTTTTTGTGTCCAATCACTTATGGGATTTGTAGGCCATTTGCGCAAGATATATTTTCATGACAAAGGCATTCGGCAACCAAGCATTTAAAGCAGCATTAGCTCTTCTTGCTTCGATGGAATATTAAAAAATTTCACTGCTTGAGTTCTTTCTCTATTTGGACAATCTGGAATCTTCAGGGGGATGGTTTCTGTCCTTTTTTACCAAGAAATCTACCGAATCTATTCATGTAAGACATGTAAATTATTGTAAATAATTATTACGTACCTTAAAAAGAAGTAAAGTATACTTTGAATTTCTTTAAGTGGGACAAAAACCAAGGAGTTGTTGTAGATCACGCTGACATAAAAACTCATAGAAGTTTTGATAACATCTTTGAATTAATAGATTCGTGAGGGTCAGCTTTATAGCTTCCACCATCCTGAAACCCAGTTGGTTGTGCCAGACTGGTAATCTAATAAGTACGGTATGTGCTCCAGTGATACTACTACAGAGAATAGGTGATATAATTGCATGGAGGAGTTTGTATAAACAAATATGACTCAAGGATAAGCCAAAATCCTTTCACCTAATACACATGCCAACTGCTAAGGCTTATATGCAAAGAAAAGAGAACCAGACCACTTCAAAAAAGGTCAGGAAAAAAAAATGGTAACTGTTTGCTTATATTTATCTATGTTTTTGGTCAAATCTAAACCATGACTATGTTTGTGAAGTGTTTTTTGTGTTTTGATTTGAAAAGGATTTGATGTAATAGAAAGTTAAGAAGTATTTTCGGTGGGATCCACATTTAAAATGTTGTCAGTGAGGTCCACATTTAAAAGTATTGTCTTTGGATCGTAGTCCTTAAAAAAATTGTTTGGAAAACTTCTTAAAAAAATAGTTCGTGTTTTTAAAGAAACAAACACTAAATATCCTTATTTGGAGAAAACACATACATATTTTTCCAGGTAAAAAAGCTTTCTTACTTGTAAAAAAAATTTTAAATTTATTATTATTATTATTATTATTTTAAAAAAAGTGGCCACTCTTAACTAGTCAGCAGAGGGGAGGGTGGCCATTCAACCACCTTTTTTCTTGTTAGGGTTGCTGTAAATAATAAGTCAGCCTCCGCACTTGAAAAAATAAAACTAATTATTTTGTGTAGAATAAAATGGTTTAATGATATTGGATAATTGAATAATCCCTATCAAAAAGAAAATCTTTTGATTGATACATTGCACCAGCATGCTTCCCTTTGCAAAGAGAAATTTTACCACTCAACTTCTTTTTCTCGGTTTTTGTAGCATTATTTTGATCATATTTGAGTAGAGCTAAGCCTGGTTCTCTCTTAAGGGTGGTTTCAGTTTTATTGCCATTTCCCACTACTCAACTCAATATGTGCATCCAACTACACTGGGTACAAATTAGAACTTGTCCAGAGCAGGACGCTATCACATGCTGAAAAGCCACTAGAATACAGCAAAAAGCTACATAAAGAAGTTGATGATACACATACTCTGTTACTAGGATTTGCTCGAAGAGTACCCTGATCGTGTCAAGCCCACGTTTCACCCTCAAGAGGTTTCTCGAATGACTACCACCTTTCCTTACTGTGTTCGCTTCTACATCCCGTTCGATCAAAGCCTGCAAGGTCCCGATCGATTTTGACGCCCCCGCGAGATCGTTTACCTGTTATTATCAAGCAGCAAATCAATGAATACTAGAACACTCAAAAATGACAAAACAGTCAACTAATTAATCAATTAAATCATGATATTCGTACGGCACAAACAAAACGTTAAAATTTGAAATTTCAGATTTTCCATTTCTGCTGTTTGTTTGCCAAGAAAACTGAGAAAGTAGTTCTAATATCAAACACAACAACAAAACACAATTCAGTCAAACCAAAATGATGCGTTGATGAGATTAGGCTCAAAAGAGTGAGCTTTTATTATCTATTTTCGCAATCAATGAAAGAAACCAAGGGCTCAACACGTACCTTCGTGACGTACTCCATCTCGGCAAACTTGAAGGCGATGCCCAAGCAGGCGATGAGAGGCGAGAGATGGGAGCATGCGCGAGCAAATGGCGCGACCTCCAGGTCTGCGGTTTGAGAATTCACGGTGGCCGCGAGCTCCTTGAAGGCCTCCGATATTTTCCTCAGAGGCTTCTCGTCGTTCAGGTCTGCCATTGGAACGAGATCTCTCTCGCTCTCTCTCTCCGTCAATCTTGGTTTTGGGAATTGGAATGTTCTTTGCTGCTCAGAGATATGACCAGCTTTTATCTCTGAAATGCAAGCAGTGTAGGTACGCATACGAATAATAATATATTTTTTATAGGAAAGTTCATTTACTCCTATTGAATTTTTACGGTTTTTACAAATATTTTAATATTCAAAACCTTTTATTTACGTGCATTAAACTTTGATTTTTTTTCATTTTTCTTATTTCGTACAAAAAATTATTTATAATGTCAATTTTATTCTTGATTCTAAAACTACACTATTTTCAAAATGACGTGATTTTAGTTTTGAAGTTATAGATAAAATGAATATTTTGTTAAGATTTTTGGTACAAAAAAGATAAAATAAGAGAAAACTTAATTTTAATACATATAAATAAAAAATTTAAAAAATTAAAAAAATATTTATAAAAATAACGAAAGTTTACAAGTGAAGTTTTTCCTTCCTTTTATTCGTACACATTAACTTTTGAAATTAACATTGGTTGCAATTCACACCAGACCAACTTTTATCTTTGAAATGCAAGCAGTGTCGGTACGAATACGAATAATAGTATTTTTTATTAACTTTTGAAATCAACATTGCTTGCATTTTATTTTATTCGTACACATTAACTTTTGAAATTAACACCGCTTAAAAATAGCAAAAGTTTACATGTAAGTGAAGTTTTCCTTTCTTTTATTCGTACACATTAACTTTTGAAATTAACACTGCTTGCATTTCACACCAGACCAACTTTTATCTTTGAAATGCAAGCAGTGTCGGTACGAATACGAATAATAGTTTTTTTTTATCAACTTTTGAAATCAACACTGCTTGCATTTTTTTTTATTCGTACACATTAACTTTTGAAATTAACACCGCTTGCATTTCACAGCAGACCAGCTTTTATCACTGAAATGCAAAACAGTGTAGGTACGAATACGAATAATATATATATTTTTTATTTGTACACATTAACTTTTGAAATCAACACTGCTTGCATTTCACGCCAGACCAGTTTTTATTTCTGAAATGCAAGCAGTGTAGGTACAAATACGAATAATAGTGTTTTTTTTTATTCCTACACATTAACTGTTGAAATCAACACTGCTTGCATTTCACACCAGACGAGCTTTTATCTTTGAAATGCAAGCAGTCTAGGTACGAATACGAATAATGATATATTTTTTTATTTGTACACATTAACTTTTGAAATCAACACTGCTTGCATTTCACATATGAAATTCAAGTAATACAGGTATGAATACGAGTAATAATATTTTTTAATTAACCAATGAAATCAACACTGCTTGCATTTCACACCAGACCAACTTTTATCTATGAAATGCAAGCAGTGTAGGTACGAATACGAATAATAATATTTTTTTTATTCGTACACGTTAACTTTTGGAATCTACGGCAGGACAGCACTCAATTGTAGCGTGATCCTGCCACTCAAACTACGTAACGGACGGCGACTTCTGCTGCCACGCAATCGATCATTACCACCGTGAGCCAAGGCCAATCGGATATAACTGCATTCTCAATCTTCGATCCCTTCTCTCTCTCACACTTCTCCATCTTTCAACCCAAAGTCTGTGTTTTTCGTTACCCAGGAATCCTAATCAAAGTCTCGGCTATCAAAACCAGAAACTGAGCGGGAAACCCATTGTCGTTAACCTCCCCACACTTCTCACTTCTTCCCTAATATTGCCCTCAAACTACGATTTCTTTCCCAGACTACCCCACCATCCTCTCTATCTACCACTCTACCACCCATGGACCAAATCTTCAGTGTGATACGACGATGCTTGCCTTTGTGCTTTCCACTGCCAGAAATTGAATTCGAAGACCAAAACGAGGCCTCCCAGATTGTCGGTGTCGAAGGCCAAAACGAAGACGGTAACGTTTTCAATCATTTTTAAAAAACTCAAATCATATATATTATATAATTTACGCATTCAATGGATGGTCGTATATGGTTTAACTTAATTTAGACTTTCCAACTTCAACTACAATCCAACTCTCTTTTTGCATGATTTGTTTCAATTAATTTTCATGTTTGAGGAATTAAGTTCATGTTGGAATTAGTGGCTTATATTAACATTAGGAGGAAGGCTAAGTAGATGGGAGTGGAGTGAACAGTCGTGGTAGCGACGTTCACGAGCGGGAGGATTTCCTTAATACAGGGTATTTTGGAAATTCTTTAATACGTCCTTAAAAGTAGGGTTTAGAATTTTTCCTATATATATGTTATGATGTAACCTTTAATTACTAAATGAAAAATACAACCCCTCTTTATGGACGAAAAATTGCCAAATCACATAAATATGTATTTCAACTCACTCTCTTAATCTCTCTATTTTCGATTTTATATTATTCATTATTATTGTGCACGATAACAACAATTCAGATACCTCACTAATTATCATCATCATCTCTTTAGTAGAGTGTAACTTTGCATGGAGGATCCAAAAGAACTGACAAAGAAATAGAATGAATTATCATAAAATAATTTGTATTTATATTTATGTTTAGTAAATGATCTTTCTCATTTTTCAATTTGCTTTGCATAAATATCCTCCTCTTAACTCGTCGAGTTTGTCTCCATTTTCAATCCAATCAAACTCAACCACAAGAAGCACCTCGTCATCTTCAAAAACTAGTTGGGATCATGACGTCTTCCTCAGTTTCAGAGGTGAAGACACCCGCAAAAACTTCACTGATCACCTCTACACAGCCTTGAAGCAAGTCGGAATTCGTACTTTCCGAGATGATGAGGGGCTTGCGAGAGGGGAGAACATCTCTAGTGAATTACTCAATGCAATTCGTAGATCAAGGATTTCTATTGTGGTTTTCTCTAAAGGTTATGCTTCTTCCAGGTGGTGCTTGGATGAACTTACAGAGATAGTGCACTGTAAGAACACCATAAATCACACTCTTCTTCCCATATTTTATCATGTGAACACCTCTGATGTTCGAAATCAGTCGGGAACATTTGCGGAAGCCTTTGCTAAGCATGCAAAGTGGTTTCAGACTGATAGAGGTGCAAAGGTGGAGGGAAGCTCTTACTCAAGCTGTGGAATGTTCCGGTTGGGATCTCCAAAGCCTTGCAAATGGGTAACATACTATGGACTCTTCGTACATTTTCATGCATTTTTCTTGACCTTTTATTATCTTTTAAATTTTAGGAAAAATGGATAAAAAGTAACATTAGGCTAAGTAGATTGAAGAAAAATAGTGTTTGAGTTGAATCAATTGATGGTTTTTCTATGTGATTGCCCTTCATCGGAACTTTGGTTGACTTCACTTCAACAATCAACAAGTAATAACGAACAATCACTCTAAGAGAGAGAACAAGCGTTCCATATCACAAACTTTCTTAGCACACGACGACAAATTTTAGATGCAGAATTTGTATGCGTAATACAGATATGTAGAGATCTATATATAACACCTAAAGACTCCTAGTCTAGTTAGAACTCAATTACAATATAAAATAGACCTAGAAGTTACGGGTCATCCGGACGATAAACAATCTTATCTGGACGGGGCTTGAATAACACGAGAGAACTAAGTTCTCTTACACTGCCGTCTGGATGGGAAGAGTGGCTATCCGAGACGATGCTAGGGCAACATTGCTTTCTGAGTCCTTTTGGCGTGGCACATTTGGACGGCATTGCAAGAGACTTTAAACAAGGCTCTCGTATGTCATCGCGTCTGGACGGCCAACGAATGGAGCTCTCGGGATTTAGTACTAGAGTTCTTCATCTTGCATCACATCTGAATGGTCCATAAGTTCATCGGACAGCCCTTTTCTGTGTGAACGGGCTTCCATGAGGCTACTATAACTTTCTCCGATAGATGCATAAACTAAATAAATGCAATTGCAAAGTTTTGATCACCAAAATAGCCAACTACTTATTTTGAATAAAATAACTAACAAAATTGCTTCTTGGCATGTCAATAGGAGAAGAAATTATATAGAGATTTATCTAACCGATAATTATCAATAATTTTGATGAAACCTAATTGTTTGTCATGGCAATTTAGTCCTTAAATGACTAGGATCGAATGATAACATCTATTTGGTAGCCTAATGAGTCATAATTTTACAATTATTATTATTGTCCTTATGCTTATTTTATTGTTCTTTTTCATTTGAATTGTAATGATCAGGTATGAATCAACATTCATCAAAGCAATCGTGGATGAAGTTTTGTGTAAAGTGGATACCGATCGCTTGAAAGTCGCCAACCACCCAATAGGAATAGAGTCTCGTGTTCAGCATATTAAATATTTATTAAATCTTGAAACAAATGACGTTCGAAGTGTGGCATTTACGGAATGGGTGGAATAGGCAAAACAACCTAGCAAAAGCTGTCTATAATGAAATACATTTTACATTTGAAGGAAGCAGTTTTCTTTCAAACGTTAAAGAATGTTCAGAAATGCCCAATGGCTTAATTAATTTACAAAAGCAACTTCTTGATGATATCTTGAAAATGAATTCAAAGAGTGTGAATGCTGATAAAGGAATAAATTTAATTCAAGTAAGAATTTCTGGAAAAAAGGTTCTTGTTATTCTTGATGATGTGGATGACTTTGGAAACCTACACATGTTAGTCGAAAAACGCTGGCTTGGTCGTGGAAGTAGAATCATTATAACAACTAGAGATGAACATTTGCTAACTCAATTGGAAGTAGATGAAAGATATGAAGTTGAAAAACTTAATGAATGGGAGTATCTTCAACTTTTCAATTGGCATGCCTTCAAGATGCCTTATCCAAATCCAAACAGAGATTACGCTGAGCTGTCGATTGAAGCAGTGGCTTATCTGCTGGAGGACTTCCGTTAGCTCTTGAAGTTTTGGGTTCTTTTCTTAATGGAAGAAAAAAGGTTGAGTGGAAAAGTGAATTGGACAAATTACGAATAGCTCCTCATCACAAGATTCAAAAAATACTTAGAGTAAGTTTTGAATCATTGGACAGCTTTGAAAAGGACATATTCCTTGATATTGCATGTTTCTTTGTTGGTATGGACGAAGAATATGTTATCAAAATACTTGATGGTTGTAAATTCTATCCAAAAAGTGGTATCCCTATTCTTATTCAGAGGTCACTTGTGACAATTGATTGCCAAAAGAAGTTGAATATGCATAATCTAATTCGAGATATGGGGAGGGAAATTGTTCATAAAGAATGTCCCAAAAATCCAGGAAAACGCAGCAGGATATGGTTTCACGAGGACGGCTTAAATGTACTACGCAATTGTTCGGTAAGAGGCATATGCATTTTTACTTATAAAAATTAAAGAAATAAATAAAGACATATGCATTTACATATAGAAACACTTGCACATGCACATAATATAGTGTTATGTAGGTATGCATGAGAGATTGCCTTTTTTTCCAACCATGCTTCATAGCTTCAATAGTGTATCATGTTTGTGTCATTAACATGTTTTAATTTATATGGATTAAACTAAATAAAGTTAAAATCCTTATGATAGTAAAACTTTATATGAGTTATACATTTATGCAATGTTCTCTGGTATGATTGTGTCATTATGTTAAGTAATATATTGGTGTATAATCTTTAGTAATTAGTATATCCTTTTATTTAAAGGGGCGTGATACTTTTTTTTTACACCTATAATGAAAAGTTTAGAGATGTGTTTAAACTTTGAAATTAAACTATAACAAAAAATCTTGCTCATACTTTTTTTTGGATTGAGATCACCTATAATTCTCTTTAAATTTGATATTTTAAAATGGGGTTTGCTAGGGGTTCTCCCCGTAGTGTTCTTCTACATTCTCCTAGTCTTACATAAAACATGATTTAAGAAAAAATAAAATTGTAGTATCTTTTTTTGTTAACAGATTAATTTTTATGAGTTAATAATTAGGTTCTAATACTTTAAAACTTATTTTTGATTCAAAACTAAAGCCTAAAGGTGGAAGGTTAACCCTTTAGGATGATATCATCCAAAATGGATTTGATCATCCTAAATTTGATATTAATGCCTCAATTTTGGTGCTAATGCCTTACAAATTTGGTGCTAATGCTTCAAATTTGGTGTTAATGCCTCAAATTTGATACTAATGCCTAAAAAACTGGTGGTGGAGGCTACAACAATTTTATTTTTTCTTAAATCATATTTTACGTAAGACTGGAAGAACGCCAAGAGAACCTACGAGGAGAACCCCTAGCATTTTCTTTTAAAATTCATAAATCTCAGCCGTTTATCCCATCTAAGTTTCTAAAATAAGTCATGTTTCAGCATTTAATGAAAAGCTATAGTCAACAAATTTAATAATCCATGTTTCCTCAATAAATGTTGAAACATGACTTATTTTAGACGCTTAGATGAGATGAACGATTGAAATTTATGAATTTTAAAATCTCAAATTTAAAGGGAAATCTTGGGGATCTCAATCCATTTTTTCTACAACTAAAGTACTTTTTTGAATGTTCATAATTATGAGTTTTATTTATGTTGAAATCTAATAGGTATTATATCAACAATATTAGAGATTATTTCTAATTTTATATTAATTTTTGATTAAGCAAAATTCAAGTTTTTTCTTACAATTATAAAAAGTAAATTTCATAATACATATAATATTTTCAAATTTTATAATTAAATTGTAATGAAGAATTTTGCGCATTGCTTAAGTTATAAGCTAGTATCATATACATATATATATATATATATATATATATATCATTCTCATAATTGTCTTAATATTGCGACTTGTGGTGTGAACCCATTTTTTCAAAGGTTAAACTAGTTTTTTTAAGGCATAATTTTTTAACCAGGTTTTTAAGAGTGAACCAGTTTTTTCTTAAAAAATCGGTCATTAATTAACATCATTAATTGCGTTAATTATATTATAATCCCGGTATTATTCTTGCTAAATTTTTTTATACTATTTATTTTAAATTATATATACTTATAAGAACAAAGATTTAATTCATTTTTTTTTTAATTTAATCCATGTATTTTGTCAGGGATCGGAAATAGTTGAAGGTCTCATCTTAAATCACCATGTACTTGAAGGTGTACATTTGAAAACTGAAGCATTTAAAAATATGAAGAATTTGAGATTGCTCCAAATCAACGATGTACATCTCACAGGATCCTATGAAGATCTCTCCAAAGAGCTAAAATGGCTTTGTTGGCATAAATGCCCTTTGAAAGTTCTACCACTGAATTTTCATCTAGAGAACCTTATTATTCTTGACATGCAACATAGTAATGTCAAACAAATTTGGAAGAAGAAGAAAGTATAGCAAATCTTATATTAATGCTTTTTTCTTTTCTTTTTCTTTGTTAATGTTAAATGTATTAACTAACAAGAACTTTTATTTTCTTTATTTTTTTCATAGAGTTTCAACAAATTGAAGATCCTCAATCTCAGCAATTCCAAGGATCTCACCACACTACCAGACTTCTCACAAGTCCCAGAACTAGAGATACTAATACTTGAAGGTTGCACAAGCTTGGTTCAGGTTCATGAGTCCATTGGACATCTCAAAAGACTTGTTTTATTTAATTTAAAGAATTGCACAAATCTGAAGTATCTTCCAAGAAGCACTTTTAACCTAGAATATCTTAAAACTCTAGACTGGTGACACTTGAAAAATCACCAGAGCAATTACCATCCTCCTTTGGTCTTTTCTTGAATCTCAAAATTGCATCATTTTCTAAATGTTGTAGTCTCACCGAATTACCAAACTTCTTACATGTCCCACATTTGGAAAGCCTGGAACTTGAAGGTTGTACAAGCTTGGTTAAGATTCACGAGTCTATTGGACTTCTAAAAAGACTTGTTTTGTTGAATTTACGAGGTTGTGTGAAGCTTAGGAATCTTCCAAGTAGCATTTCTAACTTGGAATCTCTTGAAACTCTCGACTTGTTGTATTGCTATAATCTTGAACAGTTACCAGAGCAATTAGGGAATATGACGGCTTTAAAAAAGTTGGATGTGGGGTTCATTGCTATTAAGCAACTACCATCCTCCTTTAACCTATTGAAGAATCTCGAAGATTTAAGTTTTTATAGATGTACATGTCTCATCAAATCACCAGAATTCTCAGAAACCTCACATCTAAACAAACTTACATTTGGAGGTTGTACAAGCTTGGTTAAGATTCACGAGTCCATTGGACATCTAAAAAGACTTGGATCACTTGATTTAAGCGAGTGCAAGAACCTTAGGAGTCTTCCAATTAGTAGCACTTCTAATTTAGAATCTCTTAAATATCTTTCCTTGTATTACTGCTCAAAACTTGACAAGTTACCAGAACAATGGGGGAATATGAAGGCTTTACAGCAGTTGAATGCAGATGGAACTGCTATTGAGCAACTACCATCTTCCTTGGGTGATTTGAGCAATCTCAGCATTTTAAGATTAAATGGATGTGGAGGACCATCCTCATCATGGATATCACCCAATAGCTCCAACCGCATGAGTTTGTTATCCATTTCTGAATTACGTTCATTGACAGAATTAGACCTCAGTGACCACAATTTGTCTGACGATGAGTTTCCCATTGAATTTGAATGTTTATCTTCACTTGAAGCATTGTATTTATCAAGAAACAATTTTCGTAACCTGCCTAGTTGCATCAGCTGCCTTCCTAAATTAGAGTATTTGCATTTGAGTGAGTGTACTAGTCTTCAATCAATTTCACTTCCCAGAAGTATTCGAATAGATTTGAGAGCAGATGGCTGCACATCACTGGAAAGAATCTCAATTATGACGAACGAGAGTTCAGGATCTTCTAACCTTGTCATTCTCGACTGGGGTATGTCATCTTTTTACCTTAATAATTGCTGCAAACTGGTTGAGATTCAAAATTTGGAGAGGTTGCGATGTGTACCAAGTATTGTTCAGATGGGAAGCTGCAACAATCTATCATCGGAATTTAGGAAGAGTGTTCTCCAGGTTCTCTCTTTTGTCTTGTCTTGTCTTCTCTCTCTCTCTTTTCTATTCTCTTCTCTCTCTCATTTTATGATGCAAACACTTTTTTGAAATAGATGATGTGCAAGACAGATGACGTTTGTACTGTTCTCCTCCCCGGAAGTGAGATTCCAAATTGGATTAGGCATCAGGCAAAGGGTTCTTCAGTGTCTTTCCGTGTACCTCCGTTTTTGGATGGTAAAATGGGCAAGGTGCTTTTATGCATTGTTTATGCAGTAAATAAGGAAGCACCCAGAGAGATATGGGATAACCCCAACAGAGACATATTAAATGAATGGGTTTCCTTCAGATGGAGATTATGTAATAAAAGTTCAAGAGACCAGTCCAACAACTGGGATGATGTGGGAGATTTGGCTATATTAAGAGCATCGGATTTTGATATATTTGAAGATCATATATTTGCACAAGCGAGTAAAAATAGAAGGATGATGAAAAGTGGAGATGAAATAGAGGTTGCCATCCATCGGTACGAACCTGAATCAATGCTCTATTTCCTTGGAATTAGGTGTCCGCGAATTATGGAAGTGAAGAGGTGTGGAATCCACTTTGTAGTTGATGATGATGAGATCTCTGAAAGCGAGGATTCACGATTGTAGCAATATTCCCTCACCACAATTCCCCCCAACCCAAATATATGGTAGCCTCATATCCCTTCCTGCCCCTTTCTTTTTTTAAAAATTTTTTATGATATATTATTATTAATTTTTTTTTCTTTATTTCTTCTTTTTCTACTCGGGCCTGGGACCCACTGTGCACGAGGAGAAGCCGAGGGTGGCGGTCGTGGGCTCCTGGTGGGCCGCTTGCAGGGCCTCCGCACCAAGCTCTACGACGTCGTATGCGTGTCTTGTCGTAACCACGTTGTGTTCACGCCCCTCCTGGCCCTGCGTGGGGACCCTGGAGGCTGGAGTTCAGGTCTGTCGCCGAACCAATCAGCAGGGTCAGCTTTCCTTTTCGGGTTTGTTAAATTGTGGGAAAAGTCTAGCTTTTTTTACTCTCTTTTTGCCCTGTTGGATTTTTTTATTTATTATATGTAGAACTATATTGAGTTTGGTTTTAAGCTTAAAATAAGTTGAAATTCCATTTGATTCTGTAACTAACTCTTGTCTCTTGTTGGGTACTACAATCTGCGAAATAAGAAAAAAGTCGAACTAATTTCATGACCAAAGTTGAAGGGAAAAACAGTTGTCTTTTGCTTATTATTATATCAGAATATCATGATAAATCTAACGAATGGTCTACTTACACATATGTGGGTCTATAATCATCTTGGAGTTTTGAGTTTCATCAAAGGCTCAATTGTAAGAAAATTTGGTCTTGGACCGTACACCTTGGATCCGTGGAAGTTTAAGATTGTATATGACAAATTGGTAATTGCTTTGGGTGCACAGCCCTTAACTTTGGAACCCATGGGGTGAAAGAACATGCGATTTTTCTTCAGGAAATTTGTAGGAATTTTCTCCTAAACTTGATGCTGTCTGACATGCCAGGTATGCAATTGAACTAAGAATGAGGTCATATGATGTGAACTTTAATTGGAAATGACCCCATTGAATTTGGGTTGGAGGCAAGCAGACTTGTACAATGTGTTGTTATGGAAGGCAAAAGATGCATGATTAATGGTAAGAACTTGGCTGTCTCTATCTTAAAAATGTTGTCGTGGATCGTGTATTGCATGTTCTCAGTTGAAAGTTTTAGTCTAATCTTGTATTTACGTAAATTTTGTTGATTTTAGACTTGAAAATAATTTTTCTTGTCTCCTGTACATCACATTTTTCCTGTTCATTTTCTGATTAGGTTTTTTTATTATATTGTGAGTGCATTTGTAAGTGTTATCTTACAATTAGAAAATATAAAAGAAAATAGTGTTTAATATACATAAGCGGACCTTAGCCCATTATCTTAGGCTTTTGGGTTAGAGTTGTGTTTAATTATGCATATTAAAGTGCTTTTGATAATAACTCTATAATCGCTTTATCTCTCAACAAATGGTATCAAAGAGCACTCGCCCTTACACCATTTGGTAGAGCACTCACCCTTATCTGCCTGGGATAACTCCTTCACAATATGATAGGCGCTTCGGACTGTGAATATTCCTTTCTTTGTGCTTGCCCAAACTATTTGGTCTGATTTACCAAACGGGCTAATGACCATGCTATATATACTTTTTGCTTCACCCTCTGGAATATCTCTCAAATTAGCTCATAATTCCACCAATGTGTTGTGTCATCGATTAAGGCACTCACTTTTGCATTTTCGCCCAAGATTTGTATAGGCGCTTGAATCATTCCTAATGGAGTAGAGTCTATCCATTTGTCCCCCCAGATTTTAACCGAGTTTCCATTCCCCACCCTCCAACGCATCCCAGCTTGTACTAAATGTTTTGCTCCCCAAATGCTCATCCAAACATACGATGGATTGCTCCTTAGCCGAGACATGATAAATGGCCTTTGAAAAATACTTTGATTTTAGAACTTTTGCAACCAAAGCTGTTGGGGTTAAGCATTATCCTCCTCCCTTGTTTAGTTAACAACGCCGTATTAAAATGCTCCGGTCTCTATATTCCAATCCCCCCTTTTGTTTTGCCAAACCCATTTTGTTCCATTTCAACCATGCGATTTTTGATTCATTTTTTTGATTGCCCCACCAGAATTTGGAAAACAAAGTATTAATTTATTGACACAATGATTTTGGCAACTTAAACACGCTCATAGTGTAGTTGGGAATAACTTGTAACACGGCCTTCATTAATACTTCTTTCCATGCATGAGACAAAAACTTTTCTTTCCAACTGTTTATTCTTTTTCAAATACGCCCTTTTATAGAAGAAAAAGATGTCATTTGGGATTTTCCCACCATTGATGGCAGCCCCAAGTACTTCTCAAAGGAACTGGTTGGGGTCACCCCCACCAAATTGGTTTTATTAATGCTAACCCAACACATCTGCTGACTAATTGACTTGTATTATTTTAAGTAATTGATATAAAAAAATTACTTGAAACACTTTTATTAAAGTAAAGAAAGAATAAAAAGTAGCATTATTATCAAAGTGACATATAGTAGTATAATGTGTGTAAAACTCATCTCATTGAGTTTAATTCAATTTAATAGAGGGGGTGAAAGAATTTGTTCCAACTAGAAGAACTTCATTCAAATTGGGTTAATGGAGTTTAGGAGAAAATTCAAAGAAAAATATGTGTATGTATAAGACTATATGAGTCAATTTGAACTCGACTTGTTTAATTAAATAGTCTAATCCTATCAATATTGTCCCAACCCAAATAACCTATTTAATAAACAAGTTGTGTGGGGTTAATCTGATCTGACACGTGAACACAAATTGGCATTTTATACAAAAATATATTAACACAATAACTTCCAATTATTGAACATGAAAATGAATTATATTGCCAAAGTTATATCTTTATAATTAGGGATGAGACTGTTGGTTTTTTTTTTTTTTAAGAGTGTGTTTGGAATTGTTTTTAACAAATAGAGTTTTTAAATCAAAAAACGGTTTTTGGCAAAAGTCACTAAATGTGCGTTTTAGTCATTTTTAAGCTTTTTAGACCCTTAAAAATGCTTTCAATTTTCTACAAAACATATACTTTTTTTTTTTTTTCAAATGGACTTTTTTAGTATTAAACATACTTTTAGGCATATTAAATGCACTCAAACTTACTCTTAATCTTTTAGCCGTTTTATTTTTTAATGGTAAAAATAACAATTTTGTTAATTTATACAAATTATACAATTGAAATTGACTCGTTCATTAATCGATTATAATTGGATCAATCCCGTTTAACTTCTCAATTAATTTTGTATTAAATTTACGCTGAATGTACAAAACAAACGAAACGAGTAAATTTCGTCTTGATTAAGAGGCTAAACGACAATTGCATGGCAACTACGATTCTACGAACTAGCTTGCCGCATCGTTTCATAGGAGGGTTGTTGATTTTATGGTGGAGAAGAGGTCACGTATCGGTACCACAACATTCTAGTACATTGCACATGTAGCTTTTTAAACGACATAATGACTATTATCGTACAGGATGACTAAAGAGGGGCAGGTGCCGTAAAATACTTTTGTTTGGTTATGCAGAAGAAATAACAGAGATACTCAAATAATCGTTGATTCTTCTTATTGTAATTACTATTCTTTTGAATGAATGAGCAAAATTTATCAAAATTCAAAAGCAAAGAGAGATATGGCACCGCAAGTAATGCTAGGTGCACGTATTTTTCTTGTGTCCTCTTTATCATAAGAGCAATATATATTTTATTTTATAAAATAATTTTTACATAAAATTAAGAAGACACAAGAAAAACATTAAAGAACACTTAACATTTTCTTGAAACGGCCGATACATAGAAACCAAATTATATGCGGCCAAAGGTTTCCAAAACAAAACAAACAGATTTTAAGGATGCCTTTTGTGTGGTTGAGGCAATGGAGCAAATATAACAACATCATGGACCACTTCGTACAAAGAGATTCCAATGTATGCTACTAATCTTCTGTATCCCTCCATGGAAATGAGAATCCGAGAGGTAAAGTATGAGTCAACTGAAAATGGGTGGCTTGCAGCTTCCTATGTATCTTTCTTTGACAAACCTTGCGGCAACAAAAATGTTACATTTTTCAACAAATAAAATTTCAAAAGTTGGTTTTCAAATGATACGTCACTATCTCATAAAATTTATTATTTTGAAAAATGTATTGTTAACTCGTGAAATGATAATACATCATTTGAGAATCAATTTTTGAGAAAATAAAAAAAGAAGAAAAGAAAGAAGGAAGTATAGCACTTCTTACTGCAACTTAGCTTCTCTCCTAGACCATCGGGAATGGAGATAAGCTTGAGTGCCCACTAACTTGATGGTCTAAGTGGGCTCGCATATCACCACCATATCCTCTTTGCCTCTCTATCTTAGAGTTGCATAGACTTGAGTTACCATCTTTCAAAGTCAATCAACACATTTATTGTTAGAGCATGTGATGTTCATATGCTTTAAAGTACTGATAAAGTCGAGAGAGGGCAAATGACCCCAACCCCAACCTAAGGACTAGTCATGCAATGCAATCCTTATCGAATTCCTCAAAAGTTTGCCTGTAAATAAAGGGTTGTCCTCTAGAAAAAGAGAGGGACATAAACTTTGCTAGAATTAAGAACTAATTGTGTCAAAAAAAATAAAGAAACATTCTGCTAGCATTTTGAGAGAAATTTGGCTACCAGCTAGAGTCTTTTTGTGGGGAATGAGTTAGATCTTACATAGAAAGGACTTTTATTTATTTATTTGTTTTGAGTTAATTTGTTTTTTTAGGGTGTTTCTATGAACCAAAATACACATAAAAACTTAAAACGATATAAAATTCGAATTAGGAGCCTAAGGAGGGATAGAAGAAGAAGATGAGGGGAGGGAGAAGAAGCAGAGGTTAGCGTCAAGAAAACTTAAAAAAAAAAAAAAAACCCTTAAAAAAATATATCGAAAACTTTTGGAAGGGCACCCTTGCCTACCCACTTTGTATTCGCTATTGTCTTCAATTCTATATTTTAATCTTGTCTTATATGGATCAAAATTCTGATTTTGCCACTATTCTTAAAACAAACGTCTATTCAATTGAGTATAATTGGCTATAGTAGAAGAATTTTATTCACCCTAATTACAAAAAAAAAAAATGATTGAAGAAGAAGTGTAATTTGGGATAAAGTCTTGGGAAGAGAGAAGAATAGTAGAACGTTGCAGTAGATCAATGGTGATGGGTCTGAATAATCTGAGCTAAGATCTGTCGAGGCCCATCACCATCTTCTCTCTCCACTTTTAGGTTTATCAATTAGATATTTTTATTTATTAATTTATCGTTTTAATATAATATTAAAAAATTGATTTGTTTTTATTGGTCACCCACTTCACGCTACTATAATTTTGATCAAGCTTGAATTTTTTTTTTTATCTTTAATTTTTGTAAGACTAATTATATTTAGCCAGCTTTGATTCATGCACATAATCTCTCACCATTTTTTTTGTATATATATAAATGGTATTACTTTTTCAATCACCTAATGGGTGTATCATATTTATTCAATTTTCTTCGCTTAAGGATTTGTTTTGGTTTGTGATTTTTTTTATTCTACTTTGAATTCAAAATTATGAATATCAAGAAAAAAAGAGAATTGAAATTATGCTTAAGTTGAGCGTTAAATAAATCAAATCAAATAAAAAAAAATGAGAAGTATCTGGAAGAATAATTTTCCCAAACAAGCCTACTCTTTTCTTTTCTTTTCTTTTTTCTTGGTACAATAGACAAAAATTGTATGACAATTGGGGGGAGGGGGCTAGACAAAAGGATTTTGATATATATATATTTCTAATTGAATAAGGAAAGGGAATTACATTTATATTTAATTGGAACTTTTCAATGATTTGGAAAGTTTAAATTTTAAGATTAAATAGAGAAAAAGAATTTTGTATAAAAAATAAATCGAATAGCACATAAATTGAGACTTGAAGGCTGTCTCTATAATATAGATGAGATTGATCTTGTTCTATATATTATTAAATGCATAAACTTTAAATCCTGACTACGAAATACATATTATCCATTTAATTTAAAATTGAAAGGATCCATAATCTAGTTGACTTTATATTATTTTTCCTAATTAATTCAAATTGAGATTTCCACCATTTGCTAGCAATTGAGGAAGAGTTCATATAAGACTCACTCGCCCAAATTAGTGAAAAATAATTTAAAATTTATGTAGTTATGTCTCAATATAAACTGTTTTACAATTACTGGATATCTTAATCTACTTAATTCATGCACGATCCAAATTTTGGCAGCCATGATAGGGTTTTCATTGCATCAATTATTTGTGGATAAAAAGGATCGGGATGTCCTTGAATTCTTAGAGAACTTGAGGGGATTTGGATCCGGATAAAAACCATGGGATCCGGGTTGTGTAAAAGCTAGCAAGTTGGGTATTTATTGCATCAATTGTTTGGTGATCCAAGGTAAAATCCACGTGGGCTGGGCATGATCATGTGGGCCGAAAACCAACAAAATCTAACTCAATGAATTGAATTCAACAGAAAAGCCCAAACAAAATCTAGGAGTTGGGTTTGAAAAACGAAACCCATCCTCCATGTATTCCTCTCGAAAAAAATTAAACTTAAAAAATCTATTATCTCTCCACTGTCGAGTGCCGACATCTTAATTAACGTCACTCTTCCCCATACGAAAAAGACACCCTTTTAATAATCCACATCAAAAGCCTTCTCAAATTAAATAAATTAGAAAACTAATGACCATTACATAACAATTATTAATTTATTATAACATAACTTTATAACACAAATGTGGAAATAAAAAATTGTGGAAGGAACTCATTCTATTAGACTTATATTTATCTTTACAACATGCAATCCCTAAAAATAACAAATATCAATTTTAAAAATTGTTTGGATTATTATAAATTTTACTATAAAATCATTTACAAATTGATATGAAAATTCATATGATTGTTGAAAAAGTAATTAAGAGAAATTTATAAGTCATATTTTTTTACTTAATTATGAATTGTCACATAACTTTTGTAAATAATTTAATAATACAAATTGTAGTACTCTTAACACCCATCATCATTTTAATAGACCATATTTATAACAAAAAAAATATCTACCCTTTTTTATTGTTCTAATTCATGCAATAAACATGAAAAATTCACCTATTTGAATAATTTTAGAACAATCCACGTATTTATTGGAACAAATGAACACCATGGAGATTCTAACAATCAAAATGGCAAATTATGTGATCTGAATCCGAAGTGAAGAGTCATACTCACACGTAAAAATAAAATAAAATAAAATAAAATAAAGGTCCAAATTATTAGCCTCCTAAATTTATGTTACATTGAACCGAATTTTTCGATATTATAAAAAGACGAATATTGGAAAATACACGCATCACACTAATAATGTCTTTTTCCGCCACTTAGCGGGCCCCATCAAAAGGCCCACTCTATTTATCACGGCTTTCTAGTTTCTCCATAGTGGACTCCACACCACACATTCAATCTCACCAAAGTCCACAAAGGCTAACCCCAATACCTCTCTCTGTCTCTCTCTCTATCTCTCTCTCTCTCTTGGTGCGTGCGAATTGCATTGGCTGGTTAAGCCATGGCTCGGTGTGCAGAGGACACGGCTCGAGCCCTGGCGTGCCGGGACGGCCCAGCGGCGGCGCACCTGAAGCTGATATCCATCTGGGTTATCTTCTTCACCAGCGTGGTGGGCATATCTTCGCCGGTAATGCTGGCTCGCTACTTCCAAGGGAAGCCTATGTACGACAAGGCGGTGCTGGTGATCAAGTGCTTCGCGGCCGGAGTCATCATGTCCACCTCATTGGTACACGTCCTCCCCGACGCCTTCGACGCCCTCTCCGACTGCCGCGTGGCCTCCCGCCACCCCTGGAAGGACTTCCCCTTCTCCGGCCTGGTCACCATGGTGGGTGCCCTGCTCGCTCTCTTCGTGGACATCACAGCCAGCTCGCACGTGGAGAATAGCCAGCCGGGCCCTAGCGATCACTACGCCCCCGTGCCGGCGCTGACACAGGAGGAACTGATGGAGACCAAGAAACCCGGTGAGTCCTACGCCCCCGTGCCGGCGCTGACACAGGAGGAACTGATGGAGACCAAGAAACCCGGTGAGTCCTACGCCCCCGTGCCGGCGCTGACGCAGGAGGAGCTGATGGAGACCAAGAAACCCTGTGAGTCCAGATGTGAAGCGGGCGAGTTGGGACCCAGTCATGAGCAGCGAGTTGACGAGTTGGTGAGACTGAAGCAGAGGCTGGTGTCGCAGGTTGTCGATAAATTTTATTTTTTGTAAATTTATTGATTCCACCAAATTATTATAATAATTTTCGCTAGATTTTCTTAAATATTGCTTGAGAAAATATAAATAATTTTTTTTCCATGCAGGTGTTGGAGATAGGTATAATATTCCACTCGGTGATAATCGGTGTGACGATGGGGATGTCTCAGAACAAGTGCACCATCAGGCCGCTGGTGGCTGCGCTGGCGTTCCACCAGATCTTTGAAGGCATGGGGCTTGGAGGCTGCATTGCTCAGGTAAGTTTACCCATTAGTCCATTACACACTATTTTGACTTTTCGATAAAAACAACAATTTATATAATTTTGTCAAAATTAGGGGGCGCAATTTTCTTTCTCCACGAATTTTCTTTAAAGTTTTCGTACTGGTTTTATTAATGCTGATTGCTGACCCAACACATCTGCTGACTAATTGACTTGTATTATTTCAAGTAATTGATATAAAAAAATTACTTAAAACACTTTTATTAAAGTAAAGTAAGTATAAAAAGTAGCATTATTATTAAACTGACAAAGTAGCGTAAAATGCATCTCATTGAGTTTAATTCAGTTTAATAGAGGGGGTGAAAGAATTTGTTCCAACTAGAAGAACTTCATTCAAATTGGGTTAATGGAGTTTGGGAGAAAATCCAAAGAGGGTGATTGATATTAAATGACTAAATATTTAGTTTTCTTTTAAAGCTCTTATTAGGATGTAGAGTGTGTAGTTGAAAGGTAGGTCCAAGAGATAGCCGTTGTGATTATTAATTACTAGGCACATGATAATGTTATGACATTGATATGGTACATTTAAGCAAGGAGTGTTGATGGGTGTGATTCGTGAATGTGTGATAGAATATTGGTGCCTTTTGAATTATGATAGGTTTTGGTTACGGATAATCTTGTCTTGAGGTTAGGTTTGTTAAATTATCAGTTGTCTTAAAAGTTTAAGTTGATAGAAAGAGTAATTTAATCACTTAATCATTAGTTTAATACAGTTAATCCAACCGACCATGAGAGAGAGGGTAAACTTTTTATTTTTTATTTGATTGGGCAATGCCACATTACACCGGCATGATAGTAGGTTTTTTATTAGAGGCTAAGGTAGCACCATCACGTCAACTAAATTGACATCCATCTCAAATGCATGTGATCACACCCTTTTAATCCTATTAATAATGCATATGAAATTCTCTTCATGCTCAACTCAGTTGGAAGCAAAATTTATCAAATAAATATTTACTTTGGAATATCTTTGAAAGAAAAATAAGATGTTTGGATATGAAAAATATATATATTTATTTATTTATTTCTTATTCTTAATTGAAATTTTCGTGCATTTAAAAATAAGAGCTTAGTGATTTCTTTTATATATAAAAATAGGAAAAACTTTACTTTGACCTCTTGAATTTTCACGTGATTTTACAAACCTCTTCTCAAACTTTAAAATCTCTATTTTGGACTTCTAAACTTTCGATTGCTCTCAATATAGATCTCTTTGTCAGATTTTAAACGTTACATGACATTTACACTCCTGACTTTTGTATAAAATTTCAACTTCTAAAGCTTTTATTTTTTATTTATATAAAAAAAAAAGAGAATATTTTAGTCTTTTTTTTGTTGTGTTTTTAATGGCTAAAATTAACATAAGGATTCTAATTGAGAGCAGTTCAAAATTCAGGGGTTCAAAATAAGATATTTTAAAGTTTAAGAGAAGTTTGTAAAATCGCGTGAAAGTTTAGGGGATCAAAATAAAGTTTCTTAAAAATAATAATAATAATAATAAGAATGATAGAGTAAAATGAATAAAAATTATTATTTTTCACTTTTTTCTTCTAAAAAATGGGATATCATGATTCATGTCATACAATATTATTTGAAGCAAAATATAAAGTTATCGAACGTTATTTGAACGCACTAGAAATTCCTGGGCAGTCGATCGAACTGACCCAACACGCAAATGCCAGATGTGGTCACGTGTTTGATTAATTTCTTAGAACATCGACGGAGCAATGGTCTTTTTGCGTAAGGGAAATGGATACGACTTTGACTTTGTGACCAATGACAAGTACTTGTTTGGAAATTTAAATGATTTTTCTTTAAATATATATATATATTTCATTTAGCATTTTATTAACATTAATATTGTACGTACGTAGCATACTTAATTTACCTTTAAATAAATTTTAATCATTTTTTTTAAAAAAAAATCAAGTGAAAATTGAGCATATTACGTTAATAAATTAGGAGTAATGTTATAAATCTTCTTAGAGTCTTCCTAAAGTTATCCTAAATGAATATGGAATAAGATCCTGATTTAAATGAAATATCATCCATTTAGTAAATTCAATGATAATTTTAAAATTACATCTTCAACTTTAACGTTAAGAAATACTACCTTTATTTTAGAAGTGGATATTATCCATTTCTTTCAAAGAAATAACATATTAGATTGTTAAATCTGCATTTGTTATTAGAGCTCGTGACTTTTAAGTGCAGTTAATGACGTGATGACGGTGAAAAATACAGGCGGGGTTTGGGTTCGGAACGACAGCGTATATGTGCTTTATGTTCGCGGTGACAACGCCCATGGGGATCGTGATGGGGATGATATTATTCTCAATGACAGGCTACGATGACAGCAATCCTAATGCGTTGATCATGGAGGGGTTGTTGGGATCTTTCTCGTCAGGTATACTCATATACATGGCTCTCGTGGATCTCATAGCCGTTGATTTCTTCCACAACAAGATGATGAGTTCCAGTCCGTGGATGAAGAAGACTTCTTACATCGCCTTAACCCTCGGCTCTACTGCAATGTCTATCCTTGCCCTCTGGGCTTGATGCCTGAAATGGTGTTTTGTTTGTGAATAAGCATAGGAATTGGAATCATATGGGGGAGGCTCCGCCGCTCCATGATATTTAATATACATTAATTCAAAAAAACTTCTGGTACCATGTTCTAGTTAGCCTCTCTTTCTCTCTTTCTCCATTTAGATCTTGGAGGCATAATCAAAAGTCTATGGTCAGCATTTAAACAAAACTTCTTACCAACTCTCATGCATGTTCCTTGAATATAGAGCATTTTGTTTCCTTTACCATGCCACGTTTTACATGGCGTGTGCTATTCCACACACTTAGGGTCTATTTGAGTGTGCGTTTAATATTCAAAAAATCCGTTTGAAGAAGAAAAAAAAAAATCATTTGGTTAAAAAAACGGGGTCTAAACATTGTCAAAAAGCATTTTTAGCAAACACTAAAAAATGAAGCTTTTGTCAAAAAAAAACGTTTTTTTGACTTAAAAACTATATTTCTCAACAATCTCAAACATATTATTATTATGTTTACAAATAAATGTGTCAATTTTACTATATATATATATATATACATCATACGTGAATCCCAATTGAACTACAATAGTATGTGTCGTGAAAGCAACCCACTTTGTCTTAAACTATGGATGCCTTTTTACCAATCTTTCTCTGTTTCTGCCTCCTTTGTCATCTCCAATATCTTCCCTTTTCTATTCTCTTTTTCTTTAACATTTCATCTCCAACCTCTCACATTAAACGGAAGTGCAGACATAGATAGAGAGGATCATGGCCCCTTGGCCCTTGATAAGATGGGATAAAGCCAAGTGGAAAAATGAGGTGGGCTTTGTCTTTATGAGCTCATTCATGAATATCTAATTACAACACTCACACCTAAGTTACCTAAAATAGTTTTTTAACCAAATTTAAGAGCTAAAATAGTTTCTCAATTAATAATTAAGTTTTTAACCCTTGGGGGCATTGAGTAGTTAAAGGTTGCCGAAGCATATATAAATGAAACCCACTACTCAAAGTTGAAACTTTGGCCCTTTCAATTGTTTTTGTTCCCATTCAATTTTTGTATGTCTCTGTATGTAGGAAAGAAATCCCTTGTATGATTTATTAATGCTCCATTATATCAATATCAATATATATCCTTTTTTGTATGTATTCTGTTATATTTTGGCCATAAAAAGAAAGATAATGCTTAATTACTCAATATTAAATATATTTTGGCCATAAGAAAGATAATGTTATATCCCTTGTATGTACGTTAAAATATTAAATTTTTTTTCATTTTATATTGACTTCAGCTTTTGAAATAAGTGATACATTTGAGTGTATTTCCTAATGTTACTTTAAAAATAATTCCTAATTCATTATAGCAACTAACAAATTTCTCATTTGTGATGAATAATATCAGAGAGCAAGCTCTTAACTAGGCATATGCTAAGTAAAAGAAATATTATTCACCCAAATATATATATATATTATAGAAACAATCAATTGGTCCATAACAATTAATTAGGTCATGATCAATCAAGTTGGTAAGATTCTGGTCTTACTACGTTCTAGAAAGATTATTGTTAATTATCACTTAGCGGCCTATTTGTTTGTAAAAAGAATTATAAAATAAAAATCATCATAGAATCATCAACAAGGTCCCGTAGCTCAGTTGGTTAGAGCGTTGGTCTTATGAGCCGAAGGTCGCGGGTTCGAGCCCCGCCGGGACCATCCAAGTTCTGGGATTTTGGGCTTTTTGTTTTTAATCCAGAGGAGATTAACTGATTAAGGCCTCTCTCTTAAGACCTTTGAGCCCAATCCCAACCCAGCATCCTCTTGTGGATTTCCTCAGAAAGCCCATCAAATCAGATTTTATTTTATTATTTTATTTTTTAAAAAAGTCTTTTCCATTAGAAATATTTTTAAAATAATGATTTTGCTGATATGATCTTATTAGTTTTTTTTTTAATATGATTTTGCTAATATTTTTTAAAAAAATATTAAAAATATTTTTAAAACCGATTGTTTTTTTGTATAATTTATTGAAAACAACCTCAATACTTAATCCAACAACCTACACACACATGTGCATGATAAGATTTGTTGATGTGTCATATATTAGGAGTATGCCTATTCGATCCGGATCCGAATTCGAGTTTGGTCTAAGCTCTTGAACCGAGATCTCGAGTAGAGCTATGAAATGCAAAAATTAACCCTTCATTTTTCATAATCTGTAAGTTCAGTGGATGTTGCATGGCATCATTAACATTAACTCAAACTGCTTTTTCCACTTAACATCTTCTATGCGTTTTATGTGCACATATGCGTGCTTGGGTGGTGTATATGTGTGACATATAATGCCAAGTTTGAACTATAAACCGCGTAGGTACTTGCCTTAATTTCTCTATGGCACAAAGTCAAGTTAATGGTGGGCCACTTGGCATTCCAACATTACCAAACTTTACAGGTAAAATCAAGAGTACAAGTTAAACAAACAACTAATGGATTATTAAGAGAGGATTTGGATGATAATGAACTTGAGGGAGACATGGAAACCACCTATAACATGGATCCTTCCTGTGAAAAACATGCTAAGAGGTAACTGTAAATTATTTCTTTTGTTATTAATATCCTGTTTTGGTTTCACGTGGCTCTTAAAAGTTTTAGGTGCCTTTGTATTTTTTGTTATTTTTGTGTTACTGATATCCTATTATATTAGGATGCGTTCGAATCAATAATCAGCTAGACACTCTAGAATAAGAAAACAAGAACATATGAATGAGCTTGAGACGCATGTAATGTTTTTTCTTAACACTAAAACACTATCTTCACCTTTTTCCTTTGGTATTTTTATCTCATATGTAGTTTCATATAGGTTTGTCAACTTAGGGCTGGACACTCTAAATTGTTGAAGCATCTTGCTGAGGTGAATCAAAAGTACGAAGGTTTTTGTGTTAAAAACATAATTTTTAAAACTGATATTGAGACTTTGAGAGCAAAGGTAAGCCACAATTATAGAAGCAAACATTGAGTTTATTTATGCATTATGGCTGTAAATTAATGAGATTGTTAAACCCTTTTTATAAGAAACATGTGTCACTCTTAAAAGGTGATTTATAAGAAATTTATACAAATTGGCATGTGTTGGTCTGTTTCACATAATTAGCGCATATTTGTTGATTTCATTAATTAGGGCATATATTTAAATTTGGAGAGATTTATTAGACAACGCTCTTAATGAAAGTTGCATTTATGTTGCATTAAATGACTATGTTAAGTGGCCATTAATTAGGGCATATATTTAAATTTGGAGATTTATTAGACAACGCTCTTAATCATTTATCCATGTATATAATGAAGATTAACTATTTCTTCACCTTTTTGACTTATGATATATAGAAAATGGAGCTAGCAAAAAGGTTGCAATATCTACAGAATCGCCTGCAGCTCTCCAGCCTCTTCCATGATTACAAGCATGCAACTGCACAATGAGTTGGAGTCTAGAGTTGGCTTTTGTGGTCTGCTCTGCATCACTTATCAACTCTACCTTCCCAATTAATGTAAAAGCAACTAGCATAAAACCGATTGTTTTCTGTATAAATTTTTATTAATGAAAACAACCTCAATACTTAATCCAACAACCTATACACACATGTGCATGATAAGATTTGTTGATGCGTAATGTGTAATGTGTAATATGTAATGTATTAGGAGTATGCCTATTTGATCTAAGTTCGAGTTCAATTTAAGCTCTCAAGTTGAGCTCTCAAGCCGAGATCTCGAGTAGAGTTATGAAATGTGAAAATTAACCCTTCATTTTTCATAATCTATAAGTTCAATGAACGTTACATGGCATCATTAACATTAACCAAAACTACTTTTTCCACTTAACATTTTCTATGCGTTTTATGTGCGCATATGCGTGCTTAAGTGGTGTGTATGCAGAGGCGGAACTATGTTGTGGCTTGGGGGGACATTCGTAATGTCCACCCAAAATTTCTTAAAATTTTAAAATTTACCCTTAAAATTTATGATTTTTTAAGAGATGTCCCCCCAAAATTTCTTAAAATTTTAAAATTTACCCCTAAAATTTAGGAGTTTTAAAAAATGTCCCCCAAAAATTAAAATTTTACCCCAAAATTTCTTAAAATTTTAAAATTTACCCCTAAAATTTAGGATTTTTTAAGAAATGTCCCCCAAAAATTAAAATTTTACCCCAAAATTTCTTAAAATTTTAAAATTTACCCCTAAAATTTAGGATTTTTAAAAAATGTCCCCCAAAAATTAAAATTTTACCCCAAAATTTCTTAAAATTTTAAAATTTACCCCTAAAATTTAGGATTTTTTAAGAAATGTCCCCCAAAAATTAAAATTTTACCCCTAAATTTTTACTCTTTAAAATTTTGTCTCCCCACCCTTAAAAGTCTAGTTCCGCCCTTGTGTGTATGTGTGACATACAGTGTCGAGTTTGAATTATAAATGGTGTATGTGCTTGCCCTAATTTCTCTATGGCACAAAGTCAGGCTAATGGTGGACCGCTTGGCATTCCAGCATTACCAACTTTATAGCTAAAATCAAGAGTACAGGTTAAACAAGCAACTAATGGATTATTAAGAAGAATTACACACAGAGACCACCAAAATTTTCTTCACCACCAAAATAAAACCCTAATCCTCTATTTTAACTTGTAATCTGTTTGTTTTAAATTATGATTAACAAAATAAAACCCAGTTCTATATTTTTTTGTAATCTGTTTTTTTTTTTTATAAAAAATAAAAAAATTAGGTGACAACTTAATATGCAATCAGGACTAATGACGTGTCAAGTTATGACATGTGTCATCTTGTCTAATTAGTCCACATGTTAGTGACTGGACTTCCATTAAGTCAGCTAACGGATGAACTAATTTGATCATTTATCAAAATCACAAGGACCTCTTATGATAAAAATCAAACTCTAAAAAGGAAAAAATAAAGTTGTGAAACTCCAAAAGGGTATTAGGTATTCAACTTTTTTTTTTTTTTAACCCAGCTTTATAAGTAGCATTTTGTTATAAAAGCCTGTATTTTGAATTGTAAATTGAAAAAATAAAAAATAAAAAATAAAAAATTTAAATTGTTAGTCCCAATTGTGTTGTTTCAGCAAAGAGATGTATTTATTTTATTTTCCCTAAATTCTTAAGCCTTGGCTGCTAGCAGAAGGGGACATTGATGGCATGACATCTTTAATTTACTTGCGGAAAGATGATAGCCACATGGTTGGCCTGAATGCATAGTACACTCTCTCTTCCTCACTGTTGTTAGTACTTGCCTGTATACTGAAGCTTCAGCCTCGAATCCCGGGTCATAAAATATACAATGATTGTCACAAACATTATTAGGCGGCTAATGCTAGCTTAATCAGAGAAAGATTATGTTTTATAAAATAAGAGTCATCAATTTGAATTATTATTTTTTATTTTTTATTTTTAATGGAGATAGTTTTATCATTTCAAAAAGTAAAAGAAAATACTTATTAAATATAACTAACCAGATATTATTCGATTCATTTTAACTAAAAATGATCAATTATGTTCTCAGATTTGAAGGGCAGCATGAGGCCCAATTAAAGATAATTAAAATTAGGGCATAAATGAATAGTTGTGGATAATAGACTTAATAGAAGTGTGTTTGTCGTTGTATGAGTGTATCCCAAGTCTTGTCTTTCAAATCACGTGCCCAAGGCCCACTTTGGCCTAATGAGGATCGCCATATGGAGTTGGGTTTGATTTAAGTTTTAACATCCCCATGCGGTACTAGTGCGTCCAAAACAGAAAAGTGAAAATGTTCTTTTCCTACTTGTCGTTTACTGCCTTGCGTTATCCTCATATCATCACCTATATTCACCTACGACTACGAGTACTAATAATAATACATTAAAAAAAATTTCGATAGGAAAAAAATTAATATATAGATTAAACTGTTTAATATATTGAATTGTCATCCAATCTATTTTTTTAAAAATAATAATAAAGAAAAAAGAAGCTTTATCCAATAAAATATTAATGCTAAATTTTGATTTTTAAGTAAAAAAGGCAGGCGAAAAAAAACAAATATAATTGTTATAGCTAGGAGTAAGAGGTTACTATAATAACCGCTATAAGTCACATATGAAGGTTGTTGGTGCTCTTTCAAGTTTAACTGTGAACCATATGTGAGGGATTTAGATAATAAAAATCATGGGCGTTGTCTCAAATTCAATTGAATTATAGCCTAATTCAACATCATCAAGGTATAAGTGAGATTTGATGTGAATAATATCAACATGATTGATGATTCTCATTTCGAGAGTTAAATTCTCACCCTAGGATATGCCCAATTACTTGAAAATTTTATTGAAATCACTAAAGCAATTGCCATTGATAATAATTAACGCTAAATTAGACCATTAAAAAATTATTTTGATTCTTAAATGTATTGAAAAAGAGTATTCAATGAGCAATCTCTTGCAACGGTCAGAGAAAAGAGGACCATCGTGTATATATATTTATTGAAAAATTTGAAAGACGAGGAGATGGAGACAAGGATCCGAAATTAAATGTAGGTTGAGCATTGCAGCACTTTTTGACCATTCTCCTTCACATAATAATTTTTTTTTTAAAAAAATTATTTTTACCTTCACATAATAATTGATTCAATTAAATTCAATTGAATTGAAGGAGTGACCAGAAAACATGGAAGGCTGTGCAGCTGCTTTTTGTCCTCCTTTCCCCCACCCTGTCCTGATTCCCCTTGTCCAGTCAACGCAAATAGGTCCACCTTTTTTGTGTTTACATATCATGTTAATGGTTCATTGTACATCTAATTGTACGCGTATACTGCACGTAACACAATTAGTTATATTTGATGAATATATTTAAATACTCTTACGTTTACTTATTACCAGCCACAACTCCCAATCTGTAGAGATTCTTTAGTAATTTTATTATTGGGAATTTATAAGGCCTTAGCTATACTATTTTGCACACTTGATTTGTGGGACTTAATGGCTTTTTCTCACATAAACATGGAAGCTCCACATATACATAAACTTATGACAAGAATGTAAATGTATAAAGAGATTTGTGAATGTTAAGTTCTACGTTAATTTCTTATTGACTAGAATTGAACTTTATAAGTAATTTTAAAAAACTTCTATAATAACTTGACTAATCAAAGTGTATAACTAACCTTTTTCATTGATCCATTAGAAGTGGTATTGTTGACATTGCCGGTAGTCGGTAGGGTAAAAATATGTAAGAGAATGACGCTAAGTCACATGTTTTGTAACGTTATTTTACCAAACACAGCTTTAGGATTTCGGACTCATATGTTCAAAGTAAGTGGATCCCACAATCTCCTCGCAAATTTAGTGAAATTTAAGTAGCAAATTACCAATTACACTAAGTAATTGGGTGCTAAAAAACATGTTTCAATCAAACATATGAGAGCTAGTGATAAGGAATAGGAACACAAAGCGCAATAATACGACCAACATAGATGTTTCAGTATCAACAGCCCGGCCAATCACAAAACTCCAACAAAACATGACAATTTGCCAAGAAATCTATACAACAACAACTGTGTATCCACAATCACGCACAGTCATCTCTCTGTCTCTCTCAACCATCCACTTCATTCGCATTCGACGACGGGAAAATCTTGCGTTCTGATCTATTCCGGCTCAGCATCCTCTTCAACGAACAACCCAGCGACGAAGATGACGGAGATACTGGTACGGAATCTCCAGCCACGGCCACCGCATTCTGATCAGTCTCAACATGGACCAGCTCCTCGCAACTTGGGATATCAAGCACAACCTCCAATGCAGAATCCCCATCGCCGATCAGACCCGACTGATCATCGGAGGAATTCGCAGTTGAAGAAGTAGTCGTCCCATCAGCCTTAGCCTGATCACACGCCGCCGGAGCTCTGCAAATGGGGCAGTTGGGATGCGAAGTCAACCACATGTCGATGCACTCCACGTGGAACACGTGGCGGCACTTGGGCAACTCCCTCCCCATCTCGTTTTCCTCAAACGGGCTCAAGCAGATAACGCAATCCAACCCATGATTGTGCTCCTCCGAGCTGTACAAGAACAGAGGGATCGCGGATATGGAAGACGGGTCTAGGCCTTTCGTGGGTGAGTTGGAAAGAGAGGCGTCGATGCTGAATGTGTGGAAATTGCGGAACCGAGATGGCCTAAGCACGTGCGAGACAGCCATGGTGCGTCGCCTCCGTCGCTGGGCTTGCGCCAGGAACCAGTTCGCGCAGATGTGGAGAAGCAAGACGAAGAGGATTACTACGAGTAGAGATATTACGGCGGCGAACATAATGTTTCCGTCGTAGGAGAAGATGCTCTGGACCAACTGGGTCATCGTGTGTGTGTGTTGGAAAGATGGAATCTTCTTCTTCTTCTTCTTGTTTCCTTTTTCTATAGTGGCTGAAGATAACGTTTACGTGAAAATGAAGTCGTTGTGGAAGGATTAAACAATGGGGGAGTTGGGATCCTGCCCTGCCCTATACATTTGCGTGTACTCTTAGCAACACCCTACTACATCTCTCTCTCTCTCTCTCTCTCGTGTACGTTAAATGTGTGAGTGAGTGTGTGGGGGGGTACGTTGAAGTCAAAAGGAATCCCTTTATTCAAGGAGATAATGAGACTCATATGCATGGGAGAGGAGAGAAAGAGGGGCAGAAATGGACGACTCGTGAAGGCGACGGCAGCAGAGGGTGGGTGGGTGGCTTTTTTTTTTGATTCATGCTCTGTTTCACATACATTTGTTTAGTGGGGGTGTGGTACGGATCACAAGACCAAATAGGAGGAGGGATGAGGGATCCCAATATTTGATTTACTAATTTTCTCTCCAAATTGCTACTCCACCTGCTTATTATAAATAAAGTGACCCGACAATCTAAAATTTATTTGAACCAACGGGTTTTACATAAAAATGTCATATTATTTATCTAAGTTACTAATGATTTAGATCAGTGATTATTGTAAATGTTTGTGCAAAGGATTCTCTACCCCAAAGGTATGGTTCTCTTAGGCCCATCTTTTGGCACCTTTTTGGGTCTTTGTTTGCTTCACTTGTTTTGGTGTTTTTCTTGCGTGGAAGACTTGTAGGGTTGACGGGGGGACCCGGTGGAGTTAGGTGTGAATAATGGATGAGTGATCAGGGGTCACTTGTGAATCTAACCAAAGTCTTCCTTTTGACTCTACAGCCATGATCTGCTGACTGCTTCTACTACACATAGCTTCCTCCTTTTTATGCTGCATGTTTTAGGCAAATCGTCATACTTTTAGCCTTCGTTACAGGCTCGTGAGTTGTGACCCTCCGACCCATCTCGTGATCAATGTACCAGACAGACTTATGACACACCACGGATTCAGTCATAGGCACGCAATCTATAGCCAAAATCCATTAACTCTGAATCTTGGGTGAGGAAAATATGAGGTTCTATCATTTTTCAAATGACTTGCAAGAAAATAAGCATGTTAAAATTTAAAGGTTTAACATGTTTAATTAAAATGAGTCGAAATAGATTAACCTATATAATTTAATTTCTATGCCTTAAGATAACTCGAATCCGACTTAACAATTTTCTACATGAGTTGTAAATATGACACAACAAATTAGAGTATAATTATATTTTATATCCATGCCTTGACATAACCTAAATCTGATACAAGAATAAAGAAGTGCTTACTCTTGTTTTCTGCTTTGAAGACATCCTTTAACAAAATCAGAACATAAAATCAATTTTCACCTTATATGTCATATGATAACACTTTTTCAAACAAAAAAAGCAAAACACATTGACAAAAATAACCTACTTATTTCATGCAGAGATGACAAATTAAATCATTTTCCATTGATGATTATTGAAATACTAATACAATGTCACTTTCATGCTAATTTTAAATCTTGTTAACGAATGAGGATTAAAAGAATGCAAACTTGCCTCAACAGTTTGAGTTACAAGCTTAGAAACTAAAAAGTTCTTGAACTTCTTTAGTCCATGAGTTTGTATCTTTTCTCTTGGACACCTGTAACTCCCATTTGAATCTCTATTATAGTATGAAGCGGGACCTGAAAACCAGTATATCAATTATATTAGGATGTTAAAAACCAGTAGACTAGTTCTATTAGGATGTATTTCCAATACAGCCAGCAAACACGATTAAATCAACTATTTTGCAAGCTCTTCTGATCTAATGGCTGACTTTGCATTGCTATGTTATGCCAATTATATGCAGTCATACAACATCTACTAAATAACATTACTCATTTTTATAACATAGTAGAGGAGCAAGAAGGGAACATGCAACAAGAAATGTAAAGCATAGTCAACCACAAAAAGAAACGCTGAAGGCCATATTACCTCAATGTGTGGGATTTCTTTCAGAGGCCTATCAGCAAAATAAGCATATAATGCTCTCAATACTGCCTGCGAGAATAAAGAAATAAAGAAGCTTAAAAGGGATCATAACCACAACAAAAAAATTTCATAAAAGCAGAAGTTCAATATGATGTATATAACCTGGTGAGATATCACTACAACAGGTGCCCGTTGTCGTTCAAGCTCAATAATTACAGGCTCAAGCCTGCATTAGGGGAGATGTCAATACTATTGAACAGGTCGGAAAACTATGCATTCAAAGACTTAAGAACTTACAAATCATTAGTCCTACAAATTACATACCTTTGAATAACATCCAAATAAGACTCCCCACGAGGATACCGATACCTCAGCTTGTCCTTGTTACGTCCCCTGTTATTTTATAAAGACATAATTATAAAGGACAAATCTCACAGCAAATACAGCTTACTCATACCAACAAAATTTACAGAAAAAACTATTATTTGGATAGATTTAGAAAAGTATATGTGTTCTTCATCTTTACCATTTAAAAAGAAAGGACAAAAAAAAAAAACATACTCGTACTCCTCAGGCATGTTCTTCTTTATTTCTTCATATGTCATTCCATCACAAACTCCAACATATATCTCATCGAGTGCACGCCATTGTATCTACCAATATGTAAAAAATTACATTATATCCCATAGGTAATTGTAGGAAAAATTCCTACATCTATCTATCACACCAAAATCAGCCGAAAGTATATGGCTTAAGATGGTGATAAGTCAAAGGCATTCCAATGGATCAAAACAAACCTTAGGGAATCCGCCAATTGGAGTTGCTGTCAGAATTGTTCGCTGCAGAGTGCTTGTCCAAATCTAAACCAAAGAAGTAAAATGAAATTAGCCATTAGATCCAAGAAGTTCAAGAATTGATAGTTGAAAGTCAATCGACAAATTTGTAATATCTGAAATGTTGGCACTCCCCCCACACCTAAAAAAGGCCAAAGAACATATTCAAGTAGCAAGACTAGCTCTAGAAGAGTTTTAAACATGTAAACATTCAAACCCAAGACTAGATGGTCCAAATATTGTGACTTATTTAAAACTTTAAATCCAGAGCCAAAACTATACAAACCTCTTTTAAAGACTACTTAATTTTAATAAAAAAATCACCTAGAGAATTATTTTCCAAACTCACGTTTGAAGGAGGCCAGGTACCGACCCTAAACTATCATGTTATGCCCTTGAGAAATCGAGCGCGTAATAGAACAACAATTATCAATTTGTTTCTTAAGCCAAAAAATATATATATTTAAATGTTAACTAAATGCTATTTATATTCCAAACTTAATCAGCTGTTAGAAGTGAGATATAAAAGTGCATAATTTGTTTGCTGAGCAAAGGGGTGAGGTCCTTTACAGTTCTAGAAACAAGAATCAAATTACAAGCATCATCATAGTAAAATATACCAAAAAATTAACTATCATGCATGTGGATGAAGCTTACAGAAGCAGCCCTTTCTGATTTGAGTGCTTTTGACAAAGTTTGCAAGTTTTTTGAATAAATTTCTCATCACTGTACAAACAATTTGCAATATAGATGGGTAAGTGACACTCAAGATATAAAACCTAGTTGTTGAGGAAACAATGTTCAGAAGGAAATTAAAATGCATAACTTCAACAGCAGAGTGGAAAGAAAATGAAAACTAGAATTAGTACCACATGTTCATCATTATAGTTATATACCTAATATCACTTTAAGAAAACAGAAGTTCAGATGATTATAATATAATTTAGTGTTAAATGAAACCTAACAAGTGGAATTACCATTGGCACATGTTCATCATTATTATAGTTATATACCTAATATTCACTTTAAATATCAAACAAGAAGCACATACAAGGACTTTCTAGTTTCTCAACCAGCAGATGAACAACATGACCTTCCATTTTCTGATGCATTTATGAGTAACTGTTGGTATTTGCATTGATTGTCTTGATCTAAATGTTTAAGAAATTAACAGTTTTTATTGGTGTGCTTTTCTTAGAAGTCATTATTATTGCCAACATTTTATATATTTATTTTACACCACAGAAACCACCCAGCCTCAACCAATTGCTAGCACTCATGATTTTCACCCTATTTTTTGTCATGCCTGCACTCTTTATGAATTTATGATCTTAAGATATTCTCAAGATCAAGGATAAAAGGCTAGATTTCAGTCCTTTGGAATTTTTGCTTGCAAAAATGGCCCTTTGGTCTATGAAGACAGATCTTACGCAAACTCAAGTAGAGCCACAGGACTGCAACAAAAAGAGCCAACGTCTTTCAGGTGAACCTTGTTTTGTAGGAATCCATCGTCCAGTCCAGCTGTGTAAAATATCTTCAACAGACAGTATTAATGTTTTGGTTGAAGAAGCTATTCAGATATGTTGCATCATCTTAGGAAACCAACACCAAACTAGGTGGTTGAACCCTCCTAATGCTAGAAGTAGGACTTTTGTCCCCCTTTTTATCACCCAAAAGTGATGTGTTTTTTAAAATCACCATTAGATTTGGGATGATCACTATTAGATTTTAATCCAATGGTGATTTTAAAGTCATCAACTTTAGGGGATAAAAAAGGGACAAAAGTCCTACTTCTAGCATTACTCACTAGCAATACCTCCAATCAATGGAAAAAGGAGTGGGGAGATTCCAAATTCTATTGTCAGATTGCCAATATCAAACATATTCCTTGTAAACAATTTCCCCACAAAGGAAACTTTCCCCAGAACCCGTTAGGTTTTAATGTTGGCTTATTCTGTGATCAAACAATATTTGTAAGTCTATTTACACCCAAGGTATTTTGGTCTTTTAATTTGGAGTTGGTCCAGCAACTGTGTCATCAAAGGTGTCCTAATGTGAATCTTCCAGTAGCATTCCAGATATCCTTGTCAGCACCAGTGTCAACTAGCCTTCCTAACATCTTTGTTATTTCACAAAAGAAACCCTAGAGGCGTTCTAACAGGACTATTTAGGCATCCTAACGCCACTACATGATCTGCACGGGTTCAAAGCTTTTCAACATGCAAATTAGGTTTTTCATCCTTGCTCTTTCTAAGGATCACTAGGCAAGATTAGAGCTTTGCTCAAGCCTTTTGATAGATAGTGATTATTGTTATGAGCTTCCATTGTTATATCTCTTGAAGTGCTTTGATCAAACCACACCCTTCACCATCAACAAACCATCAATCTATTCAGAGTTCCAGTTAAGGATGATCAGATAGAAGAATTGCCTAAAAGTTTTGGGAGAATTACTGTGGTAGCAAGTGAGTGGGTCACTTGTTCAGTACAATAGAATGTCATTTACCAAGGTTTTGTGAATATGAACTTATTGTAAACTTCTCATTCTTCTGTAGTGAGCTGATTTCCTAGGTTTGGCTTCCCAGAAGTGTTTTACTTTTGATGCGTTCTTCAAAGGGTTTCACTTTGTCAATAAAAAGTGTGTTGATTGTATGAATGTTGTTCTTTCTTTTATGTGGTTTGATATATTGATTATTTGTGCTGCGTTGAATTTTTAAAATTGCCATTGTTGTTGCTCATTACCTATTCACCCCATCTAGGTGATTGACTTGGGGCCTAAGCTTGTTTTTCAAAACCCGCCAGCCACACTACTGTTATATGATTAATCCATTGTTTCTTGCATGTTTCACTTGGTTCTGAAATGCATTTATAGCATTTATAGAAACTTTTGAAGAAACATTTTTAAACAAATTTGTGAATTCAGCTACTAACAAAATATCACCAGTACAAACTGATGAAAATTAGAGATGCTACCAAAGTATGAAGGTTATCCAAGATAGATGATACAAATTCTAAAAGCGTCTTATTTCCCACAACAACTGTGGAAATTCACTCATGAACTTTCAATTTCTTAGAAACAAAAACTAAACCAGTAAAATACTATCTTGATTGTTGTTAGAAAGATATACCTCAATTCAGTATCACCCCCAATCCTGCCTCTAACATTATCCTTACTCTCCCCGTGTCGAGTAAGTAAAATTGGGCGAGGTGTGAGATGTGTGTTTACCTGCAACAGATATAATGAAAATACATGCCAGGAATATGAACATCAAATCAAGATAGTAACAGCAGAAAATGATCTCATTTGTAAAAAAGATAACTCTATATCATAGTTACCAGATTCCCTACCCACCCAGGAACCACATTCCAGTGTGCACAGCCCTAATTACAGTATATTCTCGTTCCAGTTCTCAAAATTTGGCAATCCCAACTTCAAAGAGTAAACAACTGATTTCATCTTATAGATTAATGAAGGACAAAGGATGTTTTATTTTCTATAGTTTTTTCCTTTTTGAAAAATAGAACATTTGACTTGATCTCATATGAAATAAAATCTGATCTAATCATTAAAAAAATTCCTTATTGAAAGAGTAGAATATTTGATTAATCTGATACCCAAAAAAAAAAGTGTAATGATTTTAATAGTTATTTATTCCTTTTGAAAACTATAAATATTGGATTTGACTCATACTCAAATTAAAAATCTGAATGTATATTTTTTTTTGGTAATAATAAAATAATTCATCTGATCTCAAACCCAAAATAAAACACAATCTAATTTTTAAAATTTCTTTTGATGTAAATGCAAATTGTAATGATGCTATTTTATGCTTGTATGAGACACAATATTTTGATTTTCTTCGTGTTTATATATGCTACATCAATAATGCTAGAAATTATATTTTTATCTTACAATTATCTCACATGACATGGCAATCCAAACCAACCATTAGACCAGTCATTGTTAAAAAATAAATAAATTTAAAGCTTGGTTGACACTGTCACATTAGTATTATAGGATAAAAATATGGTATATAGCATTTCCCATGCTACATATATTTAAAATCCATAGATAATGTGTACATACATACATACCTACATACATATAGCATTCCAATGAATACCACGAGCTTAAGTAGGGAACCAACCAAGTCTACCCCCATCACACTGCATACCAGGCACAAGAGCATACCACATTTCTCTACCCGTATCACGAAACCAAATGTCGCATCTTCCAAATAACCTTATTCTAACTCAATCAAAACTTAGTGTAGTGATGTAAAAGTCACCCCTTATTATTTACAACCTAAAATTAGGCCGAAGAAATCTGTTGGTAAGTATATATGGGGAAGCATTTATGAAGAAGTTTAGATAAATCTTCATATAATGCAGTTCTCCTATTAATATCTTGACATAGTACAGTTCACCTATTAGCAATCATGGTTCACAGATATTATTTCTGCTATTAATACAATGTCCATATGTTAGGGTGGCAAGAACATTTTTTTTCTCATAATATGATCTTATTCAAGCCAGGTTACTTATCCAAAAAATTATCTTGTTCAGGCCAAATGGTGATCACATATTGCAGATAAAACATGGAATATAGCATATAGACATGTGGCTTGCAATACATCCTAAAGCTATCTTTGACAAAATAGGCATGCCAACTGTTTACAAGAGTACAGCCATAGGACAGATATATTCATCAAGAACTTTTTTTGATAAGTAAGAACTTGAAAAATGATAATTCCTTGCACAACAGTCATGAACCAAAATACCAGTCTCGCCATGTTAAAGATTCGTTCTATGTAACCAAGCTAATCCATGGAATATTAAAATCATAGTTTCAATTGCATTTATTTTGTGTATCCAACTTTACACGATATATATTGGCTGAGATTAGAGCTGGCCGTGCAGTTGACCAAATTGTGTCCTAAAGGACAAACAAGATGGAAAAAGATTCTAAAGATCACAAAGCCTTACAAAATCAGGAAGACATATGCTAGGACCGTATTTTCACAGTACAACATACCAAGAAAAACACAATCCGCCCAGGAAGATAGCCACTGATATTGTTCACCTGAACAAATAAAAAAGGTCTTCAGCAAGTTGAAAATCATAGGACACTACTGTAGACCAATATATTAGGAAGACTAAATAGATGAAGGAACATCTAACCAAGGATTTTGGGGAAGAAAAAAAATAATGACAACTTACAAGAAACAACAAACATTGTTAATGGACAAGAAATGGCCCATGCCACTCCCCTTACCTGGCAGGAATGCCAGTGTTATGAACTAAAGTACCATTTAATAGAATTTAAGTTAAAATATAACAGAAAGTTATAAGGCACTGCTATCTTCAACAACATGAGGTAGTGAATGCATCAACTATGTTTGTGCTAAAGCAAATAATACAAAACTAATACAACATCCAAAATTTTGTTAATAATCATCAAGCAATTTTTAACAGATAAACATAGTGCACAATTAAAAGAAAAATGTACATTCAATAGATTCACAACATTTTGAGTTAAGATCCTTCTTACTAACAAAGTCAGCAAGCTTACTTGTATTTGTCCACCATTTCCACTGACCATATCAATCATTTTAATGTAAGATCCTTCTTCTACTGGCTCATAAACCTAGTAAGAGGAATGCAGTGTATATTTTAGTACGATAATAAGCATTCCTGTAACCAAATCTCACCAATACCAAATTGTAGAAGTGCATTTGAGAGAATTACTTTTTCATAATTGTCTAATCGATTTTGAAGTCCCAATATCCTGCCTCAAAATCAGGCCTGCAGGAGCACAGAAATGATTAGGCACACAACTTTCAATCAAGGAAAGAAGCAACTGGTTTCAGAGAGCAATCATACTGTTCCATAATCAGGACTTTGTTGAATTTTAAGACGATATTTCTTTCAATAATGCGTTCATCATTGCAAAGTGTCTCCAAAAAATAATCTGCATTCAAAAAACAAAAACAAAAACAAACAAACGTATCAATGGCCTAAACTATTTATATTACTATTCATATATGGGATTCTTAACTATACCCAATGCTCAGATCATGGTACCTTGCATTTTCCTTCAGCCATTTTCATCAGCATATTCCTTCTTTTCCTGGTACTGTTTGTGGCATCAAATATCCCTACCTAAAACCAAATCAAGATTAATGAAAAAATGAACTAGAGGGATGCCTCAGATATATCAAACGAATCAACATAAGAGAACTTACCTGGCCACCTTCTTCCATCCAAGATATCATGTCTTCCATAGCCAAGGCTGCTACCTAGTAGCATGTGATATATTAAAACTATTTTACAAAGAAGAGGGTTAATATGGTGTTAATATTACCAATTGTCCAAATTAAAAAAACAGTATAAACAACCAAATATTGACCCTCACCACCATATTCATGTGGTGAATTCATATCCAAAGATCACCTCATCAACATAAGCCATACTGCTGAATCATGTAAACACTGCGTAAGGTGATGGTCTCACGGTGTGTTTACTCCTTTCCATCCTTGATTTATTTTTTTGCCATTCTTTTTGCTTCTTATTAATCAATACTTAATCCAATTAATTATCTTTGGATCATGCCATCCCATTTACGAAATTTAGATTTCAAGTATCAAATAATTACTGAATATCTCTACAGACTACTGTAAGATATTCTCAAATGCAACTAATGCTAATGTTTATTCAGTTGGAATCATCCATTCAAATTGTAATCATAACTTATACATAAGTAGATATAAAAGTGAATCATGACCTTTAGATATAAAAATATGACCTTCCCCTTCCCCTTGGGACCAATTACTTATAATAAATAATAATAACAAAATATAAAAGTGAATCATGACCTTTAGATTTCCAATCATTATATCCATGCAAAGAGCTCAAATCACAGAGAAACTTTAAAGAAACCAATCATTTAATCCAAGTAACCTCATCGATCACAGAATTGGCATCACTCATCTAATGATCTGACAGATCAGTATTAATAAAGAAAACCAGACTTATACACTGTAGAAAACAAATACATAATCACATGATATACTCAAAGCAATAAATCATTCTAGTGGATATTCACCTCATTACGTGCTTCCATGCCTTCGGGATTGTCAGCTCGGAAAAAATCTGCAGACTGCACCAAGATATTCATCATCCTTCAAGAAAGTTGAGAAAAGTGCAATCCTCTTCAGATTCAAAAATGTTTGAATAAGAAACCATGGCCTGAAGACAAATTATGAAAACCCCAACATTTTAAACGCACAACACTTTCTCCTGCAAATGCTTGGACTCCCTCTCTCCTAAACTTAAAAAAACCAAGACATTTCAAAGACATAAGACTTCCTCCTGCAAAAACTTTCATAAGAAATCTATCTATCCAATCATTGTTTTCTTCATAAGAAATCTATCTATCCAATCAGTAGATTGATCTTCTAGTCTCTTATGTTATATATTATAGTGAATAAAAACTGTTAATTACATAAGATTATAAAAAATATATATTACAGATTTTCAATATGAACCAAACAACCAAAAATGTTTTCAGGATCACTTCGGAAGTGTCAACCAAACACCAGGAAATGAGTAGTTCTCGCAGAAAATATTTTTAGTCGAAAACATTTTCCATCAGAAAATGCTTTATGTCAAAACAAACACAGCCAAACATTGTAGCAAATTCTTGTTTCTTTAATAAGATCGAATATTTAGAAATGGAGTGAGGCAGGTGTTTAGAAACTGGCTATTGTTTATTAACACTATGAGATTAACTATCCAAATGAGTTTTCACACCACTATTAAAACTCTACATATTATAATCAATTTTATAGCCAAAATCTGCCTGAAATTAATCATATCCAACTTTGGGCAACTTAGAAGAATGGAAAGAGAAATCTTATGTCAATGAAGGAGAGATCTAAGCGGGAAACAGGAAAGAGATATACCTGATTTGTCCCATGCTTCAGTCGCCGATACTGTTGCAACCAAAAGAGGAAAAACAAATCAGAATAACCTTTATCTTCAAATTTTTCACCATTAATTAGAAGTCTGACGGGTAAAAGAAGTATTCATGGTAAGAAAATAAATGACCTTCCCAACATTGAAATGCTTGGTATCATGTCCCAACCAACGAAGATATCTGGTAAGTTTAGCTGCAGTGAAAGTCTTTCCTCGAGCTGGCAAACCAACCTAAAGAACAAGCAAGTACTTAGAATAATTCATTCTCAACAGTAGTCCTGGATTAATTTTATAAAGCAAATGGGGAACTAATGATGTTGATAATTATTGCCAACACCCAATTTCCAGTCTAGTAATGGTCAAGCTTTGAATTCCAATCTCGTGAAGTTTACACCTGGGAGAACAGTGGTTAAAGTTATTAGCAGTTCTGATAAATGGTCATGCAGAGAAATACCAAGACAATAGCCAAATGTTGATCCTCCTTTGGTCCAAGCATCTGATCAGCTACAGCAGCAGCTGCAACAGCTCCAGCAGCAGCCGGCATTGAATTCTTACAATTAAAAAGAAGAGACATGATCATCTAATAAAATAACACCACCGAAGAAATTAATTAAATTGCACAATCTTCAGTTATTAGAGAAAATATACTTTTAACAAACCTTTGTTTCTGTGTCCAGTCTGAGATCGACGTGAAAGTACTTGCACTAGCCGATTTAACTAGCCTAGGAGATCCAACACCCTATCCACAAGAAGACCCTGTGACTATCTTGCTTTTGCAAAGCGAAGATGTCCCAACTGACCTAGATTCAACCATTCCAGGACCTGAATACACTTGGGATGAATCAGGGACAATTACCTCCATCTCCTATGTAAACAATTAACATAAAACATTAGATCCAGAATAATATAGCATTTTACAGAAGAAAAAGATAAATTCTGGAGGTACGTGCAACTCAAACAAACATATCAAAGTTCAGTGTCCTATCTAACATCTTAAACAACAATATCACACTGTTCTGAATCAGCTAGCACGCCAAAAAAAAAAAAAATGCTACCTGTGCATACAGTAAGTTCCATTTCATAATGGACCAAAGAACACCTGAATGTCGACTGTCCTATCCTCATGCTGATATAGCTTACTATTTCTCCAAATGCCATAGTAAAGTGCAATTTACATATTTGCAAGATGGGTTGCCAAGAAAAACCTTTATAGTTGCAGGTCGATCAACAGAAAAACCAGCATCCTTAAAGGAATATGAAACACTCCCTGGGCCATTCATGTTGGCAAAAACCCCAGCATGACCTAATGACCTTGGGGTCTCTGCGTTGTTAGCTGCATAAACAAAACCTGAATTGGTTGATGGAGCTGGAACAACATAATGTTCAAGATCAAGCTCCAAACTAGTTGAAGAGCCATCCTGCACAGAAAATGGAACAATTTTTTTTACTTGGGCTATATAAGACATTTCAAACTAAATGTCATAAGCTAATGTTTCCAGCAAGAAAGGCCTCACTGGAAGCAACTAAACTTCAAAACCAATCAGCTTAACCTCAACATTAAGCCACCTTGAATATAATTAAGAGACCTAGATGGCTTCTGAATTTGGGTTAAGGAAGAAAATTAAAAATTATAACAGCGCTACATAAAATAATCTGTTGGGAAAGGAACAAGTTCTTATTTCAATTCTTTGATTGTAGTTCAACTGAGTTTGCTGCACATTGAATAAGAACATGTCTCAAATTTATTTTCCATCAGAATACCTCTTCAACAAAATAGAAGCCAAAGCATTGAAAGTTAAACGTACCTCGGCACTCATCTCTGGCAATGAATTAATAGTGACATCAGGAATACCACGAACAGCTGAAGGCCGAAGGTTCTCCTGATAAGCCCTCCAACTAACCTGAGATCAAAGCGGTGAAACCCTGTTGGCGTGAATGAACACCGATACTCAAGAACCTCATCTGCATTAAGCCTAAAAATAGCCAGCCTTGAATCCCCTTGCAAGGTTCCCCCAGTGAGAAGTCGATTTGGACCCTCCTCGACTATGCAAGGTGCGTTATTGTGCTTGGGCTTCAAAAGGAATTTGAAGTCCAAAGTTTCTACACCCAAAACAAAACAACCCCTAAAAATTTATCACATAATTTTTTGTTGTGATATTTGAAATCTTAACATTGACTTTCTTCTTTTTCCTTTTAAATTAAAAAAAAAAAAAATCTTTTTGTTCTATGAAACTTAAATAACAATCAAAACAATAAAGATTAACTAATCAAATAGCCATTGCATGAGGGTATTTTACTGGTGTATTGAGTATTCTGTGCTTCCAAGAGCTAATAAAAATACTGAAAAGATGCTTTAAGCAGCTGGTGCATTAAAAAATTACTGCTTAATTGTCCATGGTGATATCTGGAAATTGAAATAACCAGATTCCTTTTCTTTTTTCACCGTTTGAAACCTTATTTTCCATAGATAGAAAACAACGCTAATCTTCTTGATTGAGTAAAATTCTCTTTTCAAACTAAAACAACTAAAAAAAAAATTATGTAAATCATCAATTAGCATACTAATAAGCGTGTATTTACTGGTTTACTGAGCATGCGTTAACGCTTTCTATGCTTTTCCAAAAGCAGTAAAAGTACCTTCAAAAAATGCTCTAAGCAGTTGGTGCAATTGAAGCGACAAAATCAACACAATTACCGTGATTAGGAGGAACAACAAAGCTCAATTCCCACATAGACGCCGATTCCCGTTCCATCGGAAGCTAAAAAAAAGCCCCAGTTAGAACCAAAAAAAGCATCAAAAACCAATACAACATAACCGATAGAACACAGGGAAACGAGTGCTATAGAGAGAGAGCAAATTGATTACAGCTTTAGAGGAGTCCCAAGAGCCGACGAGAGGGACGGAGCCATAGACATGGGGAATGATGTCGCCCTTGCGCTTGTAGTTCTCCATCTTCAGAGACAAGTAGAGCTGCCCGCCCGCTTGGTCCAGGCTCTCCTCTCGCTCCTCCTCGCCTCCATGCGAGCCGTCCTCTGTACTCTTCGACACACCGTCCCCATTGCTCTTGTTTTCGATTGCTCTCCCCTGTGCTCTAAGCAAAGGGACTGAATAAGATACTTGTATTCTGAGTTCGTTTGTTTCTTTTGGGATTGGGTAGCAGGATAGGGGGGAGAGAGAGAGAGAGATTGGAGACGGAGACGAAAACAGAGAGAATAACGATAAAAATTTAAATAATAAAAAATAATAATAATTTTCAGAGAATTTTATATTATTTGTTGGCCAATATTACTTATTCCTCAATTTTTTTTCTTCCAAAATTAATAATATATTAATTAATCAACTAACATTTTGTTATAAACAAAAATTATAATATTTTGACAATACAATTGGTTAAATCTTAAAAAATATGGGCTAACTCACTATTTAAACAAATTTATAATTTCTTTTAAAAAAAATTACTGGAGTTTTTGTGTGGTTATCCTTATTAGAGGAGAGGGATGGCTCCACCAAGATAGGGGTGCTCAGCCATCCCTTTCCTCCGTAGAGGGTGGTCACTCGCCACTCATTATTCGTCGTTCAGACAATTTTTTTTTTTTTAATTTTATAAATAATGAGTCAGTTTTACACTTATTTGTATTTATTAAAATAAGTAGGTGAAACCCAAAATTAAGAAACATTCTCTCAGATCCAATTATAATGCACTTATAAGATACTTGTATAACATTTTATGTGACATCAAAACAATTTTTAAAATCAAAAGTAAATAACACTTACTCAAATACCGAAATACGCTAACAAACAAGAGCAGCTCCGCTCCCATTTCGTCATTTTTTAACTCAAGTAAAAGACGTGTTAAAAAGAAAATATAATGATCAATCTTTTGCCACATCATTACTATTAATAATTATTATTTTGTGTTTGTTCGTTAAAATAGCTAGCTATATGTTGGTGGTTTTTCACCCAAACTTACATCTAGATTATGTCTAGTTGAAACAACATTAATAGCTACAATCTTGCATTAGCTAAAAGGCAATAAATTCATACCGTTACATCAATAAAGTGGAGTCACCTTCAATATATGAGCTATGAGTTGAGAATTCAATCATTGATTTCTACCTAATAAACATAAGTAGAGTTTTTAATGTGTAGATCAATTAGCAGGGAATCACCCTCTATTTAGTAGAGGTAATTAATTTGAATCTCTCTTCCCATTTTCTTTATATTGTGCAAATTGTCAAAAAATAAAAATAAAAAACAAACACTTCTGATGAAACCGCCATTGTCGTTGCGGCCACAGAGTTTTGAGATCTTAGAGTTCCATACTCGCAAATCACTACCAAATTATTCTTCAAAGCTCAATCAACATTTAAAAAAAAAAAAAAAAAAAAGAATTTATTTTATCGGTCACGGTATTGATGGATCACCAATTCCAACAGAAGGTGGATTAATAATAATGTCGAAATCATATGTATATCAAGTAATTAACATCTTCCTTCAAAAAAAAAAAGAAAAAGTAATTAACATCTATTAGATTTATAAAAATGATTTATTGAGAATCTTATATTCATAAATCTTACATTAACATTTATGGACGAAATCCAAATTGAGATCTACGTCAATATATATATATATTCCAAAATAACATTATATTTCTGATTCGCTGTTGATGTTATAGCTCTTGGCCTTTTCAATTCTCTTGTGAATAAGTCCGCATACTCTTCACCTAGTGAACACGTGGGATTCGCTTTTGATCGCCTTAATGACACGACACGTGTCCTGCGCTGGTGATGAGTTGCCCATTCGACCGTTGCTTTCGCTATTACGATAGGGATAGGGTTGGGTGCACTGCTGAGGACCGGATCACCTACTTTTTTCCAGACTAACGTTTCGTGTCATGCCTACCTGTCATTGTCCGCCATGTCTTATAAATGTGACGTAATTTTTTAATTTGGTTAATATATTACACCCATATACTATTAATATGAAATGTCCTCTTTGGCCCTCAAAAAATGTTCCGGAGACTCGACCGCTTTCAATAGTTTTGCAGGGTATGTGTATTTTTCTTTTAAAAAAATTACAAATTATAAGAACAAGAAAACTTTACTAACCTCTTTTGAACTTTTACGATTTTTGTAAATACTCTATAATATTTAAAAACTCTCACTTTAATATATCAAACTTTTGTTTTATTTCAAATACTCTCATATCGTTAAATATTGTAATTAAATTAAACGAAAAAAATGAGAAAAATGACTAAGAATATTTTAGTAATTTCACGTATTTCTGTTAAATTTAACAAAAAATCGTAATGGAAGGGGAAAAGTGAAAGAAAAATAAAGTTCAATACACCAAAGTGAAAGATTTTGAACTTTGAGGATGTGTCTACAAAAATCACAAAAATTTAGGGAGTTAGTGAACTTTACCCTATAAGAATTGATTTGAAATTTGGGCAAAATTGATGGATAAAAATTATTTTATTGTCTAGATTTTATTTTATTTTAAGGAAAACTTCACTTATTCTCTATAAACTTTGGTCACTTTTGCAAATACCTTTAATGTTCAAAACCTCTTACTTAGGTATATCAAGCTTTGGTTTTCTCTCATTTAGGTGTATCAAAGTTTGGTTTTATGTCAATTTGCCCATTCTGTACAGAAAATTATAACAAAATGCCAATTTTATTCCTAACTCTAAAACTATACTATTTTAGGTTCCAAAACTATAACACCCACCCAGCCCAAAAAGACATCTTTTTGGCCATTATTATTATTTAAAAAGGGACAGATGAAAATCGAAAAAAAGGAAAAAAGAAAGATGAAAATTAGGGGTGGCTCCAACCACCCCCTTGGCCAAAATGGGGTGGTTTGGATCACCCCCAAGGGCTTGAGGTGGCTTCGGCCACCCCCTACGGCCGGTATGAGGTGGCCAAAGCCACCCTAGTGCCTTGGGGGTGGTCCGGCCACCCCCAAAAGCCAAACCCCATTTTAACCCTTTTTTTATTATTATTTTTTCCTTTCCCTTTTGGGGGTGGTTCGACCACCCCCAGAACCACCCCCAGACCGGCCGTGGGGGCCACTCCATTTTGGCCAAGGGGGTGGCTCTAGTCACCCCCGATTTTCATATTTTTTTTAAAAAATAAAATAAAATAATAATGGCCAAAATGATGTCATTTTGGGTTGGGTGGATGTTGTAGTTTTAGAACTAAAACTGTGTAGTTTTGGAGTTAGGAGTATAATTGACATTACGAAAATTTTTTTGTACGGAAGGAGCAAAGTAAGAAAACTAAAATTTGATATACCTTAGTAAGATGTTTTGAACATTGGGGAGTATTTGCAAAAGTGACCAAAGTTCAAGAGGGGTAAGTGAAGTTTTCCCATTTTATTTAATAATGGATATAATATTAAGCTATTTAAAAAATTGAAATGTTTAAAATGTTGATTAAATAATTATTTGATCTGTGAAAACTTTTAATAATTTTATTTAAATTAAAACTGTAGTGAAGAAGGAGAAGAGATCCTTATGGGCTCGTTAACCATGATGGCCACGCTTGGGTTTAAAACCCATTGAAGCCCCATATTGACGTGGATCCCCCCAATTGCGCTCCGTTTTCGTACCCGGCCCAGTTAAATCGTAGGGTTTGCTCATAAATACCGTAAAGCCACCATCAGTTCATTTGAGTACACGGCCTTCGTTTTTCTCGGCTGCGCAGGGTTTAACTGCCGTTCCAAGGAATTTTGGGTTTCTCTCTCACTTTGCCACCATGCGAGCCAAGGTACGGAAACAAATCAACAATTAGACTCTCTTTGTTGGTTAAAATGATTTTCACAACGCTTGATTACAATGGAAATTCTGTTGTTTTTTTTTTTTTTGCAGTGGAAGAAGAAGAGGATGAGGAGGCTGAAGAGGAAGCGCCGAAAGATGAGGCAGAGATCCAAGTAGAAGCAGAGCTGCGGTGGGCTCGATCGAGCTCGCACGACGTCGTTTCTGGGTCTTACTGGGTTTTGGCTGCCGTCTTTGTTTTGTTACTTAGCTCGTTTAGGTCCGCTTTTGAAACATTTGCTAGCGTTATGCTTAGTGCTTTGACTCTCTTGAGCATTTAATTTTGTTTTTTATGAGATGGGTTTTGTTAATCTACTGAATTTGTTAATCTAATCTATTATCTTTGGTTTTGAAATTTTTTTTTTTTTTCTGTCAATGCAATGGTTGAATATCCGATTGTATGAATGCGATAGTCTTATATTGATGCAACTGGGTGTTTCTATTATGGGCATGAACTGGAAAAAGAATTAGAATACAGAAAGCCCATGTACGCTATCTTCTTAGTGCAATGTGCGCGAGACTTCTAATTTTATGGTTTTGATTTGGGTTTGAAATGTGTTCGAAATGTGTTCATTATGTTCTCTGCTATAATTTTGGTGTATCTAATTGCTACAACCCGTATTGCAGTGAGCAGTTGGGCTGTACTACTTTGTATGTTAAGGTTAGGATCTAAGTAAACTTGGATTGGCTAGCATAGGTTTTCATGGTTAGTCTCCAAACACTCCTGATGTTTTTGCTTGTTCGAAGGTTTTGCTTTCCCATGCCAAAAGGAAAATAAAATGTGATTTGCTGTGTGTAAGAATGTGGAATGGTATTGAGCTTTGCATTATGGTTTGTCCATGGAACAAAGTGTCCAAATTGGGTTGGAGGAATTTTCTCCTTCCCAATCTATTAAGCTTGTGATTCTCACATGTACCCATTAAACTGACACTCGGGAATAGAGTTCAGAGAAAAACTTTGTTCCTGTCGAACCATGTAGGACACATTGAGCTTGCACGCGTATATGATTGGCTCTTAGTTTCTTTTTCTTGCACAACTCTCTTGGCAGCCAAAGAAGGAATGACCCTTGTTTGATTGAGTCACTAGTGAATAGATCCCATCTAAAATGGATGCTAATAGCTGTGCAGGTATAATAAATGCACTATACAGTCTATACAGTTAGGAAGTATTGGCTTCAAACTCAAGTTCATACTCAATGGTCTCCAAGGAGTAGCTCAATCGGCTATGGACCATGCCTTATGAAGTGGATTGAATCCCCCTTCCTTTCCCTTGTGTGGATATGTCAAAAAAAAATAAAAAAAGAGTTCATACTCAATGAAACTTAACCTTTTTAAAAAATATATTCAAAAATATGCAAACAATGAACTACTTATGTAAGTTTTAAGGACACTTCACATGTTGGTGCGCTGAAACCACACAACTTCTCAATGTCCATATTCTAACATGTCCAAAGGTGTTTAGAGACAACAGAATCAATTGTCGGTACCCAAGCCAACTTTCTTCAGCTTTTCAAATGCTTGTATGGTCTCTGCATCAAAGCCGCCTGCAAACTGAATTTTCTGGTGGTTAGTATGACAGATATTAGAATATAGTGTTAATTGTTTGGTGTCCATTTTACCTGGTGTACTCGATATGCATATCTAACTCCTTGAAGCATAAGATTCTCTTCGCATGAGCATTCATCGGACTGCAGATCTTTGGTAATCCTTTTCATGTATTCCTTTGCTAGCCTCAGTGAACTTAATTTCATCTGCCAAAAATAGAAAAATTAGGATTTGTTGAAAATGGTGAGTAGTTGTTTCCCAGACAATATAGGAACTCGTGTAGATTATTGGAATGAAGATACAGATAACTTCATGGCTTCTTTGTACCAATTTCTGTCACAGATTTGATAAGTTTATCATGCGATAAATGTCAACAAGGGCCACTATTGTTTCCTATTTATGTTATGGATGGACCATATAAAGTAGAGCTAGTAATTTTTGATAAGATGTGTGAATTCAATAAGAAATTAGCGAGTTAGGGTTAAGTGGGTTTACCCATTTAATTAAAGGAGTCCAGTTATGGTTAAGTGTATATAGTTTTATACTCATGTCTTGACATGACCAAAATCCGATATGCAACATTTAGACTTGATAATTTTTTACTTGATTTGTGTATTCAACATAGTTGACATATTAGAGTTTAAGGGACCCATTTAGTTAAATGAATTGGGTTAGGGTTGACCTATATAGTATTATACTCACGTCTTGACATGATATGAAACACAAACACAAATTGCCTCTCTCAATCTAAGGTTTGTACAAAAAAGTTTTGAAAAAGGTACTTTAAATAGCAATAGCAATTTGGGGGTGCTTGTCAAATTGGTAAGCCATTGTTATATCTTGAATCTAAAGTGTTGGAGTAAAGATCAGCTATGTGCTTCCTACCTTACCAACTAGGCCTGTGTCCAGCATCCATTCCCAAGGGATCTGGAGATCTCTGTACCTCTTGCTTGTGCTTTCCCTCATCCTCTCTACATTGTCAATGCCCTGCTCCAGCCTGTAAATTGGAATATGGGAGATCATGTAATTTAATCTTAGTCTAGAATGAAAGTATCGAGTTCTTATATAATATTTTATACATGCTCGCCTGTCTTGCAATGCTTGAATTCTTCTTAGAGCTTGGGTTAAAGGCTCTTTGGGGTTGTCTTCAAAACTTGAAACTTCGGACTCAAGGCTCTTTAGATCTCGGTAGGAGAAAGAAGCTTCCCGCAGTGCATCTGCTTTTCGTTCTGGCCATTGTGGGAAATGCTTCAGCACTGCTCTTTCATCAACCAATGAAGATAATTCCCCATCTAGCCATTTCACAAATGCCTCCACTTCTGCAATATCTTTATAGGCTGCAGACTCTACCTCTTTGATCAAGAACTTGATGAATTCTCCCCGTCTTTCGACATCTGATTTTATCTGTCCATGAATTTACAGCGTCAGCAGAGGGTTTTTGTTTTCAGATAACTAAATATTAAGAAGAGTAGGCTGATTCCATACTTACAGCTAAACGATATGTCGAGCGGTTTTCAATTTCTCCAATCATGTTCTTCGTAAATGCAACTACTGGAGTTCCTGCAGAATTGCTTCTGTTCTCCTTGTGGGCATCTCTCCTAGTTAGTGAACGGTACAACTCCATCACCTCCGGCACACGGCGCACCGCTCTTATCCCAACTAGCGATTTCGATGGTGGTGGCGGCGGCGGCGGTGCTGGTGCTGGTGGAGCTTTATTTCCTTTCACTTCTTTGGGCAGAGAGGAAGCGACTGAACTAGGCTTTGGCGGTGGGTTCGGTACCTTCATTGGTTTTTCCATGGTTGATTCTGGGATATCTGCTCTGGTTACTCCTGGAGATGCATCTGTATAGCTGCTATCCATAGAGAGCTGAAACTTTTTCCAGAGCATCGTCTTCCTCTCATTGTTGTGTGCTCTGAGGGAGCTTATTTGCCCTTTTAGACGGCTTACTTCCTGCTTTAGCTCCTGGTTTTCCTTCTCCAATGAATCAATCTTTGCCACAGAGACTCCGAGCTCTTTCTTGAGCTTCTGGATCTCTGATTCATCTTCCTCTTCTGCCTTTCTCTCGTGCTCTGCTTTCATCGAATGACACAACAAAGCACAGACAACAAAAAGAAATACAAATAAAAGAAATACAAATGCCTCCACTTCTGCAATATCTTTACAGGCTGCAGACTCTACCTCGTTGATCATCAAGAACTTGATGAATTCTCCCGGAAAGGTTCGATCGATCTTTTCCCTTTGTATATATGGTTTTGCTTTTGAACTAAGGTTGTCATGTTTACCTAAGCCTCAGGAGTGATGTTCAAGAAAATGCCCCTGGATAGTCCAGCAATGGCGCTTCGGGGCGTACAGTGTACAGTAGACTAGGCAAGGATGCTTTCGACATTTGCGAATTTTGGTCGGTTGAACATGGAGATTTATTTTAGGTGAGGGAGATTACTTTGGCTTGCTAGCATGTGATTATTTCTTTAGGAAATCAAGTTAGGTGCAGCATTAAATTCTTTTAAAACTTCTTTTTGTTGTTCGAGCGTAGGGTACTACAATTTTTATTATAAGTCTCTTACAAACTGAAGTAATGGTACTATTGTGATACTGTGACACTTATCTCATCATCCACTAAATAATCAAATTTATTAGTCAAATTTTGTTTTTTGTTTTATAATTATTTTTTAGAAAATGCTAGACACACTTGATTTTGCTCCTTGACGTGGCAGTGCAATGTGGCACCCACTTCAACCCTCTAAAAAATTTATGATACTCATGAGAACTATAACATGAGTTTGTAAAAGAACTATAGTAAAAAGTGTAGCATCCTAAGAAATTTCCTTTGTTATTCCTATTTTTTAAAAAAGAAAAATATGTGTTTTGTTGGCTCTTAAAATATTGGTACAAACTCATATTCCTACTCTCTCTCTCTCTTTTGGTAATAGATAAACTCATATATGCCTACTTGCTTCTCCCATGCGGCTTGGTTCTCATTGATGCCTTGCTAGGATTGAGTCAGGCTATAACTCAGTTGGACTTGAGAAAGCACACATGGTTCTTACCGTTTAGGCCATTCTTATGTGATTTCCAGCAAGTAAGTGTTAGTATATATGGTCACGTCCAGATAGAATAATCACAATTGGTCTCCTCGGCCTAATTTTTTTAATGAGAAAAAAAAAAAACCCCTATTTCCTTCATATTTTAGACGTAGTCTTTGAAAGATGGCCACGATGGCAAATGAAATATGACTGATTGCAATCTTCCAACTTCCCTTGTATGAAACTCCTCTCAGTTCCTCGTGCCCAAGTGTCAATCCGGGTATGGAACGTCGAAATCATTAGGTCAAACTAGTTTTTATTTCTAATATCCCAAGGCCAACTATGGGAATCGATGCATTTGCTATTCTTTGCGTGTGAAGCAATGTAAAAAAAAGGAAAAGGGGAGTGAGAAATGAGTTATATTGAAGGATGCTCACAGCGAAAAGTAAAAGAAAAAGAAAAAAAGAAAAAGTATTGATGTGTACAGCCTACCTTATTCCAGATTGAGATCCTCTTGATAGTCGTACACAAATTATATTTGCCCTATTATTTTTTTAAAAAAAATTGTCAATTTAGAGTTTTTTTTTTTTTTTTAAATATATAAAAAAAATCTGGTATAAAGTCCAATTTTTTGTTTCTTACTAGGTGGCATTGAACTTTAAAAATGATTTTAGGGAACTCTAAATTAATTAATCATTTTGAAGTGATAGTGTAAACGTAAATAATATTTTCTCTGGGTCATTACATCTACCCAGTTTGTAAAATGTGCCCGGGTTTAAAATTTGGGAGCATAGGTGATTAGGAAGACCTTAAACATGGAATAATGTTTGCATCATGTGTCTTATGCGCACATATCATATCAGTAATTAGAGACGCATGATAGTCCCAACTTGTGTCTTGTGAGCACAAAAACAAGACACAAAACAAAGCCTTAAACATGATATCCCTGATACTTTTAGATGAAAAGTTTAATGGTATTGATGAGATTACATAATGTTAATGTACTTTATTAAATTAGTAAATTTACTTATTTCTATGGGTTTAAGCGGTGATTTAATGCATAACAAAAATATGTTAAGAGGAGGCTAATTATTTGAGTGTGGTAGGAGAAAATAAGTTGATGGCGAAATTTTGCTTTCTGAGGTAGTTGAATCTGAGACATAATCCAGCAGCACTATAATTGTGGTGAAGAAGATTAAACCAACTAGAATGAGAGGTTGCTCAATGCCCCTCAACTAGGCTCTAGAGAGAAGTAGATCTTTCTTTACATATCCTCAAAGGATTATATTCTTACCAGTTCTCAAAGACAAAAGGCAAAGCTAGGTACCTTAAATGCACTGGTGGCTGGCTGATACAGGGTTTGAGATTTGGCCTTTACTTTCTTGAGGGCCCATGGCCATGTCTATCTTTAGCTCTTCATATGACTTCCCTCTTAGCAAGGGAACCTTGAAGGGTGATAGACTAACAACTTGTTGATGAAGGCTCAAAATATTATAAGCACTATAATTTTCTCTATAAATTGACCTGACAGTCTATGTAACACTACTATATCCATCACACTCAAATTTAATTATTTAGTAGCTAATGTGATAAGTTTTATGTGACATTATTACATCAGCCATGTTCAAATTTAATTATACATTTAGGATAAGTGTCATGTAGACTGTCACGTTAGTTTGTAAGAGACTTGTAGTAAAAGTTGTAACACTTCTAATTAATAACATTCATGAATGCAACGTTAGGGAAGCAGAGAAAAAGTGAGTGACGAAAAAAAAAATTCTGATAGGCTTTCTACGTAGAGTAATGTTATTCTTCACAGTTATTTATTATCCGCTAATGTTGCGTGTTTTAAATACCAGTTAAAACACGCTATTAGCCGGTAATAAATGTTGTGACAACTAACATTACTCTACCATGTATGATTGAGGTCTATGCCCCAAGACAAGGGAAACATTGTCTTGTCACAGTTTAGTCAAAGAATGATCATACTAGTCTTGGGGTCGTTTTCCTTCTTTAAGTTTCAAAAAATGCAAGGCTGTGGTATTTATTGAGGTTGTTGCCGTCCATGCAGAACCTTCTGCCTAGTTCTTTGACTAGTCTAAATTTCAAGGATCTCTAGGAACTGTCCTCTGTTCACATTGTGCCCCAAATTATGAGAGTGCAAATTTTGGCATGAAAAGAAGTAGGTTCTGGTGCTTAGTAGTACAAAGAAAATGAAAGCTTGAATATAAAGTATACTTTCATGTAGTCTGCAGAACATAGAGAAGTTATTTTTCATACGAATACTTAAGCAAATGGAGACTGAAAACCGAGTGCATGTTAGAACGAGCAACATATTGATTTGCCAACGAGTTCAAGCCGTTGAGCGTTAGAACAAGCAACAAAGCATAGACAATCATGCCTATCCGGTTCTCACTGACCAATATTATTTGCACCTAGCTAAGTTGAAGTGTGAGAGACACCCAGGACAGGCGTCCTTCTGTAGACTGTGGATAGTGATATCATGATAGCAAGTAAATAAATTTGTATGAAAAAGACTATTCCATCGGAAAGGACCAATGAGTTATAGACTCCAAGGAAGAGAAACGTTAAGGTATTCAAACGTTGTTATTTGTTAACCAGAGACATTGTTGTTAGGTTTGTGTCGGGTTTGCAAATTGTATTAAAAAAGGTTAACCTTAAATGTTGCTTGTAGGGTTCAAGTAGTATCAAGTCATGTGTATAAGACAATCTAATTAAATCGGTCAGACTTTTCAATTATAACTTGCTAATTTTGTGTCAAGATCAAAAATTGTGTAAAAGATCGTCAGCCTTAAGTAAGCCCACCAAAAAACTTGACTTCATTAGGCGCCTAATCGAGAGGTGTCGTTTTTATCACAAAATGACGCAACATAGCAGGCCCTGTTGCACGTCCCTAAACTTGGGAATTTTTGTAGTGGGCATAAAAAACTAGGCAAACTATGGCTCTGAGAACTTGGCCCAGCAAGATAATAGAAGTAGGAGTTCTTGAACCATTACTACAGGAAAGCCTGCGGCTTAGTAAAAATTTGCTCTAGTCTCAAAACAGTCTCTAATGTAACTCTGTCTAGTCGAAATACTGCTATTTTTTCAAGCATTCTGTGGTTAGATTCATTAAAACAATGGAGATCAGTTCCACACACAACATATATGCAGACTTTTCACACTGAATCTCAAAAAGCATATAATGAACAGTAACAAACTCATGCATTCAAGATTTTAATGTTTAATCAAATCCTTAACTAACGATAAAATGAGAAACTCAACTCATATTAAGAAAGTCAATTAAATATAACATGCTTAATTTCTCTAATTAAGATCCTAAGTTCGTACTAAGATAAGCTGGAAGATTATTGAGGATTTGGTGGACGGCTATTGGCTGCAGAGACCCTGGACCCCCATTCAAGCAACTCTTTGCTAGTATCATCCTTGTGCACAATCACTTCTATGAAGCAGAAGCAGTCTTTCTTCTCCCCTGTAGCTGTTTCAATTGCTTCAATAAGCTCCTCCTCGCAATGAACCTGATCATGAGTTAAGAATATTGTAAGATTTCGAGTCTATTTGGCCAATAGTTCGATTTTAAACAAAATCAGAAAGTGTACGTTTTGAAATCACTATGATTTGAAAGAGCAAGCTTGTAAGAATTACAAACACAAACTGACCTTCGTTGTCCAGCACTTTCCATGTCCATTATGGATTGCATCCACTAACCCAGTGTAGTTCCAATTCTTGATCACATTGTATGGGCCATCATGTATCTCCACTTCAATGGTGTATCCACCATTGTTTATGAGGAAGACGATTGTCTTTTGCCCGCAACGTATCATTGTTGAAACATCTTGTGCAGTCATCTGCCAGCAGAAAAACATCATCAGTTTGTAACCAATCAACAACATCATCGTATCAGTAGTAATTCTCAAGACATTGGAAAATTTCAAAACTATTTGTGTTACCAAATACCAACCTAAGATAAATTTGGGTAATGTTTGGGAATAAACCTATTTTCTATGATTTTATTAGCACTAAACTCCTAATATAATACAACTTACCACACTGGAACATCTCAGAATATACTAACCCAACTAAACTAAAATACTTGAGAGACCCTACTCAACAAAAGACTCTAAAGAGACAAGCAGAAATATGGGCTTTATTAATGGATTTTTTTCTAATTCAACAAATCGAAACATCCAAAACTGAATAAAAAATAAAAAAAAAAAAACTTTCAAATTCCTGCTAACCTGGAAGCTGCCATCACCAATGCAAGCGATGACACGCTTATTTGGTACAGCTTGAGCATAGCCGAGGGTTGCACCAACAGACCACCCTATCGAACCATATTGCATCTGGAATTCATATCTGCAAAACCAACTTTTGAATTTTTTTCATGTTGCTTAAAATTTGACAAACACAAAAACAAGGTGCTAGATTTCTTGTTGCTTACCCACATCCTTCAGGCAACTTCAGTGCGTTAAACCAGAATCCCTGTCTCAAAGAATCACGGCATTGTCGCTTGAGAGCATGTTCTGTATATGCTGAAACAGAATATTAACCCTCAATGGCTCGTTAGGCTCACATTTAAGAGGAAGTCCTTCGGGAATGTAAATGCGGTGGTAGTTTTCATAAGCAGTGGTATTGCGGTTGAGTCTTTTCACAAGTGCTTGAAGAAAGTCCTTCATTAGGATGCAGCCGAAAACAGGGCCATTGGCAACTGTAACACGATCAGGCTGCACAATAATTGCCTTCTCCTTCTTGATGAGGTGGGAGTAGCCGACAGAGCTGTAGTCATTAAAGATTGGCCCTGCAAAAAGGTATGCGTCGGCAGATTCCACAATCTCAGCACAGAAGCCAGTGCTCACTGCACCCCAGTAAGTCCCGATGAAGTGAGGGTGCTTCTCAGGCACCAGCCCTTTTGCAGATGGCATAACAGAAAGGGCATAGCCAGAAGCATCAGCAAGTTCAACAAAGGCGTCACAAGCCTTTGCAACTCGGAGCTTTGGCCCGCCCACCATTACTGGCTTCACTGCCTTGTTCAAGAAGGCCGCAGTCGCCTCTACAGCAGCTTCTAGCCCCATCTTGTTGCTCAATCTGTATCAAGAAATACCAATAAAACCCGAAATCAAAAGACTGAATGGTACTGTTACGTCAAGAAACAAATTGGGTCGAGGTAGCAGAGGGAATTTGTGTACCTGGGTGACAGAGCAAATGGAATGGGCTCCCTGCTGAAAGATGGATGAGGGATGCCAGACAAGTTGCAACTGATGCTGATATAAACAGGCTTGCTTTCTTTCAAAGCAGTTGATATGGCTGTATCAATCAGTTCATGCGCATCGTCCAAGTTATTCACTACAGCCTTTATTAACAATCACCATATTGCCAAAACAACAGGGTAATTTTTTATCAGTTAATCAGGAATTCAAAAACCCAAAAAAAATCTCAACTTTGACATTCAAATTGTACTAAAACAAAACTATTTTGCATAAGTTCAATACAAAACCCTATTGCTAATGTCAAGAATATTGCAAATATTCAAGGAGGATAAAAGTCTTGCTCACCTGAAAGCAAGTCACAGGCTTGAAGCATTGAAGTTCTTGGCTGAAATCGGGCAATCCAATGGTGTGGTGAAGAATTCTGTTTGTGCCAAAATCGTTGCTATTTGGCCCGCCAACAATACAGATAACGGGAAGATTCTCACTGTAAGCTCCAGCAATGGCGTTGATAACGCTTAGGCCACCCACAGTGAACGTGACAACGCATGCACCAACCCCACGAGACCTGGCGTAGCCATCAGCAGCGTAGCCAGCGTTGAGTTCATTGCAGCACCGACGTTGTTGAGACCAGGCTCGGCAATGAGGTAGTCGAGAAGCGTAAGGTTGAAGTCCCCAGGCACAGAGAACACGTCGCTGACGCCAATCTGGACGAGCCGGCGGGCAAGGTGGCTGCCGAGTGTGGCGTCGGAAGATGCCATGGCAGGAGCAGGGTGAGATTGGATTGAGGCTGTGCCGTTCTGGGGAGGGCAGCCCACGTCGTTGTTGCAGGGTTTGCATGAGTCTAGCATTCCCATTGTGGTGTCCATATTTTGTGGAACAAACACAGAGGTTTAGGGAACAGATTTCGAAGGGAGAAAGAGATTGAGATTTTTGATACCTAGGAGAAAATTAGGAAGTGATCATATTTATACGTGCGATTAAGGGTTAAACTAGGCAAGTATGCATCATGCATGGGGTTTTACTTGAGGAAGAAGAAAACGCCAATTATGGTGTTAAACCAGGCAAGTATGTATGGGTTTTTCCTTGAGGAAAAAGAAAACGCCAATTATGGTTACAGGGCCGATTTTGATTCTGTGTGTATGCTGTATTTATGTTGCTATATATATATATGAGACTATTTTTTTTTTTTTTTTTTTTTTTTTCACTTTTAGATCATATTCACAATAGTAAACCGTGAGATTAATTAGTTTAAGTTACTTTTGCTAATTTGACAACACTTATGCGAGAGAATGGGTGGCGAGCAACTAGGGCCAACCTAATCACTAGGCGAGTTAGGCGGTTGCCAAGAGCCCCCAATTTAATAATATTAATTACAAAAATTAAAACTCTTATTACCCTCCATATTATTTAGGCCTCTAATCATTGGTAAATAATTAACTTAAGAAAGACCTCAATTTAACAAGGCCCCCAATTAATGAATCCTAATAAAAAAATTTCCATAAAAAAAAAAAAAAAAAAATCAACACCTAATTGCCGTTTCCATTAAAAAAATTAAAAATTAAACACAATCAATATATATGCTTAAATTAAAGCCCCTACTTAATTTCAAAAGACATTAATTAATATCATTTGAATTTCTAACATTTTGAAATGAATAAGGCTTAAAAATTGATATCAATAAATAAGAGAATCAAATAACAATGAAGATATTCTTAAATAAAATACAATCTTAACCTGTAGATAACTAGATATTATTTTTTTTGGCCTTGTGAAATGACAAACATAACCCTTAAATATAACTAACCGGAGGCAGAGAGGATCAAGTTTTGAAGATTGTGTCCCACGTTTAAAATCAAATGGGAAAAGTAAATAAATAAATGCTAGAAGATGGAAAGTTTAAAATATATTTTGTTCAATTACTCTATAAATTTTCATTTTTCTCTATATATCCCTTGAACTACTCTCTATATCCCTATTCAAGCCTTATTCAGATTCAAATTCATAATTAAAATGTGGGTTTTTTTTTCTAAAATAAATAAATAAATAAAACCTTTTCAAATTCATAATTAAAAGGTGCACCGTTCCTGAGTTTCATACCAAAAGCCAAGCAAGAAAATGGAGTGCAAAATAAAGCTATCCTCATCTAGATCTAATTCAATAATTGTTAAAATATTTTTCGAAGTTAATTTTTATATATATATCAAGGAAAATGACTCTCTCCATTTCACTTGAAATAGAGATGATCCATTAGTACATTTAGGAGGGAGAGTATCCGTTTCCAATATATCCATAGTTTGGAAATGTTTTAAATGGAAGGTGTTTAAAGAACCTTAGAAGAAGAGTCTCACATAAGTATGTATTTATAAGGCCCAACTCACACAAGCATTTGCTTTCAAGCAATACTTGAATGTATGCAATTATATGTATGTTCTAGTATAGTGCAAAGCAACAGACGCACAAATACGTGTGCGGCAATGGGCTATTGTGTGCTAGTGGTGCCTTGATGGTGCACTTGGCACGAACCATCAAAGCTTGGAGCAACAAATCACGACTATTAATTTTTGGACGGTTATGATTATACGACTTGGTGATTTAATTTGGATTGTAAGATGCTTCTATGGTAGATTCAATAGTTGAATTTACTTGACTGTTGGTAAAGTGAACTATAAGATTAAATTGAGTTTGATCTAAATAATTGTTTCTAACAATTAAGATTTAATAGTTATACTTAAATAACCATTAATTATAATCTTAACCTAACTTTCAAGATTAAGTGGCTATTAATATTTGATGGTCAAATTTTAATGGTTGTTAAGTTAGCAGTTATTTATTGTTAAATGCGAAATTATGTCTGTTAGTGAACAAACATTTAAACGACTAATTTGACACTATATATGTATATATATATATATATCTTTTCTTCTGCCTCTCTCAAAACCTTTTGTAGTTTTGAAAGAGAGTCTCTGTTGCTAGAATATAAACTTTGAGGGCATTTTGATTTTATTTTATTTTGTGCAAAACGCAACCAAACTACATAACCCAGTGCATACCAATTCGCAAATAATTTCTTAAAGAAAGGCACTCAGTAACAATAATTAGCTTAAAACAATGATACAAGAAAGATGTAATCCTTATATATCCTCATGTTATGCAGTTACAACTCATGAAGCCCGGTTGCATTACATATTCTTTAAAACTATCATTATATGACCGCTTCACTTCTGTTTCCCACTCTTACAAGAATCAAGGATTCAAGATAAATGTATATGTACAAATTCCAGTGAAGTGCTAGTTCGGCTTTACAGTATGCATTTGTCAAAGGATAACCTAATTAAAGATCAGTGACAAATAATCTAACTGAAAGAGAGAAGTAGTAACACCTGTGGGGAGGATCTTCATTCTTCTGACCAGAAAGGAACCCCTCTTGAGCCCTTAGATGTTAGACATAGTAAATCATACCAACTTCCAGGGAAGATGTAGGAGGCACGTTCAAAAGAGAATTAGGATCTCTGCAGTTTTTGCTCAGAAAAGCATATACTACATTAATAGCAAATTTCTTGAAAATGGAAGATGATTTCTTTGCCTTTGCATAGGAATGCCCAAAAACGTAAGTGACACCGGATTCTTTAGCTGTTAGAATTTGCAGAGACTCAGCCTTAAGAAGAAAACTTTCCACGTGCCCGATATCAGATTTTGTCATTTGAATATCACGCGAAGACCTCACTCTGTACTCTTCATGGTTTGGATTTGTGATAGTGCGCGCTAGAGAATCAAAGACTTCAACATGTGAGTTCCCAAACTCTTCACATAAATCAGCTGTTGCTTTTGATGCACTTTCTTCCTCAGTTTCTACAAATTGTACTAGTCCAGACACCAGTCTGTTCTCTAAATTATAATTTTCTTGTTGCAGATCCTTGTAACCATATCTCAAGATGCACCTGAACATGCCGCACTCTGTTGGGCCTACCCTGCTAATGAGAAGTCGTTCCTTTTCACAAACATAGGGAACTTGGACAGACTTTATGCAAACAAAAACAAGCACCTGATGAAATGCAGGTAAATTAGTCACAAAGTGTCCAAAAACAGCTGGGACCCCAGTTGCCAGATTAGTGTATACAAGTCCAATTCCAGGGACCCGGACTATGCCTAGGCTTGGCCCTAAAGAAACTATTCTATTCATTGAAACCTTGTTCTCCATATCAAACTGGTGTTTCTTCATTGTTCCATAGTTCCATACATACATCATAGCCATAAAGACAGAAGACATTGCAAGTGCAATCCATGCCCCCTCTGGTACCTTGAAAATGCATGCAGAGATGTAAAGCAGTTCCATTGACCCAAAAAACAAAAGAAATGCAATGGCACTAATTATCTTCTTCTTCCATACTATTATCATCACCAGTGCCATCAAGCAAGTTGTCACAAACATAACAGTGGTGACTGCTAGCCCTGTATATTCAGCAAAACAACCAAGTTCATTCATGGACACAAAAGGCCTAAAGATGCATTAGAAATTTGCAGATTTACTCAATTGTTTATGTTGATACCATATGCATGACCCATCATGTTTGTGTCCCTCAGTCCGATTGTCACAGCTAAGGAAAGGCACATTAACAACCAATTGACCTCAGGAATGTATATTTGCCCACATATTTTACTGGATGTATGGACGATTCTAACATGCGGAAAGCAATTCAATGCACAGCACTGGCTTATAATGGAGAAGGTAGCTGATATTACAGCCTGACTTCCTACCACGGCTGCAGAAGTAGCCACTATGAAGACTGGCCAAAATACAGCTTCTGCACAGAAGATAATGGCATTAACAGACGGGAAACAATGATATATGCCAATTGGCACTTTAATATGTTCTTGCCTGGTATGGATTTATAGAAGCTTCTCTGAATATCTTATTGGTGCTTAGAGAGAATGCGCCTCACCCATATATGTAAGAAGCAAAGAGGGATATACCAGAAATGTGAAGGCTATCTGGGATTTGAAGACCATGTATTATGACAATAAGTTTGATAATTAGCAAAGGCGTTAATGTCCCATGCATGCACTAGAGTTTGGCTTTACCTTAATTGAGAGGAGAGAAATGGCCCAAATTAGCAAACATCGCCTCCACACCTGAGACAATTCCCAAGCAAAACCAGTTCCAGTAGCTCTTTCTAGCAACAAATAAATGACAAAATCTATATTGGATCTGTGAAAGAGTTACCTGTGATTGCAAGAACCACTCCTCCTAATGATACCCATCCTCGATGCTCGTGCTTCTAAAGAACTTGAACATATAAATCGGAGAAAGTATATATGAGAATTCCACGAAATATGTTATATACGCCCAACGCCAGTAAGACACAGAAGCCATGTTGTGGCAATTGGAGCAAACATGAAAGCAACTCTGTGTGTTCCATGGTGCTGAAGGAGAAAAGCCCCACTAGAATGATGCATGAGATAATAACAACATAATCTGAAAGAAAAGAGAATCAAATGAAATTAATATGTGGTAAGGGTTTTAGAGAGAACAGGAAGATAGCAATGTATTTAACCGGACTTACTCTCATGGAGTCCAGTGATCTTCAGTTTGACGCCCGAAACTGCTGAAAGAACTGAAAGGGACACACATGCAAATCTCAGTAAGAGCATTTGTGAAGAGTAAAGTAGAAATTAAATTGAAGGGCCAGCAGATACTAATATATAAATGTGCACTTTGAACATGTAGGATCCAGACAGAAGGAAAATGCAGGATCCTTCCTCCCACCTCTACCCCAATCAAAAGAGTATTACCCATTTGTTATTCATTCATGTTTTACACCACTTTGCCTTTACATTTCCCAATCATCTTCAAACAAGGTTCTTTTAGTAGGCTTATGAATGATCAAATATTCACTTTCCAAATTCATTTTGAACATTTATGCTTTGTAGTTTAAAATCAGTGATAAAACCACTCATGACAGACCCTTATTTTTATGCTTGTAATAAGTGCATAAACTACAAATATCATACATAGCTCAGTTCTATGACAGCTACATGACATGTTTAAGAAATAAGTACGTGGATAAGAGCTAGATTCCTTAATGTTATACATGTACATATATGTATATTTTCTTTAAAACAAAAGAACATATTCCTATAAATTCCAATGTTGATACATAATGAAGATATCATGTAATTTATATATAAAGCAACAATAAACTAGTGAAATGAAATGCTAAGAACTATAGCACTGAAAATCGGATGCTAGGTATACTTGAATCCTTATCTTGTGGACTTGATATCAATAAGACAATAAGGCTGGGTACTAAGAGAAATTCAAATGATGGAGCACATAACAGTCATGATGTAATCAGCGCTAGAGGCTGACACTAAATCCAGCTACCTGATATTGCAGGAGTAAGTACCCCATCGGCAATAGCCATACCGGTTCCAAGCAGTACAAAATCAAAAGCCCTTTGTGAAATCTTTGGTGCTTCTCAAGAATGACTTCAGAGAAGAACTCTGCCATGTGTCTGCAGATCCTTCTTGCATACACAACTTCTCATCTGCAGCTTGTTGATTGGGTAGAATGCTTAGCCCTGCATGGCGGCAGAGAAGGGAGTACAATGCAAAGGTGCCACCTACATCATAAGTGAAAAGTTGGCATTGATAAACTTTCAATTTTGACTAAATCTGCAGTCACGAAGTTTCAAACAGTAGTACTTCACATAACTGATTAGAGGTGTACTTTCTGAAGTTTACATCTACCATACAAAAAGAAATTCTCAGCCACAAGGTTTAAATAAAGCATCAGCAGCACACAGTGCTTCAGTTCAGTGATGAGGAGGCTATTTTATAGTCAGGAGTGTTCAGCTTACTGGCATATGCCATTTGAACAACATCGTATGACCATGCCCAAATTTGTGAGAAGAGAAAACAATAAAAGAAAAACTAGAGGATTTTAGTAAATCACTTGTTTTTGGTTGTTTGCAACACGTGTGCTCTCCATACATATATGCAGCCTTACACCAGTTTTGGAGCCAGAAATGTCCCTTTCCTAATGCCTACATAATGGTGTCATAACATTTTTCATATCCTTCTCAACTATTGTGGGCATGGGATGGAAAATTGAGGAACCGTTTGAGTCAAGAGTTCAATCATGTTGGCAAACTAAGTAATTAGTTATTGAAAGGAATGACAAAGTTATACCTTCACCATTGTCATCAGCCAACATCACTATGAATACGTATTTAAGGAGAGCAATGAGAGTAATTGTCCAGAAGATAAAGGAAAGCACCCCATAAATCTCTTCATCATTCTCATGGAGGCTCAACTTCCCAGAGAAGGTGGTCTTGTAAACATAGAGAGGGAGATACTGAGGTCGCCATATACCACCCTAGACTTTGATAAGCCAATGTGAGCACTGTTGTACAGGACACCCTTTTCAAGTTCTGGTTCAAGACACTAAATTAATTAACATATATGTGATGAACTTAGTTGGAAAAAAGAAAAGGAACAGGCATCAGTGGTTGTTTCAAAAATTTCATGGTGGATCACCATTGTTAGAGATTCACGACTAACTTTGGGTCAGGACTCAAGCCTGACTCAGATTATATCATTTTCTTTTTTTTTCCATTTTCTCTTGTCCAATTTCTTTATAATGGATGCACTCTTTGAGTACGGTTCGACATGGTTCAGGCAGCAAGCTGACAGTAAAGGCTCTAAAGCCATTACACTCATCCCTTTCCATTGAGATTGAAACTTGAAATGCCTTCAGGGAGGCACGGGATGAAGCATACATGGAAAAGACATGCACTTATACAAACAATTATGTCCTAATTAATTAAGGAGAATACACTCCTCCTCCTTCCACATGCATCATACATGCATACTATATCTCACCAATTAATCTCTTGTTATAACTCCATTTAATACAGAGCCCAATTCTGAATACAATAATCCCCACTAACCCATGTCATTCTTTTTCAAAGGCACATTATTTATAAACACCATTTTAAAGAACCCCATTAATTCTAATAGACCCAGAAACTCGTTAGGAGAAAAATGACGAGAAAAGACAGAAACTGACATGGAAATATTATAACTGATTATTCTTACCTCTTGAGATATTCCCTGTTCTACAAACTCTTCAGAGGGGTTCATGGCTTTGAGAGAAAGTGAGTCGGAGAGGAGACTGGGAAGTGGGAAGTGGGAATCAAGAAGGCTGGGAATTAGAATATATATATTTTGTAAACAGGGAATTATAATATAAAGAGAGAGAGAGGGGGGGGGGGGGGGGGGGGAAGTAGAGAATGTAGGATGTGAGCGGCAATAAGTAGTCAAGAAGCAAGTGGTGTGTGTGTCCAAAGAAGTTGCAAAACGCTTTCAATGCTCTTCACCTCTCTTGGAAATTGCACTGCGTATTCAAAAGCCATGGAAAATTAGTTCTATTTTTTTTTTTTCTTCCTTTTCTGAGCAGAAAATTAGTTAGGAATTTATTAGGCCAACATCTTTGATTAATTATTACATTTTAGAAAGAAATGCTATATACTATTTTTTTTCATCTCATCGTTATCTTATTGGGTTAATATAATAGTGCCTATTAGCTCTTAATTTTTTTTTAATAGTGGTTGATCCAAGAGCTGATAGACACCGTCAATTTAGACTAATGTGATAGAAGTGGAATTAAGGTGTAGTATATATATTATTTCTTCGAAAGATGCTACATACCAAATAAATATGAGGCGTGTTACATAATTATTCAATAATGAATTCATTCATTCACTAAAGAGATCGTCGAAAAAGAATGAATTCATTTTTTTATATTCTTATTTTCAGAACAAATATTTTTTTAAAAAAACTTTTATCTTCATCTTTATCATTACCAACTTAAGCATCAAAAGTGTTTTATAACCCTTTTTGTAGGCTTCTATGACTAAATAGTCAATATGACTGAGCGATCAACTGCATCATTACATGTTTTTCATCTAAAATTTTTAGGGGCAGTTTTCTTTTCAGTTAAAGTTTTGTTTCCCATTCAATTTAGGAACCCTAATTAAATCTGACCGACCAAACAGTATTCAACAAATTAGGTCAGGCCTCTTCTGCACTAGGCCTCCTAATCTCCTCAATTGTACCAACTGGAGTCTGGCTTGTCATATAAATGTTGTGTGCAAGTAAAATCTATAGGTAGAGTTGAAATATCTGGAGGTGACAGAAGGACCACCACGTACTTATGTCCTCCCCCCCTGAAGCAATATCCAAATTGTACTAATTGTCTCGGTAGGGCATTTGGTTATATATATATTCTAGTTCAATCTATTAAAACGTATGTAAAAATAACATATTTTAAAAACAAATATTAATTTAATAGACTGAATTTGAATAATTTAATCTTAATTTAGAAAAAAACTTTGTTTGTAAAATCTTATACCCGATAAAAGAAAGAAAGAAAGAAGACATGGCCCTTTCTAAATTTGCTTGAAAATATATTTTGAGCTAAATATTTCTGTGTTCATTGTAATTATTTTTATAAACTTTGTTTATAAAAACTCATTTAATTCATCAACTAATAATGTAGGCTAATCAGTGTGTTACATGCATTTCATATGCCAAGTTAGTTCATAATGTACAAAATTGGACAATTAAGGCTGCCAAGATAAAGTTGGTGTGGACAGTTGATGTGATGTTCTCAGAATGTCAGTCGTATATTAAGTCGGTAGATCATAAGGTGCTCTTGAGTGTTAAGTTTTGCATTGATTTAATATTATGTGAGATAGAACTTTAATGAATTTTAATTGTAATTTGACTAATCCTTTTGAACTGATGATGATGATAGAGACCTAACAATACCTTTCTTGGGTGATGACTTTTTTGAAAGTAACATTCTAACACCACTTTGGTTGATGTGCATTATTTGCCAATAGTATGAGAGGCTAAGATTTGATTTGATGTTACCCACTAAATCAGAAGGAAATGTAGAAAGGAAAAGATACGATTAAGATGTCAACTTGAGACTAATCTCACTCTCTCCCTTTCAAATGTCAGATGGATAAAATCTTTTCAAATTAGGTTAGAGGAATCTGTTTCAACTCAGTTTATATTATTGTTGATCATATGAAAAGGATATGTTTTTTTTAATAATTTTATTACAAAAATCATGTGATTCTTGTACTAATTAAAAATTATATGTTTTCATATGCTAAAAACACATGATAAATTTTATAAACTGGATTTAAAAGAAATTTCTTGACACTTAGACTATCATATAATATTGAAACATCATGGGCAAAACGTTTGTCTTTGAATTTGGATCAGAAGATGAATAATTAGGAACTAAGATATCTTTCTTAACAACCAAATCTGACTTTGGTTGTTTCTCTATGTATCATTGGGTTCCAGCCGTACAAGTACTAGTTTATACAATTATTGGATTTCATTATGGGCAAATTGATTGTTCATGGTCTATCCACCTTAACAACCAAGTCGGTCGGTCGATAGAATTTTTCTCTAAATTAGGTTAGAATAAAAATTTTCTAACGAGCAACTCATGCTGATGTTAATTTAACAGATTTGATTGAAAGAATTTATTTCAACTTAGTTTGGAGGAAAATTTTGTCTTATTATTAGGATCATGATTTGTGAATACGTTGCATTTTTTACATACTTTAAAAATATATGTTAGTTTAATAGATTGAATCAAATGAATTTTCTTTGGCCGAGAGGACAAACTTTGTCCTATTGTTGGGGTCCACCTGTCAATGTTTATAATTGAAGGCTGAAGAAATTTGAAAAGAGAGAATGAGAGAAGTGATGGGTATTATGTTAGGTGCCCTTTCTATATCAAAGATTTATGGCTCTTCCATTTTGATTCAATGCTGGGACTTTTGTGAATCCCTCTCCCATTTGAAAGGTCATGGCCTCACGGGGGGACTTACTGCCTTATCTAATTGTTGCTTTCATGGACGAAAAAAGGTAAGGCAATTGCTCCAACTCTCTGTGCTTTAATGGGCTCCTCCATGGCCCATCACGCCAACCAATCATTCAGCCACGCACGAGTGCTTATGTTAAACTGGCATGACATAGCTGAGAAGATGACATTCTCTTCCATGCATGATTGCTGAGGTAGCAGGACCACATTTCATGGTGCAATGTGTGACATGATATTATGCTTAAATGCAACCAAAAACAAAATTTAAATTGTAAAACGGATTTTCACCTGTTAATTTCGGTTGAATAGTACTAAAAACCATATTTTTATTCTACAACTATCCTATTCGGTTAACGTGACAATTCTATTTAGTCATTGTTTTTTTTTTTTTTTTTTTTAAATATCAATGACTAATTTGACACTGCTATGTCAGCAGAATAAAAAATTAAAGATGTAATTTCTATCATTATACCAAGGTCAAGACAAGTTGAACCCACCATGTAAAGCCACATAGATGTTTTATTTAATTTGTGAGGGGCCTTTGGTACATTTTTGGGTCCTTTGATCAAATGTAGGTAGAGAGGTCCATGCAAGTGTTTAAATATAAGGCCTAATACAATCTATAGCCCATGACAAATGTTCAATATGGAGCTCCCTACAATCAAAAAGTGAGTCTTACTATACGGTACCATGACTAATCTTATATTTGATGATCTTCACAAAAAATAAAAATTTTAAAAAATTTTTAAAAAAATTGTTTTTTTTACATAAATTTTATTTGAATTGGATTGGAGGAGATATTATAAAACGGTCATCTTGTAATAACTTAAAAAATGGATATGGTACTTTCGTTCAATATTTTAACAAAGAGACATGTTAACGCATCTCATAATGCGACATTCGTCTCATACATAGCATCATATTCTTTTAAAATAAGAATCACAAATAAAAACAATTAAAAAAAAATGATGAGAGTGGCAGAACTACCCTTAGGGTGCCCGAGCCACTGTGTAGCCATTTGTGGTGGTTTAGCCATCCCTAACCAGCAATAGTAAGTCACCCCCATTTAGGATATAGGTATATAAAAAAATAAAAAAAAAGGTTAAATTTGCACTTTTTTGCTAGGACAAAGTTAGTGACCTTTATTAAATGTGATATCAGCCGATTGAACCACCTCTTGGGAACAATACATGTCACTTTTATAAACTAGATTAAAAAAAAAAATTTCAACTCAGTTTTGAGAAGAACTTTGTTCCTTTTGTTTTTGTTATTTCATTACGTATCCATCTCTAGGCACAAAAGGAGGAAAACCGTCCCTTCTGTTATTTGTCATTTCATTATGTATCCGTCTCTAGGCACAAAATGTTAAATTTGAACCAAATCATTGTAAAATTTACTCTCGCTCACAAAGAGTTAAGGTTGAATTCTTTTAGAGATTACATTTTCGATTAGATCAGATAATCGCTTTCTTATTGGGTCTCGAGATTTTTTTATTTTTTATTTATTATTTATTATTTATTATTTTTTATCTTTGCTTGTCCAATAGCCCCATTAAACTAGACTTTCCACAATCAATCAGATTCTGCTCAAAATGGATTGTAGCTTGAGACACAAGCAGAAGAAATTTCCAGCAAATTGTTGACAATAAGACACAACCTTTCGATCATATATGGAATAGATAACAATTCCAGACTCTTCACAAAACAAGAAATAATATCCCAACAAAAACTCTATTTTTATAATACTCTTTTCTTGCAGCCCCTCCTGAGCTTAACGACCCGCAGCTTAAACCATGTACTTAAATTGCTTAGAAAAAAACCCTAAGACATGCCCAAACTGCAAAAACAACCCTCAAATACGCAAACAAGAACAAAGTTCGACCAAATATTGAAAAAAGACTCCCAAATGAAGGACGCAAGAACCTCACCACCATCCAACCCATAACTCACACCCAATTAATTTCAGCTGCATGAATATATCAAAGACATGGGTGGGAAAAGGTCAGCCAAACCACCTCATCTTATGGCCAGGTCTTTATGGCATCAGAAGACAACATCATCTTTAAGAGGAGGAAGCAGGCTCCTCATCTTTCTTCTCCGATTTTTCTGCATCACTCTTAATTTCCTTTTCGGATGCAACAGGGGCGTCATCACCAGCTTCATCCTCAGTTTTCTTTTCTTCAACACTCAACTTCTCAAGAAGCCCAGCAGCTGCTGATGTCTCTTGGTCTTCCTCTTTCGTTGTTTGGGATTCAGCAACTTCTTGAAACTTCTCCATGAAGGTTTTGCAGTCTGATACAGAAACCAAATATTAGTAATCTACATAAGAGAATAATTTCTTCAAAAAGGAGTGTTGAGGGATAACTAAGAAAATCAAAGGAATAAAAAGAGAAAAGGCAAAACATTCATTATACTCTAGTTTCGCTACAATACCAAAGGTCGACAGCAATCAGAAAGTAATTCTTTAAACCAACAGGTAATAGAACATGACAAAGCTGCAGGCCATTATCATTCAATACATGAAGTGAACTGCAGAATGTACTAGTTGACCAATGCAACACTTTATTGAGAACTTAAAGAAAAGGCAAGATATTTCAGAATTGATTATCAACACATATTTAACAACAATTTTTGTGAAGCCAGTAGGGCAACTGACATCTAAAGAGAAATAAATTTCCTCTGTTTGTCAATATAGAATAAAATTCACTATGCTCCCCCTTGTACTTTCAAATCCAAAAGATGACATTATTACACAACAACTAATACTCTTAAGTTTCCAATTGATTTTCCCCAAGTATAATGGCTAGGGCAATATGACACACTCATTCCGAATCTAACGAGTTCATTCCAATAGGCTTCATCGTTAAATAGTCCTTCACATATTCGGATGCTTAATGAGTTCTCCAATATAGCATATTGATTTTCAGGCATTACAACCTAGATCCATATTCACTAATCACTACCATAACTTTATGTCCTGACATTCTAACTTGGTATTGTAATTAAATCAAGAACAATGCTCTCTTTGCCACTTCACTAGCAACAATAAATGGCACCAAAACCAACACTGCATTTCAAACTTGACACAAATATCATCCAAGAATAGAGGTTTCTCTTCCAATTACACCCTGAAGTAATCTTAAAATACCAATATAACTTTATTACTCTTACAAAAAAAAAAAAAAGTACTTCGGCCTCGAACCTATAGCAAATCGAGGGAAACCCAACTGTGTTTAAGACAAGTTACAAATGATGATAGTTGAGATCATATTTTCAATTTCATTTTTTTCTTCTGAGCGGGCATATTAAGGTCAAAATCTCTATCTTCATATTGATTTTCAATAAAATGCACTACATTCAGATCAAACACAATTGCAAATTCAAATGATGTTCAAAATAGTTTCCCAATTAGAAGAAAGAGAATTATAAACCACATATATTCATATGAGAACCGCATCAAATTCATCAAAATTGTAATCTTCCAGCAGTTAAAAAGATTAACACTTGCCGTAGCATCTAAAGAAAATCCAGATTTACCAATCAAGAATTCATACTGTAACTCAATTGAAGATATCAAGACTCACTCTCAATGGAAGCAAATCTGATGCAGAAAAGCTCGTCCTTCAATTCACCATCGGCGAAATCGGTAGCGTGCCACACACACGACTTCTCGTTCCCGGCGTGTTCCTGCACCGACATCGTCGCGATAACTGCAAAAATACACAAGTCCATCCGTTACATCAGATTCAAGAAAACCCTAACCCTAACCACAACCAAAAAAAAAATTCAAATAAACAAAACATAAAGCAACTGACCGAGATGATTGGCGCAGATCTTGAGGGTCTTGGACTGCCTCATAACAAGGCGAACCTTTTTGGACTCCTTGTGCTTGAGGAACTTCACCGTACCAGCGCCCCTCTCTTTCCACTGGTTCCCATTTTTATCGAATCGGTATAGCTTTGCTTTCCTACAAATCCAAATCAAATAAAAACCCTAGATTCAAAAGATCCGCGAAAAAAACAAACCATGGTGACAATACAATCAAAATATGTATACAAAGAAAGCGTACAGCTCGAGAATGGCTTCTTCGTTCTCCTCGCCGGTGGAGACGGCGACCTCCTCTAGCTTGACGATCGGAGCGACCTGAGCGCCGGTGTCCTCGTCTTCGTTGGCGACAGCCTCCTCATCTTCTCTGTGCTCGCGCTCTGGTTCGGTGCTCGCCATCTTCTTCTAGAAAGAGAGATCGGGAATTCGGCTGATGAGAAGAGAAAGAGGGGTTTTATAGTGAAATGAGAGAGTTAGTGTGTAATAGAGAGCAGGGCTTCGTGAGAAAAAAGCGTGAACCTCACGCCTTTTATAAGGGAGTCCAAGAGAGTGGGGTGAGGGCTTGAACACTAATATGAGAGACTTATTAAAAAGGTATATCTTGGGGCGAAACTAGTATTTATATTTTAGGGGGTCAAAACTTAAAAAATAAATAAATAAATAAAATTGGGGAAACTAGCTGAGGCCCCTCAAGCCAGCATGTAATTCCGCTCCCTCCTTATCCTCTCTGTGCTCGTGCTCTGGTTTGGTGCCTCGCCATCTTCTTCTAGAAAGAAAGATTCGAAATTTGGCTGCTGAGAGAAGAAATAGGTATGAATGTAAATTCGGTCCCGGTTTTTTGGTTATTGACTAGAAACTAAAACCGAATACCCAGTTAACTGATTATATAATAATCAGCCGGTTCCGGTTGGTATCCGGTTATCCAAATCGGGCGAATACCCAGTTAACTGATTATACAATAACCGATTGATTCTGGTTGGTACCCGGTTATCAAATTGGGTAACCGGTTTTTTAATTTTTTTTTGCATTTTGGGCTTATTTTATGTATTGGGCATAACTTCAACAAAAAAAAATCAAAAATAGTAATAAATATACTAAATTCAAAAATATAAAAGTGATTTACGATTTTTGGGAACTCTAGAGTAAAAAAATAATAATAAATATACTAGATTCAAATAGATATATATATACTCGATTACCCGGTTATTTAAAAACCCTAAAACCGATAACTAAAATCGGGCACCTCGGTTACCGGCTTTTCCCCAACCGGTTTCCTAGATCCAATCCCAATTTCCCATATTTTTTTACACCCTAGAAAGAGGGGTTTTATAGCGAAATGAGAGAGTGTGTGTGTAATAGAGGGTAGGGCTTCGTGAGACAAAAAGAGTGAACCTCACGCCTTTTATAAGGGAGTCCAAGAGAGTGGGGTGAGGGCTCGAATGTTCATCATTTGTAATTTGGACGCTAAAAATATGAGAGAATTATTAAAAGGTATATCTTGGGGCGGAACTAGTATTTATAGTTTGACTGTCAAAACTAAAAAAAAAAATGGGGGGCTATATTCTAATTTTAAAATATTTTGGGGAAACAAGCTGAATCTCCCCAAGCCCCCATGTAATTCTGCCCCCTCCTTTTCTCTGTGCTTGTGCTCTGGTTCGGTGCTCACCATCTTCTTCTAGAAAGAGAGATCCGAAATTCGGCTGTTGAGAAGAGAAATAGGGGTTTTATAGTAAAATGAGAGAGTTTGTTGTAATAGAGGGTACGACTTCGTGAGAAAAAAGCATGAACCTCACTCTTTTATAAGGGAGTCCGAAAGAGTGGGGTGAGGGCTTGGACATCAATCAATTTGTAATTTGGACACTAAATATGAGAGAATTAGGTATATCTTGAGGCAAAACTAGTCCTCTTATTTGTGCTTGTGCTCTGGTTTGATGCTCGCCATCTTCTTCTAGAAAGAGAGATCCGGATTTCGGCTGCTGAGAAGAGCAAGAGGGGTTTTATAGTAAAATGAGAGAGTTTGTGTGCAATAGAGGGTAGGGCTTTGTGAGAAAAAAGCATGAATCTCACGTTTTTTATAAGGGAGTCCGAGAGAGTGGGGTCAAGGCTCGGACGTCAATCAATTTGTAATTTGGACACTAAATATGAGAGAATTAGGTATATCTTGAGGCGGAACTAGTCCTTTTCTATGTGCTTGTGCTCTAGTTCAGTGCTCGCCATCTTCTTCTAGAAAGAGAGATCTGGAATTCGGCTGCTGAGAAGAGCAAGAGGGGTTTTATAGTAAAATGAGAGAGTTTGTGTGTAATAGTCTAATAGAGGGTAGGGCTTCGTGAGAAAAAAGCGTGAACCTCACGTCTTTTATAAGGGAGTTTGAGAGTGGGGTGAGGGCTCTGACGTCAATCAATTTGTAATTTGAACAATAAATATGAGATAATTAGGTATATGTTGAGGCGAAACTAGTATTTTTATTTTAGTGTGTCAAAACTATAAAAATAAATAAATAAATAAAAATGGGGGGCTATATTCTAATTTTTAAAATTTGTTGGGGAATCAAGCTGAAGCCCCCCAAGCCCCATCTGTTCGGACAAATTGCTTTCTTACATTTATTTATTGAATCGTTGGCAATCTAAGCAACTAAAATTATTAAGGATCTCTATTCGAGAATAGGTGGATGTGTGATGCCTTTAACTACTTTCTAATGGATATGATATGATCTCATGACCACATAATCACTTGTACCAATAAAAGGTTGACGGAAATAGTGTGAAGAGAGTCATTTGATAATGGTCTAAAAAACCTTTGGAAGTGATTCAATAAACAAAACATGGAACCTTAAAGAACCACTAAAACATTTTTCTTCCTAGATAAAAACTGTGAAATGTTAATAGAATTTTCGATTTAGAGTCTAGCCAAAGTAATAGAACGAAGTTGCATACTATCCAAGCCGATTGCCTTCAAAGGATTTTGAGTGTAATTTAGATGGTATTCCTAATTCATTACCATTACTTATTAATGTTGAAAAAGTAATGCTAAAAACTACATTTTTATCGCCCCAAAGAGGTAGCTCTATTGCTATGACTACGCCTAATGAAGTAGAGATTATTAGTTCGAATCCCTCTCTCTCCTCTTGTGTGAACACGTCCAAAAAAATAAAAAAAAAACTAAATTTTTATCCCACCACTATCTCGTTATGTTGATATGACAATGTCATATTGAAAGAATTTTTTTCAATCCAGCTTGGTTGAAAAATATTGGCCTTGAAAGGGGAGGAGGAACCGCTTTTAAATGGAACCACTTGGTATTTTCGTCAAGATTCTGTTAGGATTTTTAATGCAGTGCCATGTCACCCTTACACGTGGCATGGTAGTTGAGTTTTTGGGTGCCACATCATATTAAAAAAAAAAACCAAAAAAAAAAAAGAAGGAAGGAGAGCTAGAGGTGGCTAGCCACCCAGTTTGGCCTGGGGGTGGTTCAGCCATGTGACGCCCCGCCCGATAGGCAAATCAATTAACTAGTAATTGATCTCATGGCGCGTCATCCCAGCCATGTCCCTCCAAGACATGACCTCCAGAAAATTACTTTTCTCGTTATAACAAGAAAACTGTAGTGGAAGATTTTATCAAGACAATGGGATTAAGAGACAGTAATTGAAACATCACATAGTAATACCAGAGATAAAGTACTACATCATCAATATCATAAATAATTACCAAATAATCAACAAGAAAATAAATACAACCCAAAATAGATAACTGTCAACAAAGTTTACAAAAATCAACATATCAAAGCCTAGACTTAAACTTAAACAGAGCTAATGAGATAAAAATCTCTATCATGTCTACATGCGCAGATCCTCCATCGTCATAAGCCAAACGGGATCCATATCCTCAAAGATCACCCGTATCAGGTCTTAAGCAATCACCTAAGTAGTTTTCGACGGCATCTTCGTTTAGTGCAGTTAAACCATGCAATCATTCGTAATGATGGGGAAAGACATAGATAAAGGGGGTAAGTCTAAGACTTAGGACCCGTTTGGGAGTGCGTTTTTAAAAAAATAATCTGCGTTTTTAAATCAAATCGTAATTTTTGAGTGTTTGGGATTGCGATTTTAAAATCGCAAATTTTAAAATCGTGGAAAAATCAGCGATTTCAATAAGCTGGCTAGGGGGTGCTTATTTGAAAAAGTGCGAATTTAAACAAAAACCACGATTTCACTTAAAAGGTAATATTTACCTATTTGGTCTGAAATCGCAGTTATATGCTAATTTTATCCAAACACTCGATTGATAAAAAAAATACTTTTTAGCCTATTTTACCAAACACCTGTATGATTTTAAAAAGTGACGATTTCAAAAACACAATTTTTAAAAACGTAATTTTTAAAATCGCACTTATTGAAATCACACTCCCAAACGGACCCTTAGTGATTTTTAACGCAAATAATACCTATACCAGTTTTAGTAATGAACTCAAATGTTTAATAAGTAAAAGCAATTCCATCATGACAATTTATTTATGCGTGATATATGTATAGTAATGATATATGCATACGATGTAAACAACAGTCATAATTTAACAGTATGATCTACCCGATATATTATCCATTCTCAGTAGGGTTGATGCTGTCCCGATGGACCTATAATACAATGTCAGTGCCCCAATCATTACATAACATACCATACGTAACATTAGTGGTACGATCGAGTCCGACCTCAAGTGGCCTACATCAACTAATGACGTCCATCCTGTAGTGATTGAATCATTGAGAATGGTTGCATCAAGGTCACAAAACCAATGAATCCAAAGCCCTGTATAGCACACATTTGACTATAAAGCTAACATATATAGTAAGCCCATGGCCAATACTACCGCACGTACTGGTATACCATGTCATACAATGCAATTATTTTGTCTGTATTTTACATGCATGTCATTTTATAAGTCTCACTTGATTAACATGTTCAGCACAACGCTTTTCTCAAATGATAGAGTTCATGTGCAATAAGTACAAACTGTGAGAGCTGTAAAATATGCATATTTTTTCGATACACAAAATAGATGTGCAGTGCATGAGAAAATAGCAATAAGCATTATGTGAGTTAAAACTCACCTGGATCGATAAGCGTTTCCGAAAACTCTGAAAGATTCGGGTTCTCCAAATCTATGAAAAACCTTCTATTAGTCCTAATTTCACTAAAACAAGGAAAACATGAGTTATGGGACGTTTGGTGAAAATAGGGTTTTCCTACCGCATATTGACCGTACGTCCGGGCTCTGGGCCGTACGTCCGCATGTCACAACAAGCCATACGTCCGAAAAGACATCCAAAATTAACATTTCCATAACCATATAACAGTTCATTCAGCTTCAATTACCTAACTTTTAACCTATTTATTTATCATACCAAAATATATTTGCTTTTTTTCTTAAACATGGAGTGAAGAAGGATTAAAAGTACTTATTGTGTAAATGCTTAAATAGAGTACCATTTGGAGCATACTCAAAAACCATAATTCTTGCGAACGGCTTCTCTTTTTTGCAATACCCAATGATATTCATGACATTTTTATGGTTCACCTTTGATGATGTTTCTATCTGAAAAAATAAATGTTAGCAATTTTTAGAAACTATCAGAATGAATGCCTAAAGCTTACTAGATTTGGTTCTTCTATACCCTTTTTTTGAACTGGGCTTCTAATTTTTTTGTCCAGTCTTCAGGAGATGTCACTACACTAGATGTTACAGCTATTTTCACCCCACTTGAAAAAGTCTCCTTACACACAGCCTCATTTGATAAAGAACCAATTATATTACCGAAATCCTCACAAGCTGCTTTAAGTTCTGATTTGTTGAGTTTTGGTACACTTGAAACAAAACTGTCAAAATCAGTATCCAAATTTGTAGGTTGGAAATAAAGCAAAATTCATAATTGTGCATGATTGGAAGGATTAAAAGATGAATTTTAGTACATCTGCTAAGCATGCAAGGATGTTTGAAACTTCTTTTGTGGTTCTTATCAATGAGTTAATCAACCAGATCCTAAACACACACATGTGCATGACAAGATTTGTTGATGTGTAATGTGTAATATGTAATATGTAATGTATTAGGAGTATGCTTATTCGATACGAGTTCGAGTTCGGTTTAAGCTCTCAAGCTAAGTTTTCGATATATACATATATATATATATGTATAAATGTATATATATATACACATGTATATACACATATACGTATATATATCTCATATACATACATACATATATGTACATATACACATATATATATATACATATATGTATATATATACACATATACGTATAAGTTTATGTATATATATACATAAACATATATGTATATGTATATTGAAGTGATAAGTGGTCCATTGAGCCTCGTAGAGTATACCAGAATTGTATTAAAGAAATGCCTGTTAGAATATTTTAAATGATCTAATATTCCCTTTCTTTGTAGGGTTTATTTTTACCTTATTTAGTTTACCTTTACTTGTTCACCACTACATGCTTGTGACTTTTTTTTTTGTAGACATATCAACTGTTCTAGTTTAAAATCACGGTAACTTAGTCTACCTCAAAGTATATATATATATATATATATATATATTTGAAAATGCAATATTGTGTCATTAGGGAAATGACATTGCAAACCCCAAAGTATTGAAAATACAATATTATGCCATAAATGGAATGATATTGCAAACCCCAAAAATAGACGAATTCTTTGAAAATGTGCAAATTCTAAAAATAAAAAAGATAATTGAAGATTTTGCAATGACATTAGCGGCTTCATGCTCTGGTAAGTCTTCTTTATTTGTGTACATTCTTTGAAAGCTTTCTCAGAAAAACAAGAAGTTAATATACACATATACATATACATATGTATATATGTATATATATATATACATAAACATATATGTATATATGTGTGTGTGTGTGTGTGTGTGTAAACACACACACATGTGCATGACAAGATTTGTTGATGTGTAATATGAAATGTATTAGGAGTATGTCTATTTGATACGAGTTCGAGTTCAGTCTAAGCTCACAAGCTGAGATTTATGCCATAAGGGGAATGACATTGCAAACCCAAAGTAAACGAATTCTTTATGCCATAAAGGGAAAGACATTGCAAACCACAAAGTATTGAAAATGTAATGTTATGCCATTAGGGGAATGACATTGCAAACCCCAAAGTAGATGAATTCTTTATGACATAAAGGGAATGACATTGCAAACCCTAAAGTATTGAAAATACAATATTATGCCATAAGGGGATATATATATTTGAAAATGCAATATTATGTCATAAGGGGAATGACATTTCAAACCCCAAAGTAGACAAAGTCTTTGAAAATGTGCAAGTTCTAAAAATAAAAAAGATATTTGAAGATTTTGCAATGACATTAGTTGCTTCATGCTCTAGTAAGTCTTATTTATTCGTGTACATTCTTTGAAAGCTTTCTCAGAAAAACAAGAAGTTAATATACACATATATATAAACATATATGTACATGTATGTATATAATATATATAAATATATATGTATATATATGTTTATATATATTATATACATACATATACATATATGTATATGTATGTATATGTGTGTGTGTGTTTACGTAATATATGTAATATATATGTTTATACATGTGCATGACAAGATTTGTTGATGTGTAATATGTAATATGTAATGTATTAGAATTATGCCTATTTGATACGAGTTCGAGTTCAGTCTAAGCTCACAAGCTGAGCTCTCGAGCCAAGATCTCAGGTAGAGCTATACATATATATATATTTGAAAATGCAATATTATGTCATAATGGGAATGACATTGCAAACCCCAAAGTAAACGAATTTTTTATGCCATAAAGGGAATGACATTGCAAACCTCAAAATATTGAAAATGCAATATTATGCCATAAGGAAAATGACATTGCAAACCCCAAAGTAGATGAATTCTTTAAAAATGTGCAAGTTTTGAAAATAAAAAAGAAACTTGAAGATTTTGCAATGACATTAGCTGCTTCATGCTCTGGTAAGTCTTATCTATTCGTGTGCATTCTTTAAAAGTTTTCTCAAAGAAACAAGAAGTTAATATATATATGTATATATATATATGTATATGTATAATATACGTATATGTACATATGCATATACATACATAAACATATGTGTATATATATATGTGTGTGTGTGTGTATTTCACATGTGCATGACAAGATTTGTTGATGTGTAATGTATAATATGTAATGTATTAGGAGTATGCCTATTTGATACAAGTTCAAGTTCGGTCCAAGCTCTCAAGCTAAGCTCTCAGGTAAAGCTATATATATATACGTATATATGTATACATAAACATATATGTATATGTATATTGAAGTGATATGTTGTCCACTGAGCCTCGTAGAGCATACCAGAGTTGTACTAAAGAAATGTCTATTAGAATATTTTAAATTATCTAATATTCCCTTGCTTGTGACTTTTTTTCTTGTTTACATATCAATTGTTCTGGTTTGAAATCATGGTCACTTAGTGGTTGTTTATTCTTATCCGAGTCTTCATTGTCGACTTTTTTCTTTATAGGCATTTGAAAATGTAATATTATGCCATAAAGGGAATGACATTGCAAACCTCAAAGTAAACGAATTTTTTGAAAATGTGCAAGTTCTGAAAATAAAAAAGAGACTTGAAGATTTTGTAATGACGTCAGCTTCTTCTTGCTCTGGTAAGTCTTCTTTATTCGTGTACATTCTTTGAAAGCTTTTTCAAAGAAACAAGAAGTTAATATACACATATACGTATATAGATATATATATATATATATACATATATACATACTCTGGTAAGTCTTCTTTATTCGTGTACATTCTTTGAAAGCTTTCTCAGAGAAACAAGAAATTAAAAATTTACATTGCAACTGATTTGAACATATGATAGTCCTATCCAGCTCTGGGAGTCTTTTTGGTATGGCTAGAGGTATATGCTGCCAAGCCATTTGTGTCAATTTGTTGAATCCATCTCACCTCCTCAAAGTGGTCAGTCGCCAAACCATCAATTCACTTGGTTATTTTAGGATCAATTTAACTACCTAGATGGTAACATAACCTGTGTTACCATCTAGGTAGGATCAATTTAACTACCTAGATGGTAACATAACCTGATAACGTTGCAAACCAAATATAGATGTTAGTTTTGCTGTCAATAATATAACTTCTGAGAATCATATAAATGGTTATATCAAACCCCTTGTTCCATTATATTGAATTTCTTTATTGAAAAGAAGATGCTAGTTTTTGCATTTAGTAGATTTCTTTTTGGTTTCCATTATTTATGTGTCAATCATTGGTGGTTAGAGAAGCAATGGCACTGTTAGAGAATATATTTCCTACATAGAAGGAAATATATCAAATTGATATTATATATTTATTATTGATTGTAATCAGGTTTGATGGTAATCAAATCAATCAGATTTGATTACCATACTTATCTATTTCATTCTCCTATAAATAGGAGCATATGTATTGTAATATCAATTCATTCAATAAAAGCTTAATGTAGCCTTAGGGCTTTATCTGTGGACGTAGGTCATAAACCGAACCACGTTAAAATCTCTTTGTCCTTATTTTATTATTTCTGTAATTTATTATTTCTTTACGAATTTCTTCAAGCACATCATCAATCATTTTGTAACTAAAGGCTCATGAAGTTATGATATTAACCACCTAGTCACGTTGCTTACTCAGGCATTAGCTATATGGTTCTTTGTTTCCCTTGGTTCTGATTTTGGCAATTAAAATCAATTTCTTGTTCCTAAAAATCATATTTAAGGGCCATATGCTGTCATTTGATTATTGTAAATTCTGTTTTCCTATCAATTCAGGCATATGCATATATATCTACATTGCAGTATATAAGATTTAACTCCGTGTCTTTATAATACACTTTATTGACTTCAAATCTAATTAATCCTATGACACACAGCAGCCCTCTCTCTTCTTTTTCTCTGTTGTGCAGCTGTGTGTGTAATATACTAAACAAAAGGACGCATGTCCTTTTATAAGGTTCAAATTTACACAATCTACTTGGACTGAGAATACATAGCTATTAAAGTAGCCTTAGTAACAGAGGAAACAGAGGAAGACAAAGACTCATAATATAGAATTGTTTTTTGGGCTAACTACCGCAACTTTTTCCTCATAAACACGAACAACCATCAAATATGCTAGCTTTTGCATTTAGTAGATTTCTTTTGGGTTTCCATTATTTATGCATCAGTCATTGATAGTTAGAGAAGCAATGGCACATCATCAATTATTTTGTAACTAAAGGCTCATGAAGTTATGATATTAACCACATAGTCATGTTGCTTACTCGGGTAAGTATCTTAAGTCAGTGACAAATTAAATATTAGGACGCTGAATGAGGTGCTCTAAGTCTATTGAGGGTTTGCTATACGGTTCTTTGTTTCCCTTGGTTCTGATCTTTGGCAATTAAAATCAATTTCTTGTTCCTAAAAATTAGATTTAAGTGCCAGATGCTATCATTTGATCACTGTAAATTCTGTTTTCCTATCAGTTCAGGTATATCTACATTGCAGCATATAAGATTTAACTTGGTGTCTTTATAATACACTTTCTTGTCTTTGAATCTAATTAATCCTATCACACACAACATCCCACTCTTTCTCTTCTTTTTCTCTCTTGTGTGGCTCTATGTGTAATACACTAAACAAAAGGACGCATGTCCTTTTATAAGGTGTGAAAGTCGGTTGGCCAAAATACAAGTCCTGCTAGGACTTCGAAACCAAAACCTAGAAGTAATACAACCACACGTAATTGTAAAACCAAAAAGCTACCTAGTGGTTCCCACCTACTTGATGGGTGAAAGGCACCCACGTCAACAATCTTCACCTTGACTTGAAACCCATCAAATTGCAACAATCTTCACCTACTTTATCTATGCCTTCCTTTTTCCAAAGTTCTTTTTATAGAAAACATGTCTTTATGTAATACCTACTGTTATAATATAATTTAGTTAGTTGAGAAGATTATAATATAGTTTAGTGGTTTAGAAGGTTATAATACAGTTTAGTTAGTTCAGAGTTAGTTAGGGAAGGTTGTATAAATAGACTCTTTTGGGATGTAATCGGTATCTTGTTAGTGAATTGTTCATTGTGAACTTGGAGGAGTCTGACATTCTTGAATATGGTTAGGAGATTGAGTAACCCTCGAAGTTACTCATTTGTTCAATAAACATTTCCACTTCTTCTCATCTAAACATTTCTTATCGTTCTTTCTTTCATTATTTCCTTAGTAGCATTTACAATGAAATCCATATCAGCACTGTTACACTTTCTGTTAAAAACAAATGCTTAATTTTAACATATATACTTGTGTGATTATAGTTATAATTTTGTTAAATGCATAATTTACTGGATCCATGACGATGGACAAGAGGAGTAAGCTCTCGAAAGTGATGTCGTGCTGGCGGTATAGATTGAGGAAGAGGTGTAGAATGAGGAAGAGGTACAGAATGAGAAAAAGGTATAAAATGAGGAAGAGTCAACAACTAGATGACATGAAGATTGAGATTGTGCAATTGACATCCGTGAATGCTCAACTAGAGGAGAGCATCAACACCAAGGAGCAGGCGTGCGCATCAATGGAGTCAGAGAATAAATGTCTTGTGGCTCAGATTATGGAGTTGATCGATTGCATAGAGTCACTCAACTCCATACTTCAAATTACTGCACAAGGTAAATTTTATGGTTAGACCCCTTTTGTCCCCAAAATTTTCCCTTACCCTTGGTAGATTTTTCTCAAATACATTGTTTGCCCACCCACAGCCACTCATCAAGGATCATCTACATTATAGGGGCAACGGATTTCCAAGACTAGGACTTTCATGTGATGTATTAAAGTACTCACTGTGTAAATGCTCAAATAGAGTAGCATTTGGAACATACTCAAAAACCATAATTCTTGTAAACAACTTTTCTTCTTCGCAATACCCAATGAGATTTATGACCTTTTTATGGTTCACCTTTGATAATGTTTCTATCTGAAAAAATAAATATTAGCAACCTTTAAAAACTATCAGAATGAATGCCTAAAGCTTGCTAGATTTGGTTCTTCTATACCTTTTTTTGAACTGGGCTTCCAATTTTTTTTTTCCAGTCTTCAGGAGATGTCACTGCACTAGATGTTACAGCTATTTCCACCCTACTTGAAAGAGTCCCCTTATACACAGTCCTATTCGATAAAAAACCAATTATATTACTGAAATCATCACAAGCTGCTTCAAGTTCTGACCCGTTGAGCTTTGGTATACCTAAAACAAAACTGTTAAAATCAGTATCCAAATCTGTAGGTTGGAAATAAAGCAAAATTCATAATTGTGCATGATTGGAAGGATTAGAAGATGAATTTTAGTATATTTGCTAAGCATGCAAGGATGTTTGAAACTTCTTTTGTGGTTCTTATCAATGAATTAATCAACCAGATCCTAAACACACACATATGCATGACAAGATTTGTTGATGTGTAATGTGTAATATGTAATATGCAATGTGTTAGGAATATGCCTTTTCAATCCAAATTTGAGTTCGGCCTAAGCTCTCAAGTTGAGCTCTCGAGCTGAGATCTCAAGTAGAGCTATGTATATATACATATATATGTATATATATACATATGTTTATATATGCATATACGTATGTATATATATATATGTATATGTATATATATATACATATACATATATATACGTATACATATATATATATATATATATTTATGTATATATATATATATATAAAATAATAATAATAATATATACATATATGTATATATATATATGTATATATATATATATACAAAAAAATATATATATGTATATTAAATATATATATATACATATACATATATATGTATATATATATATATATATATATAAACATATATGTATATATATATACACTTGGGTGGTGTTTGACAAAGGTTTTTGGGTTGCACTATTCAAGGTTATACTGTTCATTCCTGTCGTTTAGTTTTAATGGTTTCCGCATTAGTCAAATGCCTCAGATTTTGAAATTACCAAAATGCCCATTGATATGGTGTCTTCTCCCCTGTGATAGTCACATACGTCACCAAAACCATCCTTCCTTGACAACCTCCATTTCCCTCTGTTCTCCAAATTTCCATCCAAACCCTCCCTCATCCACCTGTTTTTGTTGTTTTCGTTGTTGTTTTTTGGGGTTTTTGCAATTAGGGCTTCTTCTTCGTTAGACTGGATTTTGTATTGATAGTTGGATGATTTGGGTGCTGAAATGAAGTGTGTAATTAATTTGATTTTCAGGTGGGTATGGAGTTTTGGGCGAGATGGGCTCACAAAGCTCTCTGGCACGCTTCCTTATGGCATATGCACGAGGTTGGTTTTCAACCAATACTGTCGCTCTCTCTCTCTCTCTCTCTGTAGAATCAATTTTCAACCAAACCAGGACGAATTCTGCGATCTTAAGCTCTTTAGTTTTTCCTATTTGCAGTCCCACCATCGACGGAGGAGTGTCAGTGTCAAAAATACCCATTTTCCCCATGGACGCAACTCCCGGAACTTCTTTCCGCTTCGAGAATCGCCTTTAATGGCCGCGGATGAGAAACGACTCTCACACCCACACCCAGATTGAACCCCTTCCCTTTTCCATCACTTTACTGAGGAAGAAGAACAGGGGGCATGTCGAGTTTCAAGTGTTGAACAAGCTGGAGGAAAAAAAAAAAACGAAAGTGAGGGTAAATTCGTATTTTTTTGCTTGGACAGAAGTTTGAAAACTTGTGAATTAAAATGTTCGTACTGTCTAAGTCTACAGTACAACCATGCACAGTACAACCCCCAAACCCAAATCCTGTTATCAAACAACCCCTTGTTGTGTTGGTTATACATGGGCTGATGGCAGCTTTAATAATGGCTCGACTTCTTGGAGCATGCTGGCAGGAGCCATTTTTGGTTTACTGTCGTGTCACGGTCTTGTTTGTCATAATGAAGTTAGAGAGAGTTTGAGGTTAGAACTTATCTATAAAAGTAAACTTGAAACAAGTTGAACTATATATACATATATGTTTATATATATTTAATATACACATACATATATGTTTACATATATACATATATTTAATATATATGTATGTATATATGTATACATATGAGGGATGATAGGGACTCAACTTTTTTGCCCAACTTTTGCTCAACTTTTGCCTTTTTTATTTTTTATTTTTAAGTAAAAAATAAAAAAAGTGTCTAAAGCAATAATATATATTTTTTGTCATTCTTTTTAAAAAATGAAAATTGCATTTTTCTAAAGAAAAATGGTCATTTTTTTTATGAAAAATGACCATTTTTATGAAGAAAAATGCAATTTTCATTTTTTTAAAAAATACCAATAAAAAGAATGACAAAAAAAATATATTATTGCTTTAGACACTTTTTATTTTTTTAAATAAAAAAAGTAAAAGTTGGGCAAAAATAAAAAGAATGACAAAAAATATATATTATTGCTTTAGACACTTTTTTTATTTTTTACTTTTTTAAAAAAAAATAAAAAAGGCAAAAGTTGGGCAAAAGTTGGGCAAAAAAGTTGGGTCCCTATTATCCCTCAAAAAAAAAAAAAAAAAACACCTAACTTCGTTTTCTCACGTGTTAGAAAATTTTAGGAAACCTCTAAACAATTGGGTGGAGTTGAAGAGTCATGACAAAAGCATACCTTTTTTTTTTTTTTTTTTTTTCTCATTATATGTTTCTCAAGTTCTCTTATATGCAGATGAAATATTGCTGCTGGAGGAGAAGAAGACATATGTGATCGGAATATTTTGGCATATACGTTAAAACTGATATCATATTAAGGTACTTCTCGTGATATTTTAACAATTGATTCTTCGTGTTTTGAATAATAATATTATATCCAAAACATGAGATTTACCAAAGTACCAATAATTGATATGAAATTTGATTGTGATAATAATGCATATGAGTTTTACAAAGAATATGCTCGGTTGTTAAAATATTAAGAAGAACACCTTCATATAATAGTAATTTTCATGTATATGCCAAAAAGTCCCGATCACATCTATCAAGTATCAGTATCCCCCATCTGCAACTCAATTTCTCATTCATCGTATCTCCATCCCAATTTGACTGCATTTAATGAGACATTTTATAGGTTGCTAATATTTATTTCTTCAGATAGAAACATCATTAAAGGTGAACCATAAAAACGTCATGAACCTCATTGGGTATTGCGAAGAAAAGAAGCCGTTCACAAGAATTATGGTTTTTTAGTATACTCCAAATGGTACTATATTTGAGCATTTACATAGTGAGTACTTTTAACCCTTCTTCTCTCCATGTTTAAGAAAAAAAGCAAATATATTTTGGTATGATAAATAAATAAGTTAAAAATTAGGTAATTGAAGCTGAATATATATATATAGAAAACATATATATATGTGTGTATATATATATATGTATACGTATCTATATATGTATATATATGTTTATGTGTATATATATATATGTATATGTAAAATTTTACATATACATATATATATATACATAAATATTTATATATATATGTATATAGAATTAAACTAGGTCCGGATGAGGCGTAAAACCCCTCCATTACAGCTTCCAATAATACACTGCCACCTCATAAAAACCATAAAATACTATGGTAAGAAATGACTGAAAACACAGGATCCATTATTCCTTTCTTCTTTCTTCTAATCCTCCTCCATAGCCACTTGGTGACCAGTAGGGTCTCGGCCGAGACTGCGTGGGTCATGGTGAGATCACGTGGAGTCACGGCTAAGACCCGTCCAGGTCATGCGACCTTCGTCTCCAAGCACCTCTCGATGATCCATCGAGGAGCAGAATGCCTTTCTCAATACCTCTCTCGAGGTCGGCCCCAGGTTGCAGCTAAGAGCTTTCCATGATGTCAAGGTCCAAAGGATGTGTGTTGTTTCTTTTTGGTTGTTGTTTATTCTACAACCCAGTTTTGGGAGATGGGTGTTGTTTTTTTTGGGTTTCATTGACGGAAATGTTCAAAAGGTTTATGCTTGGTTGGGTTTAATTTGATTTGGTTGACATTGATTGTTCACTTTCAAGAGTTGGGTAACTTGGGTTGTAGAATTGGGAGTAAGTGGGTTGCAGAGCCGCTTGGGTCACTGCGACCCCTGCAAACATTCTAAGATATACAAAATCCCAACTTTCTCCTTCAACCGAAAATGAAATCCAAATACAACTTCAAAAAAATTGACGATTCAGTTGATACGATCGTGAACCCATTCTTCCATTGACGATTCAGTTGAAGAATGGGTGGGTTGTTGCTTGAGGGCAAGACGCAAGAGATGATGGTGAGTTGAGGATTTTATTTTTAATATTAAAATATTAGGTTGTTTTATGGTGTTTTCTGTCTATTTTGTGTTTTGCATTTTGCTAATGTGGTGCATTCTTATTGAATGCTGTAGTAAATACATTTTATATATATATATATATGTTTATATATATATATATATATATATAAATATATATATGTATATGTATGTATATATATGTATATATACATACATATATATATTAAATATATGTATATATGTATCCGATTCATGGGGATACTAAAAAGTGTTCTTAATACCAAAATGTGTAATAGTAATAAAGGGCCGCCTCATCTTTCTTACATTAATATCAATTGGATACGTAAACATATATACATATATTTAATATATATATTAAATAGGAAAATGTTAAAGGCCCAACTTTTTTGCCCAACTTTTGCCCAACTTTTACATTTTTTATTTTTTTAAAAAATAACAAAGTAAAAAATGAAAAAAGTGTATGAAGTAATAATATATATTTTTTATCCTTCTTTTTATTGGTATTTTTTAAAAAATGAAAATTGCATTTTTCTGCATAAAAATGATCAATTTTTATGAAAAATGACCATTTTTCTTAAGAAAAATATAATTTTCATTTTTTAAAAAATACCAATAAAAAGAAGGACAAAAAAAAAATATTAGACCCAACCTTTTTATTTTACTTTTTTGCCTTTTTATTTTCTTAAAAAAAAAGTAATAAATGAAAAAAGTGTTTAAAGCAATAATATATTTTTTTTACCCTACTTTTTATTGGTGTTTTTAAAAAAAAATGAAAATTGCATTTTTCTGAAGAAAAATGGAATTTTCATTTTTTTAAAAACACCAATAAAAAGAAGGACAAAAAAAATATATTATTGCTTTAGACACTTTTTTCATTTTTTACTTTGTTTTTTTTTTAAAAAAATAAAAAAGGTAAAAGTTAGGCAAAAGTTGGGCCTTTAACATTTTCCTTTTTTTTCCTAAGCTAACGTTAGGTCTTAATTTAAAAAAAAAAAAAAAAGTTAACCGTTATTAATAAATTTCTATTAATGACCTTAAAAATTTAATGTGTTTTTTATTTGGAAGAAATTTGTGTCCTTAAATTAGCCCACTTAATATATAAGGTTTTATTTTGCTCATATTAATGAATCCCACAAATATATCAAATTACACACAATTATATCGAGAATCCGCTAATCCCGGGGAAGAATTACTGCTTCCACAATTTTTGCTATTACCTTCCATACCTGCATTCTCCTCCGCTGACTATATATCCTTCACTCTAACCATTGCCTTTGTTGTGTCTGCCATTGCCAATACCAGAATGTCGGAGTACTATTTTCCTCTTCGAGACATTCTAATGCAAATACCGGCAAGACTTCCAGTGAAATCCCTCTTTCGTTTCTGGTGCGTCTCCTAAGAGTTCTGTTCCGTATTGAGCGAATGTTACCATCTTATCTATCACCGGTTTCAGGATTCACACCACTTCACTCACTATTCACTACACCATCCCGAAACCTATGATGAGTACTTTCAATATGAATTACCGTCCGACATTGCTAAACTAGTCTACGTTAATTCTTGTTACGGTTTAAGTTGTTTGTTCAAACACCCCAACATAGTCCTTCTCTGGAACCCGTTTATCAGAAAGTTGCTGATGCTTCTGGAGCCTTCATTATTGAGGACTGATGATTCTTTACTTTATTGGTATGCTCACGGGATAGGGTTTGATGGACGTAATGATGATTACAAGGTGGTGAGATTGGTTTACCATATGAGGGAGGGTGATACGTCGATTAGAGTTCTAGTGAATATGCTGAGGTTCTTAATATGAGAAAAAGGTATTGGAGGAGACTAGTAAAAGGGCCTGCGATTTGGGTGCCTCAATATGCGTCTCCGGCACATGTTAACGGAGTTGTTCACTGGATATGCTCGAGAGCCTTACTTTTGTTTGATGTGAGTGACGAGGTGTTTCGCACAATGAAATTACCCATATGGGCTAAAGCTGCGAGCTATTGTGGCTTGTAGGGGCTCACTTTTGGCTTTTGATTATGAGTCTAAACTTCGTATTTGTGGTGTATGGGTGATGAAGGAGTACGGTGTTCATAAGTCTTGGATGAGACATACTGTGATTTCTGATCCAAATTTGGTGATACAGAGGCCGGTGAGCTTGAGCAATGGCGGCGAGTTGCTGGCGTCCACAGGAGCAGGAGAGCTACTTTTTTGTGATCGTCAACCGCTAGAAACCAAGAAGCTTGGAGATTTGTATGTGGATGGATACATCATACATGCATATGCATTGAGAATTTGAGAGCCTCGCCAATTTGTTTGAGAATTATTAAGTTTTTACGTACTATGAATCATTATGATATAAAGTTTGTGTTCCAATTAAAACAACAAACCTTTCTTTGTAAGGTTGGTTTCTTGAATTCCCCAAGTGTTGTCAAGTATTGCACAGTTCATTATGATTAACATGTGAACTAGAGTTGATGACATCATGATGCAAGAAGCATTGCATATACAACAATGAAGGAATGCATTTAGTCTGGAATCAGGCTAAACTGTACGTATATATTTACGTATTACAGTTGTAAATTTCTAGTGTCTAGTTTATATGTTTTAGAAGTTAATTTATTTATTTAGTCATGAAAATTTAAAAACCTACTAAACTATTTAGACAATATTTTCTTGTTTGATTATGTTTCAATTCTAGGGAGTTTTGGTCATTGGTTTTCTTTTTGTTGTGATATGATGTTGAGATCCACAATTACTAAATAACGTGGACCATAAGGTTTTGGCTTAGAGAGTGCTTAGAACTGTGACATGTGTCCTAAATTTATTTATTTTTTTCAATGAATCGGTCCTATTAGAGAGTACCTAGAATTACAACATGTGACGTTTTAAAGAGTGAAATAAATGTTTAGATGTTAGCCTTTTAGTGTGACAATTAAAACATGGAATTTTATTTATAATGCATTGAGTTGTCTTAATAAAGAAAATAAGAAGTTATCAAATTCTCTCTTTATTTAATTTTTTTTTTTTAATCTTTTCTTGCTTTCTGTTTATATCTCAATGTGAGACAATTAACACGTAGGGTATGGGTTTTATTTGTAAGTTGCAGATGGGGGATACCGGATACTTGGCTTATAGAGTAGATTGTATGTAGTAGGATGTAATTTGATTTGAATTTTGTTTGTAGAAGATGATGTATAGGAAGAAAAACAGGGTATAAAGTGCTGCTGCAGGTTGCAGTATTGTGAATGGTAAAGAGTTAGTGATGGGTTTGTAAGCTGCAGATTGCAGCTGTTAGTCCAGTAGATTGTTACATTGATCCTTTTTTTTCAGAACCAAATTTACCAATGATGTTTTCTTTATGAAACTACTTCGTATTTTTTCAGACAAGAAATCTAAAAGATCAAGACACCAGCATTGGCCTCATGCAGCACCCTCTACCCTGCTAAATAATTCTTACATCTACATTCAGAATAGAAATTAGTCATTTCAATCACGGGTCATTTAATAGTCAGCAATAGATTCTCTTTTCCAAGTATCCCATTGCACAATCGAGGCAGAAGTAACCATAATTATGTTTAAGCTTTAATCATGGGGGATATTTTATGCAGCCATTTGCTTTTTATCGTTTGAACAAGTGAAACATTGGGACCAAGTAGTCGATAAACAAAATGATCTCTGTATGCATTAAGCCAAATTACCTCGCACACCAGAAGCCCCAATCAGACACTACATTAGAGAGGTTTCTCCACAAAACTTCCATTGCAATTAGCCACCAATACAGTGGAGTGATAAGTGCCTAAAACTAAAAACTCTTATTCTTGAGTTGCAGCCCCATTCTCGGCATCCATTGACTCGGCTTCTGCTGAATCCTCCACTTTGTCGCCCTTTTTGCCTGTAAACGCATAAGTTCAAACTGTGAATTATTGATTGATAAAAGGATCAATGAAGTTTGATCTACTGCCAACCCAGTATCTACTGTGTTGTAGCTGAATATTTAACCAAGTTTCTCTTTGACCCACCTTTCTTCTTCTTCCCACCACCTTTCTTCTTTGTTTTAATGCCAAGAGCCAGCCAGGCCTTGATTTCAGGGTCATTATCAATAGACTTTGCGGGCTGCAGTTCCTGCAGAGGATGAGAAGTGACCCTGTCTGACCCATTTGGCATTAGTAAAACTGTAAATTTAATATGCGCAACTAAATCACCTGCACAAGCACCAACAAAGTACGTTAAAAGAAACTCAAGTGGTTAGAATTAAAACCAAACATGCAATGTCCATTTATCTTTGAAAAAGAAGCAGGAGATTTTGTATCATCAGTCTCATTTTATGTGTCCCCTGATGCATATTTGAATAACATAGTTGCATATCAATAAATTTTTTTTTTTTTTTCAAAAAAAAACAAAGAAGGTACTTGTGCTACCAAGAGTAAACATGGGAGTTTCTGAAATGATTTGTTGGACATTTTTGGTAAGAAAGAATATTAGAGCAATGATGCAAGCACAAATTCACTATTTGTGGATTTAACAATTTGCAAACAAAGTTGATCAAGAGACTTGCCCGGTTTCTCGTGGAGAACAGGATATGGCTGCAACAGATCATGGTTTACACATTCCACTAGTCCCAGTCGAGCTCTCTTCTCTTCTAAAGCCCTAAAAGAAAGGCACACAAACGGATTTTTTATAACAAACCACACAGGCTAAACAGCAATATCTTTTCAAGATTGAAAGAGTATAGGAGGTGAAAAGCATGTGAACCTTGCCGAAAATGGCATGATGGGAAATTTCTGACTAATTTCACTGAAGATGAACCTTGACGCTTTCATCTTCAAGTGATAATTCCTGTCAACAGCTCTCTTGTAAATGGTTGTTTGACGCTCATCCAAAAGCTTAGGCTGCAATCCAATATCCATAAGCCACCAATAAAACATATTGCAATATGATGTTTAGGTTAAATAAAAGCCTGCACTTACCTTGCCATCACCTGTGCTGCTGACTATATCAATAGCATAGGCTTCATTTTCCTCAAATTCTGCATCATCAACTCTTGTTTCCAGACTGGACACACTCAGTATAACCTTGTTTCCATCAATCACAAACTGCTTCAGCTGGTGACTCAGAACACCTTCAACAATCTTGCAGTCATAGGCAGCAGCAACTTTCTGAATAGCATCTGTCACATCTTTGTTCTGCCACATCAAGAGCGACCAAGTGAACAAATTGGGGCATACCATAAAGAAAAAAAACAAGAGCATAATGAAGGAACATATAGAATTAAATATAGGGAAGATGGATGAAGTAAATTAATATAACATAAAAATAATTATCTAAGAACGAAAAAAAATGTCAACTCCAATAAGTATAAGGGCACAAATCACCATAAAGACTTGTCGCGAGCAGTAGCTATATTTCGGTCAAGAGAATGGGGATGAGCATGCAACTAATGTGACAATCATTTTTAACATCTATCCTAGCTTATTTTTAAGATAACAAAAAAAGCCCCACTTGAACATGAGACGACTGATACATCTTATACGACTGATGATGTGAAGGATATTACACGGTATATAAACCACATTGCATGCAATACAATAATTTCTGAGTTTTTTGTTGTTGTTGATATATTTACACAAACGTGTGCAGTTAAACAATCCTCAACACAGTTTGTGAAGAACTCAAGAATTTATTTGTTAAAAGTCGTCACCATCATTCATCTTAAGGAATTTTTCATTCACTGTATTTCACATTCATAAGGCCTTACATGTACCCAAACATTTCATTCATCTGTTATTCAGTAAGTTGAATAATAATTTTGATGCTTCTTAAATTAGTTTTTTTTTTTTTTAAGAAGCATAAAAAAATAAAAATTTAAGAAGCATATAACACAGTATATAAACCACCAGCATCCAATACAAGCTCAAGTATCAATACAAACCAAAATTTTGCAAGCCCTGAAACAATTCATTATGTTCCAGTGCCATGCAAATGAAATTGCACCTAGAGCATAACCAAATGTATATAAAAAAGAATATTATTCAGTGCCCCACTAAGTTGAGAGAAGAAAGAAATTGAGTATTGAGAGAAATTAAATTGAGTTTACCTTTCCAGGCTTTACAAGTCTCAATGCAACTTCAGCAGCTGTATTGGCTGCTGCAATAACATCTGCTGCCCTACCGATCACCGGCCCTCTTGAAGAACATGAGTATGTGCCACTATAGCAATAAAACCGTCGATGTGACATCCCATATCACTGCAACCAAACAAACACTTCCATATCTTAATCCTCCATATCCTCTTTCCTCAAAGAAAAAACCAGTTACATCATAGCTAAGAAAATAAATACCAGACAACAAATGTCAAATAACCCAAAACAGGACTTACATCTTTATCATATCACCTTCTTCCAACACGGCCTCGTCACTTGCAAGCGGCAGAGAACCAAACTGTTTACAGAAACACACGTGGGAAAGGCAACACCCTCTCAATTTTCCTCTTAACATTCTTGTACATGTTCCCTGTTTCCCTATACCCACAAACCCATCAGTAATCAACATAAAAATGAATCCATATCCAATCAGCCTTAACACATTAAACGCAGTCATCATTAGCGTATACAAAGTACACATTGTTTTCACATTTGGGAGCATGAATTCTCAAAATATACAAACAAATAAATTTTGCCATACTCTCTGATAAAGGCATCGCCTTTCTCGCATATATCCACAATCTTCGCTTTGGGTTTGCATTCCGATATCACTAACCGCAAAGCCCCTGCCAAAAAAAAAAACAGTTTTCTCTTAACATTTCCAAAAAACCCAAATTAAAAAATAAAATAAATAAATAAAGAGGCAAAAACAGAGAGATAAGATCATCACTGTTGACAATCTCGGCAGCACTCTTGTACTTGTGACAACCTCAGGAGTTGTGAGATCCAACTCTTTCTCTTCTCTCCTCGTCCGACATGGCTACCAAAAGATAATAAAACAACAAAATCAAGGAATACGAATTGTGTAGGAAAAAGATTTATAAAAAATAAAGGAAAAATATAAATTAGTCCTTGTGGTTTATTAGATTTACATTTCTTTTCATGTATCAAAATGAACTCAAAGTCGCATGGTAAAAAAAAAACAATTTAGTCTAGTTTAATTCCATCTATTGACAACACAGTTAGAGTATAAATATCACATCTAATTAAATTATGAATGACATCGTATTTTATTTATGACTTTTAAAATCACACTTGGATTTTCCACATCATATTATTATTATGCTACCACGTCGGCTTTTTTTTTTCACGTTAAACACATAAGATAAAATATTTTTAAAAACCCTAATTCTACCAAATTATTGATCTAAAAACTTAATTGAAAAACAAATTATATTTTTTTCCTCCTCTTCTTCTTCGTCTCTTTTTCTCTGCTTCTTCTTCTTCTTTTCTTTCTTTCTTTCTTTCTTTCTTCTTCTTCTTCTTCTATAACACAAAAGTATATACAGTTGACATCGGAAAACCAACAAAACTTCAAATTGCTTTGTTTTGATTTATTCAATTGTTTGTCTTTTCTATATCTTATCGGGGTGTCCAAGGTTTTTTTTTTCCTCTGTCTCTGTATTGCCTTGAATGTTGCCAAAGAAAAGAGGAATTTCGACATAGGAGAAGAGCATAAGAAAGAAATAGAAGATAGGAAGACAAAAAAAAAAAAAAAAAAAAAAAAAACCACAACAAGAAAAAACGAAGAAGAAGAGATGGAGAAAAAAACCATGACAAGAAAAAAATGGAGAAAAGAGAAGGAGAAGGCGAAGAAGGAGAAGAAAAAAGGGAGAAAAGAGAAGGAGAAGAAGAAGAAGAAGAAGACAGAGAAAAGACGAAGAAGAAGCAAAAAAAAAGAGAAGAAGAGGAGGAAGAAAGAAAATAATTTGTTTTCTTTTGAATTAGGTTTTTAGATCAATAATTTGATAGAATTAGGGTTTTTAAAAATATTTTATCCAATGTGTTTAATGAAAAAAAAAAAAAAAAAAAGGTTGAGGTTGAAATATTAGTTGGCATAATAATATGACGTGGAAAATCCAAGTGTAATTTTTAAAAGTCATAAATAAAACATGTTACGTGTCATAATTTAATTGAATGTGACATGACACGCTAATGGAATCCGTTAAGTCAATGGATAGAATTTAACTGTAGGGACTAAATTGTTTTTTTTACATACCACAGGGACTTTTGAGTTCATTTTAATACCACATGGAGTAAATTGTAAATCAAGTAAACCACAGGGACTAATTTTGTATTTTTCCCAAAATAAAAATAAAAAATGAAAATCCAAAGGCAGTAACTGAAATTACCGGAATTAAAAGCTAAGGATTTGAGGTTGGGTTTAATGGGTAGGGAAATGTTAGGGCTTTTCCTTTTTTTAAATTAATTAATTATGCTATAGAGGGTTTGTGAGACACAGCTGGTGCTAGACCGTTGAGTACAATTAGGGCTTGTGGTTTCGTTGGCGAATCAGTAGCTGATACTGACAGGGGATATTAATCATATTATTGTATGGGAGCCAACTAGAACGGCGATGGAGTGTGGTGGCGTAACGGAGGATCTTGATCCATGCACCCACGTGTGTGTGGACTGTGGATTATTCAACTGGCGGTGACGATTTTGTTCCTCCGTTTACTGGACAGACCAATCTCCATTAATTTTGTTTTTACTATCCGCGTGTCTAAATAAGTTATGGATAATCCACCCCTACCCTTGTTTGGACCGGTGGATGTCGTAAGGATATTTAATGTGTCGTTCATTTTGTCGGATCAAAATCCTGTTTATTAAGTTGTTTAAGTTACTTTAAGGTAACTTTTTCTCTATCCACCACTTTTAAATTGAAAAAATACATTATTATATAATTAAATTTAATTATTTAATAATTAACTAAATTAAACTTACCATATTATTTAACTACTAAATTTGATTGTGGCGTACATAACTATATTGCCTAAATTGATAAGTAATTTAAGAGTAATTCTAACTAGCCTATCAACGTTCAACTCATTTTCAAGTTTTTTTAAAAAAATAAAAAATAAATAGAGCCCTCAGCCACGCCACATCAGAATTACTCATAATTTTGTGAGAAACTTATAGTGGAAGTGTAGTAGTTCTAACACCACTTTCAAGACTAACAAATATTGAGATTGTAAAATTTGAACAATTTCAATCCAATTTTTAAAGTTGAGAGGACTGAAAATTGCCTAATAGTTTGAAAAAGTTCAGTTTTTTTTTTTATTTATTTATTACAATCATTTACAAATAAATGTGACAATACATTACAATGTAAGAAGCCAAGATGTTCATTTTACCCCAATACCCCTACTAACTCCCTATAGAATACAATCTCTCAATTTTAAGTAAAATGAAATAGAACTATTTCATTTCATTGTTTATTTCGCTTATATTTTAAATGAAATGACAATATAGGCAACATAAACAACTTAATTATAATTGAATGCTGTGAAATATAATTTATACCACAAAATAAGTTTCCTCCATTTCACGGATTTTTTATTTTTTTGACGTGTTTACAAGGGAAATGAGAGAAAAAATTCGAAAGAATAACCTCCTTTTTATAAGGTATGGTTCAAGGATCCTGTTCACCATTGTCACAATGTAAGTTATGTTATCTTTTGATATGGAGTTCACAAAAAGCTTAAAACATAAAATCTTCAAGAATGAGAATCAGAAAATAACATGGACAACCGAAAAAACAAAAGAACGTGAACGAGAATCAATTCATAAAGTTTAGCGATGAAAACCGTAATAGAAAAAAATATGCTGTGTACAAAATTTTTCTAAACCCTCGTCGGGAACCCAAAATGTGTCTTGAAACTAAGACAACGTTTGAGTGATCTAAACAAAGAAACCTATACACGTTAAACACAGGTTCAGTCAAACACGACTGCTACGGAAATAGAGCCGTGGTGAATGGTGATGCAACCCAACAAATATTTGGCACCACCGCTTCAATTCCCACTTATCATTAGAATTGTAGACAGTAAATAGGAAATTCCGAACTAGCTTACACCATGCAGAAGTTCTCTATGTATATTCAACAAAGAGATCAATAGCCCATTGGTGGCATGCCGAAAGGTGGCATTGAGGCATCCCCATCCGCCCATTGGTGGTGGAGGAGCAAAACCACCACTTGTTTTATTGGCGTGTGCAGGCAAAGCAAGAGGCAGCAATCGTACATATTCTGCAGATATTGAAAACATTTAAAAAAAATGTTAGTTAATTGTAGGCTTTTTTTTTGGAATTAAAGAAACAAACATAGCCTAATGTACAATAATATGAATGTTTTCAGAATTTCATTTGAAATTGAGAGAGTCCTAGTCCCAAAATATACACCAGAAGCACAAATTTCCATGTGGAGAAAAGGTCTCCTTAATACGCAAATAAATGTTGGTGAATACTGAATCGCCATACCTGCTGAGCAACCACATCCTGCTCCTCCGCTGCTTTAGCTTTCACCTCTTTTTGAACTTCAAGTTTGTCCTTGACAAGTTCATCTACCTTGCTTGTGTACTCTCGAGTAAACTTTTAAAAAATAAATTAAAAAAAAGATGTTAAGAAAAAGCAAGCAAGTGTTAAAGACAAGTAATAGAGGAAGAAGAGTGATGATAGGAATAAAAAGGTTACCTGTAAGAGGTATGGGAAGCAAAAATCAAGGATATTGTTCATCCATGCTAGCTCAAGAGCAACATCTGGCCGGATTAAGTCATAACAAACAAAGAGGCACGATGCAAAACACTCTTTCTTTCCCTGCATACACATCATCCACAATTAGACAAGAACATGAAGTAATGTTCAGTGAACCAAACTTAAGTAACCACATTTAGGATAATATATCAGAAAGGAAATGGGAGAAGAGCTCCTGGCCCCACCTGAAACTGAGGTTATGATTTTAAAAAAAAAAGGGGAAAAAAAAATCAAATGACAACAAAAGCAAACACGTATTGAGGAGCTATACAAAATAACTACACCAAGCACTATACTTATATATTGAAAATATTTAATCCAAAACATCAAAATCTAAAAAAAATAATCAAGAAAATAGGCGTAGTAAGGGAAGAACATGTATGACTCAGATAATAATGTACATATGTCCTTGACTCGATTTATTCTAGAACAATGTATTATAATAAAATAATAATAGAGAAGAAGAGGAAGAAAACGAACCTGCTCAATGAAATAGACAAGCAACTCCTCTGAAAGTTCACGCTCGCCAGACTGTGAACATGTCTCCATGGCATCCTTGTAAAGACTATCTTTCTTTGACAATGCAATGGACTGCTTCCATCTGCCTGCTTTCTTATAGATATAAGCAGCAACACGCCTCATCTCAAGAAGCTCATGTTTCTCAATCTGAAGATTTGCATTGTTGGCAAGGTTAGTATGAGTCCCATCAAAAACTTCCAACAACAAAAAGATTTTAACCTCACCTTCTGTGCAAGGCCTATGTGATCAAAGTTGTCATGCAGATCAATTGATTCACGAAGTCTGTCATAGTCCTCCTCCTCTATGTAAATCTCATTCAAAGCTTCATTTACAGCAGCAACATCGTTGCTCTGAACTGCAACCATGTATGGCTTCACAAGACGGAGGTGACCAGCCTGACACCCAAAAGATAGCAAACAAAAAAATATATATAATACAGGCAGAACTTTTTCCAACAAATTCAATCATCCTCTTCACAACTAAGGAAGTGGGGGAAAACAGCAGCAAGACCAGTATATATCATATACTGACAATATCAAAAGTACATTCATACCTTTCGCATTATATCCACCACACGGGTATGGTCAACACGAAGGGCAAGCACATTAAGAAGATCATTGATAAGATCCGGATGTTCCTGCAAGTAAAAATGCACAGCCCTATAGTAGAGCTCAACACTTGCAACTTTGACTATCACATCCTTGAATTGCATGTGGTCCCATGCTTCGGGGGAGTGGTTCATAATGGTAGTTGCAGCATTGTCAAACTCATCATATTGGATGTATAAGTAAGTTAATTCCTTCCAGTGCTGTTGTTCATCACAAGCTCGTATGAGCTTTGGAATGTTCAGACGGGTTGAGAACAATTTAATGTGCTCCATAAGCTTCTCTGGACGATATCTTGCATATAGAACTCCCAACTCAGTAAAGATGCCCATATGAGCACGTTCCAACCCCAGTCCACTCTCCATGAGAGAAATGAGCTCGTTAAAGCATCCCCTGTTCTGATAATACTCACTGACCTCTTCCAAATCATCCACCTTAAATAAAGAAACATACAGAATTAAGGAGTAGTCAAACATCAACGGGGTTCTAATAAGCAAGAAACTAATTATGTTATACAAAAATGGACCAAAAATATAGCTGCCAGCCCAGGGGGACAGGAAAGTAAGGTCCACAAGGACCCAAGCACCAGCATTCAATCACAGTTGTGGCAAGTAAGCAATTTTCAAACCCATTGAAGCAATGAAGAACAAGAGGGGAAAAAGAGGACAAGGGACTGGTGTGAAACCTGCAACATGTGGAAGCATATAACATGGAAATTCATTGCAGATTTCCCTCTATTTTGTAAGTAGCTTTCACTTAAGTAATTTAGAAATTGGCACCATAATGGTCAAATACTCATTTATGAAACCACAATATTAACTTTCATAAGCGAGATGGCATAAAAATTAAATGCATCATAAACATGAAAGGCACCTGTATGATGATGTTGAGACCACATATCTGAGCCAAGCGGAATTCCTCAGCATCAACACAGGCAAAGCAGACTTCTTTCCATGTTTTCGAGCTGTTGGCTTTCCGAGCTGCGTCAACAGCACCTTGAAACTGTTGTAGCTTCACCAGAGTAACAGCCAGTTTAGCCCAGTTCGAAATAAATGCATATATGATCTTTGCCGCCTCATATAGGGCTTCATCATATAAGCGATCTCCAACATTTTGGAGATTAGCAACATTTGGCATGAGAATGAACTCTTCAATGTCGCTGAGCCGATCAATCTTAGCATATGCATAAATGAGTTCACTGTCCACCTTGGGCTCTTTGGTCTTCTGCCTAACCATTAGAAGGTACTTCACCAAGTCATGGTACACATTTGCATCCTCAGCAGCCCGTATAACATCTAAAAATTGGGTGGCATCATCTGCACGGATAAATGACTCAATAGCATCACCCACTAGCCCCTCTCGCAGTTGAGCCTTGGCAACTTGGCTCCAAACAGCATCTTCTTCAACCCGAATGCAAACTCCACTGCTCGTTCAATGCTGTAATGTTATCCAACAGCACATTCACTGCCTGAACATTCAAATTGAACTTTTTAAAGATGGCATATGCTTCTTCATATAATTGAGCTTCCACGGCCACCTCCCCAACAGCAGGTCCATCAAAATTGTCTAACCTATTAATATAATCCATAACTCTTGATGGGTCAGCCTTGATGGCAGTAAGGATCAGCAGATTCTGCAGATTAAAGTTGCCACTAAATGCAGAATTTTGGAGCACAATCTTCTCAAGAAGCTCAATTAGCTCATGTGGAAGATCCGCGGTCATAAAAGCTTTAACAGCTGCTGACACTTGCTCCGGACTTTTGCTTTCAGGCAAAGCAGTAGACACAACTTGATCAATTAGCTGCCTTCTATACACATTTTCAGGAGTAAGAACTTTCTCCCAAAGGTCACCGTCCATCCTTTCAACCACATATCTAATAGAGAAACAAAGATAAATAAAATCAGTTCACCAAGTAGAATAGTTAGGATATAGATTCACATCTAAAGCAAGCAACAACATACAAACCTAGCCTGCAGTTTGAATAAGGAGTTTTTATTTGTGACATTTATAAGTTCATCATCACATTGCCCTCTACGGTAAGCAACCACAGCAAGAGTGGGATCTCTTTTCTCACAATATTTTCCCACGACACGAGATTCGTAGTAAGGGTTGGTTGTGAGAAAATGCTCAGGATTATTGTTGCTGTCAATGATGATTTTACCCAGAGCATTGTGAACATGTACATCTTGGCTTCCTCACTCACAAGATGCTCTAAGAACTGAGTTAGCAAGCGGAGACGATTCCTGCCCAAAAGACAAGCAACAATTAAATAAAATCAAAATAATGATAGAAAAGGGCAAAGTTAGAAAACAACGCACCTTTTCTCACATTCCTCTACCAGGGCTCAACAGGAAGAAGAGAACGAACTGAAAGAATAAGACCTTTGATGAAATCTTCGGGCACTCATCATCTAACAGCTGCCCTACAACTAGAGGAGCATTTCCTGGATTGACCTATTAACCAAGGCAAGAATCATAATGCATAGTATCCACTTGATATTACTCAGCTTCATAAGAAATAAGCAAAGAAACAAAATCACTTGGATATTCGGAATATTCCATATATAAGTAAACAAATCCATGTGAAATATTTACCTTTTGAACGTAACCTTCAATATAGCGAAGCATGTTATTAGTGTATAGGTAATGGGTGAGATCCGGAACAAAACCAAAACGATCACAGACATTAATCAGAGGACGCGCATCTGGAAGTTTGGCTTCCATCAGAAAGTTCTTTGTCTTTTCAGGGTCATAAAAGTTAGATTCCCGCGTCACACGTTCTACCTCCTTAATTTGGCCAGTTTTAGCAGCAGCTTCAATGTACTTGAAGTGGATATCAGGATCCTCACTATATAAAAAGAAATAGAAAGTAATGATAAATTGCCCACCAAACGAATATAGTCAACTAATGTCAGTTTTTCCTTTTCTTCCACTATAAAGAGAAGGGTACCTGGAGCTCAAATATGACCCTAAGAAAAAGTATAACCCTTCATATGACTTGAACTGCTCAAATAGTTTTATGCAGGCATCAACACCTAAATGCTCCGAGTATTCTTTGGCAGCCTGCATAAAAAATATTCTAGTGAGCCGCAAGTCTAAAAACAGCAGTAATAGCAACACCAACTGAAAGAATCACTACTTCACCTGCACAATTAGCTGAAGATTGCCTCTAAGATTGACCACTAGAAGATCTTTCATGCACTCAAGAGCCCATTCTCTGGAAAGGGTTCCAAGAACTCAACAAGAGACTGGAAAGCAACAAATGATTAGAAATTTTACCACATTCACATTTGGCCAAGTTTTGTATTAGAATGAGTAGCAAACCTGTGGTTCAATTGCATGTATTCACAATGACACGTTTAACATCAGGCAACTCCAGATAGTGCTGCAGAATCAAAAGATAATTTAGATCAGGAGATAACTAATTATCCTTTTAAAGAATTTTGTCATCAAAGTTCAAGAGGCCACCATACCTGAAGGGCCCAGAATATAAACCAGCTTTTTCACAAAGCTGTGCAATCGTAGGCTCATAATGGCTGAACATACCATTGGCTAATATAGCATCCGCAAACATTTGGAAATGTCACAAGGTTAATTTCCAAAACCTGAACAAAATAAAAGATGTATATAAGTAAAAACATAGAAACAAAGTTATAAAATATCATATTAAGATATTAGAAAACAAATTGCAAGAAAAATAAATTAAAATTAAAAATAAAAATAGAAAAACACTGGACCTTAGTTTGAAGGAAGCCATGTTCAGGTAGATTCGGCTTCAGCACATCCAGCAGAAAAGCTGTTGCCTCACGGATTAAGTTCCTCTGTACAACAGAATATTCTTAATAAAACAAAGTCTGAAGTATGCAAGTTTTTAGTAAATCAATAATGAGAATGCAATAATTTTCTCCTGGCAGAAAATCTCAATATGCTAAACTAGAGATTTAAAATTTTAAAATTATTAAAAAAAAAAAAAAAGAAGAAAGAAAAGAAAAGAGAAATATGTACAACTCTAACTTCATATCCAAAACACATTTTATTAGCTTACAAAGAAAATGAAGTCTATGTTGAATCTGAAACTATTAGAACCACATATAAGGAAAATTCTAATTGAACCTGAAGAAACAGATCTGTTATTGTGTTGTAGTCAACTGGGCAGCCTCCTCCATTTGAGACATCATCAGTGCAAAATTAACAGCCCCTGCAATCAAGAAAGTAAAAAATAATCCTATATAAAATGCAGTTAACATTGGGCAACTCTGTCTGGAACTGCACTATGACACGTTCAACATTTGAAAAGAGACTGCTATGTGCTAGAAAATGAAGAAATCACAAAATAAAAACTGTTTTATATCATAAGGGAATAAGAGTCCATGACAAAGCAAAAGATGCTGCTGAATACAATTTAAAATTGAATCTGGTATATGAACCTGCAAATTTTGCACCCAACTTAGTTATAATATCCTGCTACGGAAAAACAAATTGCCCCAAATTCTATTACAAAACAATCCACACACCTGGGGATCTGACCGCAAAATCGCTTTGCAGAAGGAACAAATAATCAGGTGTGTACCCAACCTGCATTGGTAAAGAAAATCATCTGCATGATGAGCATCAACAAGTACATATTACATATTATTTGCAATGACATGCAAAAGGTCATATAATGTTAGTAGTGATTTACTTATCAAATATAAAATGTTAGTAGTGATTCAAAACCAAGGAATACTGGTTGAAATGGTTGAACTTCTTTTTTTTTTTTGATTTGACGGGTCTAGAGCTTCACTCAATAATCCTGGGTGGACAGGCCGGCAAGGATGGTTGAAAAGGTTGGATTTGACTACGATATTTAGAGATGCTGGTACTAGTAAGAAAATCTTATTAAATCACCTGCTTTGAGTATATCAAAATCTTGTCAAACTCCTCCTCTCAGCAAATGCTGCAACAACTTTTGAGTTGCCCTAGCTTTGATATATATTTTCAGTGCAAGGTCACTATCCACTGTCTGCAAAATAAAACATTTTGAAAAATTAGAAAGATTAAAAAAAAAATGAGAGAGAGAGAGAGAGAGAGAGAGCAGAAGAAGATGAAGAAGATAGATAGATGAGTAAAACAAACGAACAATAAACACCCAACTATAAAAAAATTAAAAATTAAAAATAAAAATAAAAATAAAGATTCGAGGAGACAATTGTCAATTACAAGTCCAAAGGATAATGCAGTTTGATCTTAACAAAGTTGGTATTTGTTTACAAAAAAAAAAAAAAAAAAAAAACAACAACAACAACAACAAAATTGGTATTTTCCCCTAAAAAGTATAACCCTCACTCACCCAGCCCAATGAGCTAACATTCAAGCTTTGCACTTGAATAATCCTAAAAAACGACTAAACAAATCCCCACACACATAGGGTGTTACTGAAAGAGTTCAATAAAAGCTTTCATACAGACCTTCACAAGATCTCCAAGCTCCTCACTACATTCCAGCTTGTCCTCTGCCAACCAATTCTCCAAAAGATTCTTTTTGTTCTGATTTACAACAAGGCGTGATAATTCCAAAGACTCAAAACCATTGAGTTTTCCTCTCGTCAACAGTGTTCCAAAGTACTGCAATAATGGTGGTGTTTGCCCTGCTTGCACAGGAACACTCTGAAACAAAAGAACAACACAATCATATTACAATCTCGCCGCAAAGATCAATTGCATGTCTAAATGATGCATCCTGTTCTCAGGATCACATAAAGAACCGGAAAGTAGAAGAATCTATCAAGAGTGAGGAATATGCAAAAACTAACCAAAAAATGCCAAACTGGGATATATACCTGAAATTTAGCAACAGTATCAGGGGTACGGAGTATTCCCCGAGGAGATTCTGCAGCAAGCTCTGCAGCCTCCTTATATTTAGTCTGAGCGAACAACTCTTGAAACCGCTGGACAACCTAAGCATAATGAACAAAACAGAAATCAGCTAAAGCATGCATCAGAGATCACTACATTTCAACAATCACAGCTCAAAAACAAAACCACGGTTATAAATAATATCAAAATCAATGATAAGTTACCAGCTCATCTGCACCAGGAAGGTTTGCTCTTTTGGCTAGATTAACAGCAAGTTCCAAATTGGTCAACTGCAGAATCACATCAACAATAATTTAGTATACCGATAATTTATTTGCTCTGACAGCCAAAATAGGGAAAAATTTATAACATACCGATCCACTAACAAATTTTACAATTGTGTCTTCATTTACAGTGGCAAGCAACACCTGTCCACGTCTATTGATGGCATAAAAGCCCCAACTGATGAAGCTTCTGCTGTCAAAAATATAGGATCTGGACTGATTCGGTTTCTATACACTGCAGTAGCTGTCTCTAGGTCATACACAAAAGGAGTCCAAGCTGTGATCACATATATTAACCCATATTTTGCGATATCTGTCACACAAGAATAGCAGATTAATTTATAGTGAATCTATCTGGAACTAAGCAAATCAGTAAGAGAATATTCTGACCTGCATTGAAACAGGAAAGTCATCAGGAAAATCTGGGGGAAAGAATAGATCTGCTTGTTTCTTGGTAAATGATGGTTTGCCTGACAACAAAAATCCATAACCAGTACAGCAAGACATTACAGAGACCAGAAGATAGTGTGTAACAGAAGCATCTAACTTAAAACAGCTATAAAATTGATTGCCCATAGTATCATATGGCATGAAAAGCATGCATATGACGAACCCATAGTGTAGTAGTAATAAACCTATCAGCATGCATGCACTTCTATCACTGATGTTAATGGAGAATAGATTAGACCTGGCTGGGCACCAAGTTCAATAACATGCATCTTCGATGCAACTTGTCCAGCATTCAAGGTCTTTGAGGCAAAACAAATTAGAATTGAAGGATTTTCATTCCCTGCAACCTGTAACATGAAAAATAATATGCAGCACCATTACAATATAACTGCAAATTAATAATAAACCATATTGAAACAAAACAGCATTGAAGGAGAGTCATACTTTAAACGTGGCAAATGACGAGCATGTGCTTCTAGAGCTTGACTATTGTTGATCTACAGAGAAAAGCTGCATATTTCCTTTGACCAGTTGTGGCCTCTATAAAAAAAATTTTGGAAACACAAAATATATCAGTGTTGAAGATATTGCCTCAACTGGTATGTTTCTTACATCTTCTGCTCTAATAATAGGCACTTACGAGAGGCAATTTCAGTGATTCAAAAGCCCTATAGACAAAGCAATTATTGTTTTAAAAGTAAAATAAAATAATAAAAAGAATACTGCTGTTTAGTGGAAAACAACATACTAAAGGTGTGCCACAATAATTGGAAATAGCAAGTTTTATCTATCATAAGACTTAATTGAGTACAGCGTGTGTGCACCCACCACAACATTACAGCTGTCTAGTATTTACAGGAAATTGAGCATAATTCATCAAAATAATGAGCACGTAGCAAGATTAACAGATAGAACCATGCTGGGAACTGCTGGCCAATGTCTGCAGCGTTATGACATGCCTAAAAGACACCCTATACTAAGAATATTAACCTAAACAAACCCATGATTGTAAGATACAAAAAAGTAAGAGCATAGAACATTAGCAACATTGACAACATGGGGCCAAAACTACAGATAAGGATGGAACCATATACCTCGGGTGAACCAGGAGCAATTCCAACCAAGACTAACCACTTTTCAGTAGGATCACTACGATAGTTGATTATTTGATTATTTACCAAATTAGCTCGCTCAAACATCTTCACAGGCTCAGAATCACCTAAGATATGAGATGCATTAAGAATGTTATATGAACCAATAACCAGCAAAGAGAGAGAGTGAGCAAAACAAAAGGACAAATCATTAAAAAAAAAAAGGAATACAAATAATCAGGAAACGTTAAATCTCTTGCCTTCAATTGACCAATGATATACTGAGGTCAGTGTGACAAGACCTAGCATCTTTGGGGTGATCCATTTCCAAAAGACAACCTATCCAAAAAGGAAAGAGTTAACACTGTTTAGTGCAGTCAAACTCATAACTTGACAAAATAAAGGTTCAAAAGTGACATCACACACTTTGAACATGCTTTAATGGGATAAATTCATCACCTGCTCTGGCATCTGATGCGACTTGACCTTTGCTTTTAGATCAATGTTGAATATTTGTAAGTGATCCTGAGTAGTTCCCGCAACTTGAGCTTTAAATCGAATAAAACCATTCATTAGCCCCAAAGTAAACATAGCAGTGAAACATACAATAAAAGTGCAGAGAAAATCATTTCTGTTAAATTTCTTCTTTTTTCTATAGAATTTTTGCCACTATTTCATAATACTGAATCCAGTATTGTGCTGTGGTAATGTTTAAAACAGAAAAGACAAAACTATGCTGAATATACACTGTTGCAATTCCGTCCAATCCTCTTCCAAACAAAGATCACTATTCCGCTATATAAGTTAATAACATCAGTGAGTAACACAGAAACAATGTACCACAAGGTCCACAATCTTTAGTTGGCACTTGGCAAAACAAAATACAATGGTTAACAGCTGATGGTTAAATAATTCTCATTTCAAAATGCCCAAAATATGAGATATACACACGACAAAACTCAAGTTAAGTTCCTTTTACAAAACCACTATATTAATAACAAACAGAAAATTAAGATCCATACACCTAACGGGTCTCATTGAATATACGCTGTTTATCCGAATCAATTCATTCTAATGAATTTTTAAACATTTGATATAGACTCCCATATTAATCACCATATTTTGATAAAAAAATTTCCAACCATCTACATAGTCTAACAAATCTCAGTAGAATTATATGGTAACGAGACACAATTTCAAAGTTTCCGATGGTCACTCCACCGTCGAATTCTTAAATTTCTAAATTCAGGTTTTGCTAAGTGCTATTGACCATCCCTACATTCTTACAACGTTGCATGGTTGCACATTTGATCAATAAAACAACGATAACAAGATATAATTTGTACAAATCTCAACATTAATATTTTTAGCACGGGCACATAATGTGCAGTACCGGTACACTAAACACGATGAGAAACTGCGAAATTCGAAACCGGATGTCGGAATTGAGAATGGGGAAAACAAAATGCACACCCTTGAGAGCGAGGATTCTGGAATTGGGGTTCATGAGGGCCGAGTCAGCGGTGATAGGCCGGCGGAGGGGCTGATTGGGCATGGTCATATCGATGATGACTACGCTATTCTGCGGCGACGTTTCTCGCACGCAGATGTACTTGTCAGACTCCATCGTCACGTGTGTGAACGTGATGAACTGCGGGTTGATCCCCAGGCTCGGTAGCTGCGAGCACCACAACGAAAAGCAAAATTAGATCGAACCAAACAAAAACGACGACGTAAATTGAAGCGCAAGCGCGCAGACACAAAAATGGAAGCGTAGGGATTTACAGTTAGGGTTTCTCTCGCGGATATGGGGGCGTTGGCGGCGGTCTGGGAGGGCGTGGAGCCAGCCATGGCGGAGGAGATCGAACGGTGCAAAACCTCCGAGAGTGAGATAGAGAGGATTCAGATCTGAGAGTAGAAAGAAGGGCTATCGAGCGTAATTTGAAGGAAGGAACCTTCGGAAATGAGTGCTGTGCGGGTTGTACCTTCGCCTTTGAGAGAGTGAGGCTGGTCAAATGTCGATGCCGATTGCTGGTTCCAAGTGTGTACAAATACTTGGATTGGAAGCATAAGTTGTTGCAGTTAATGTCCGCAATAAAATTTAAGACCAGCATGGCCCATTTTCATGTTTTAAATATGAGGCAATGGGTTTGGGCTCATCCGTTTTGGATAGGCCTGTTTCCTCTAGTGGCAACATCTAAAGATATACACATAGCCAATATCCACACGTATTTTAAAAAGTTTATATAATTCTTTCAAAAAAAAAAGTTTATATAATACCCCATCATATACACTATTATATGCATCAACTTTAAATTGATAAAGCTATCGATAGGGTGGCCTTTATTGCCATAACAACGTGATCATAGGCTTTGGAAGCCCTTAAATCTTAAGGATAAGTTTGGCACACAAAATGGCTATTACGTTAAAAAAAAAAAAAAGACTAACTTTTATAGCAAATTAAAAAATATATAAAATAATAGCTTTAGAATAACCATCATATATCATATATGATAACCAAATCACTCTCATAAGCATGTTTTAAACCTTTAAAAAAAATCACATAATCCAGCAAACTAACAATTTATGAATTTCATTGTAGCAAACAAAAGTAAACAAAAAATATAGTTATTTTTTATTTGTTTGTCTTTATTTCTTATGGTTTTGTTCTTCCATAAGAAATAAAGACACAAATTTATTTTATTATTGTCCATAAAAGGAATAAAAACACTTTCAAAACACCAAAAAGATAATTAAGAATTGAATATGACGTTAATTGATTTATTTGATTGCATTCAATATTGAGTGAAAGATTTTGTTCTTTTTGTATCCATAAAAAAAAAAAAAAATGTTATTGTACTTTGTATTATTTTTTAAATGTCCAAAATTATATGAATTTTATTTGTATTGAAATATAATAAGTTTTACCCAAATATCATCACAATTAATTTCTTCTGATTTTTTATTAATGCTTTAATAATTAGGATTCAAATTTTCCTTTTGCTATTTTTTTTTTCCCTAAATACTTCATTTCATTATAGATTACACATATGGGAACAAATATTTTAACATGTTTAAATGTGTATGGATTAAAATAGGGAAAAGTATAAAATAGTCCCTCAAACTACCAATCATTTATACAATAGCCCCCTAAAGTTTCAATTAGTATAAAGTAGTCTCCTAAACTACCAACCCCTTATAAAATGGCTCAATCCGTTAGATGAAATTGTTAAAATGGATGGAAAACTCGTTTTGGGATGCATAATTACTAAAATGCCCTTGTTAAAATTTAAAAAATAAATAAATAAAAAATAAAAAAAACCCTAACAAAACGTCATCATTTTGCTCCTCAAAAAAACCCTTCTTCCTTCTTCCCCTCCCCCGTGTTCTTTCCCATTGTAGGTCTGCATCCCACTACATCCCCTTCTCATGTTTTAGCTAAAGCCAGTGAACTCAAATTCAACGTCCTGGGTTATCAGCATCTCGTTCTACTCATATATTTGCTTGTGCTTCCATTCGAAGATTCCTTTATGCTGCGATTGTCTGTGTTTGTTGAGAAATAACAAGGAAAGTAAGGTACCGTAGTGCGGTGCATGGGAGAAGAGAAAAGCAGTCCTTTTTCTTTCTTGAAATTCTTGAATTCATAGGGAGAGAGAAAAAAGAAAAAAGAAAAAAGAAAAAAGAAAAATCCACTGATAATGCATTCTCATTGGATTCAGGCTTACATGCGTGGTTGGCCAATTGAGCGATTGATCGACTAGTAGTCTATGCCCTTCAGTGACCAGAAAAACTGGTCTCAAGTCTTCCATTAGAGTTTTAGGAATCATGGAGTACTATAAATACAAGGTTTTTTAGTTGTCCCCCTCGCCCCTTTCAATGCAGCCCGGATATATATATATGAATGATGAGTTACTTGAGTACCATTTTGTGGAACACATGGCGTGGTTTCTTCAAGCAGACAATCGCAGTAGAACATGAGAAGGGATGCAGCGCAATGGGAAAGAGCACAAGGGAGGGAAGAAGGAAGAATGGTTTTGTTGAGGAGCAAAACGAACCCGTTTTGTTGGGTTTTTTTAAAAAAAAAATTTAACAAGGGCATTTTAGTAATTATGCATCCCAAAATGACGTCGTTTTGGATTTTCCATCCATTTTAACAATTTCATCTAACAGATGGGACCATTTTATAAGGGATTTGTAGTTTGGAAGGCTACTTTATACCAACTTTGAAGGGCCATTTTACAAATGACTAGTAGTTTGGGAGGCCATTTTATATTTTTTCCATTAAAATAAAATTAAGTGTCTTATGATAGTCTCTTTTTTTTTTTTTTTTTGGTGGTTTATACATTCATGCAATGTTTTGTGTAACTTTCTGTTACTATGTTTAGTATTGTGCCGATGTACAAATTTAAATGTTTTTTATTTAAAGATATGAGATATAATTTTATACGTATTTTTTAACATATAATAATAAATAATACAATGAAAATGTATTTAAATTTTAAAATTAAATTATAATGAAGAATGATGATCATAGTGCATGTTATGAGCTAATTCTCATAGCCAATGAATGATTTGAGGAATAGTGAATGATTATTTCAAGTGTTAGATTGTACGACGCAAATACTTTAACATCAAAACTATTATATTCTACTTTCTCTTATTTTTAATAAAATTTATTTATTAATTTTCAATAAAATAGTTATTATGCATATTAAACGTACCTAACCTTAAGATCAGTGAAAACAGTGGCTGATCTAGTGTACAATATAAAGTTGCCAGCAAGCTAGTAGAGGTTTACTTACCCACTGCACAACACAAGCACAGCAAGGCCCATTTTCGTTTTAGAAAAGCACCTCAAGCCAGCCTGCTACTTTGGGCCAGGCCTCAGCTCTTTCATTTGGGTTGTGCCCCAATTGTTCAACCCCATGGCCCAGTCTCCAAAACCCACAGCCAAGTCAGGTGGCCAGGTCCAAACCGGTGTTCAAACAAGAGGTGGCGGATAAGTCCTCAAAGGGTAGTTCAATTGGTAGAGGACCATGTCTCATGAAGCGAAAGTCATTAGTTCGAATCCCACATCTCCCACTTATGCTGACATGTTATAAAAAAAAAAAATCGATTTCAGAGCCTATAATAGGTAAAGAACAAACATAAACAGCAGACGCACATGCAAGCATCCTTGATGGAGGAGACCGACCCGCCTCTCATAGCATCTTGCTTTCCTGGCTATCTCTGCCCATATTATATTAATGATGATTGGAAGTCACTTTTGTTTCATTGAGCGGTGACAAGCTTTTGGAATGAGAAATCACCTGTTTCAGAGACAAGGGCACAGGACACTGTAAAAGGTGGCTAAGCTCAAACTTCAAAGGAAGCAAATCAAATAGAGAGGAAGGATACTTCTTTATCTTTTGAGTTGTTCTGCCAGATCGGTCGCTCAAGACCTTTGGTCTCTACCTGGACCCGATAAAAAAATGGGATCACTTCTTATGGACTCGTTGAGAATGATTCTGATCTAGTTCATGGCCTATTAGAAGTAGAAGGCACCCTGCCTTCTGCCTATTAGAAAAATTATATTATTTTTCTTATTCTTTTTTTGCTGCTTGATTTTAAAAACTTGAGATGGTTCAAAACCTTACTGACAAAACGCAAATTTAAATCAAAATCAATTTTAAAATTACAAATATTTGATAAAAGAATTATTTTTTAACATGGTTTACTAAACGCCTTTGCAATTTCAAAAATATAATTTTTAAAATCGTACTTATTGAAATCACAATACCAATCAAGAACTCAAGCTTTGAAACATGTCTTTTCAAAAGAGGGACCGAGAGTGAGGGAAGTGGGTTTCCAGCCGTCTAAGGTAGTTGGGTGGTGTCCTGGCAGCAGTTGGAACGGTGGCTTCCGATGAGATCTACCTCCGACTTATCTCTACAACCTCTCGGTGTCCAACAAATTCAGCAAGTATGGTATTTTTGAATCTTTGATGTTTGCCTTCTGAATATGGCTACTCATTTTACAGCATTTTACAACGAAATTTTGCTCTTCGGCCCTCAGGGTATTGGGAATTAATTTCAAATATAACATCTAGAAAAATATAACTTCAACCCAAAAAACTTGTCCATCCAAGCGATTTTTTGCAAGGCCAGATTGAACAAATCTTTTAATGTTAAAATGAAACAAAAGATAATTACTGGAGCTGCATGTACAAAAGATAATCACACAATGCTGTTAAGTAAATATATTAAAACTAAGCATTTGTTCATAACACAAAGACATGTCTTCTATAGTTTATAAAGGAAGCTCAATTAATGCGATCAATGCTTCACGTAAGAGAATGTCATTAATTTGAAACCCCCCTCCCACTTCCCTTTTGTGCATGGATGGATCCAACTTTCAATTTGGAGGGATCAAGGGCCAAAAATTTTTTGGAGAGAAATCAATTGATAAAAAATACCTTTACGTTTTTTCTTTTTACCTTTTTTTTTTTTTTTACCTTTTTTTTTTGGGTCTTATATATATATATATATATATATATATATATATATATATATATTCTTGTAATTTGGAGGGACCAGGCCAAGGGAAGCATGATCGAAAAAGGGATTAACCAATAGGCTTTGATACAAAGTAAAGAGTTGAGAATCTGCTTTGGTTGCTTACCAAAACATCCAAGACACCACCAGGTAATAGCCACGGATGGCTTAAGGTTTTGTATAAAGAATTACAAATAATGCAATTAAATAATTGAACAATAAAGGTAAAACTGAAAGAAATATAATCTAAAGAACTAATCTCCAGCCCAAGGTTCTGAATGCCCTCTCCTTCTCTCACAGTCGAGCCTTTATACTCGAGCCCAAACCACAATGACCACGGCAAATGGAGAATTCTTGCCCCACTTCGCTATTAAGCCTTGGGACTCACGTGACTTTTCTAAATGGCTCATGTGATAGTGTAATGCACAAGATAACCCCGAATGGAATTCCTACGATATAATTTTAAAAGAATAAAGAAAATAATCCATAACCCCAAATGGAACCTTAAAAAAGTGTTATTAAATCCCATTGCCGTAAACCAATCCCCTACGAAATTTCCTAGTTGAATTAAAATATAATATATACTTCCAACCTATGTTTCACGTGGAATATAAATTATATCTCTCTTTTGGGAAAGGATCAATATGAACCGATCCAAAGAAACCGACAAGGAAACAGGGGAACCTCTGTTTCTGCCTAGTCAAAAAGAAACAAGAGAATTTTTTGTTTATACTCAAACCACAAAATCTTCTACTAATTAATATGTGGCTAGCTCTATATCTCTATCCTTTCTAAAATATCATTATTATTATGAAATCGTTGCCAACATTGCGTGCTAGTGGCGTGGTGTGAACAAGTCTCATCGCCACCCCATGCGTCAAAATCTTGAGTTGTTGAAGATTTTGATGCTCATTTTCATACAAACACCTTTTTGTTACTTAACAAATGCTTAATGCTTGTGTGATTATAGTTACAAGTTTGTTAAATGCAGAATTTACTGGATCCATGACGATGGACGAGAGGGGGAAGGTCTCGAAAGTGATGTCGTGCTGGCGGTACAGAATGCGGAAAAGGCAAGGACTTGAAGATATGAAGAATGATGTTATGCAATTGACATCCGCAAATGCTCAAATAAAGGAGAGCATCAACACAAAGGTGCAGGCATGCGAGTTAGTGGAGTCGGAGAATAAATGTTTTGATAAGTTACCAGCTCATCTGCACCAGGAAGGTTTGCTCTTTTGGCGAGATTAACAGCAAGTTCCAAATTGCTCAACTGCAAAATCACATCAACAATAATTTAGTATACCGATAATTTATTTGCTCTGACAGCCAAAATAGGGAAAAAAATTTACTAACATACCGATCCACTAACAAATTTTACAATTGTGTCTTCATTTACAGTGACGAGCAACACCTGTCCACGTCTATTGATGGCATAAAAGCCCCCAACTGACGAAGCTTCTGCTGTCAAAAATATAGGATCTGGACTGATTCGGTTTATATACACTGCAGTAGCCACAACTTGATCAATTAGCTGCCTTCTATACTATTTTCAGGAGTAAGAACTTTCTCCCAAAGGTCACCGTCCATCCTTTCAACCACATATCTAATAGAGAAACAAAGATAAATAAAATCAGTTCGCCAAGTAGAATAGTTAGGATATAGATTCACATCTAAAGCAAGCAACAACATACAAACCTAGCCTGCAGTTTGAATAAGGAGTTTTTATTTGTGACATTTATAAGTTCATCATCACATTGCCCTCTACGGTAAGCAACCACAGCAAGAGTGGGATCTCTTTTCTCACAATATTTTCCCACGACACCGAATCGTAGTAAGGGTTGGTTGTGAGAAAATGCTCAGGATTATTGTTGCTGTCAATGATGATTTTACCCAGAGCATTGTGAACATGTACATCTTGGCTTCCCTCACTCACAAGATGCTCTAAGAACTGAGTTAGCAAGCGGAGACGATTCCTGCCCAAAAGACAAGCAACAATTAAATAAAATCAATATAATGATAGAAAAAGGGCAAAGTTAGAAAACAACGCACCTTTTCTCACATTCCTCTACCAGGGGCTCAACAGGAAGAAGAAGAGAACTGAAAGAATAAGACCTTTGATGAAATCTTGGGCACTCATCATCTAACAGCTGCCCTACAACTAGAGGAGCATTTCCTGGATTGACCTATTAACCAAGGCAAGAATCATAATGCTTAGCATCCACTTGATATTACTCAGCTTCATAAGAAATAACCAAAGAAACAAAATCACTTGGATTCTCGGAATATTCCATATATAAGTAAACAAATCCATGTGAAATATTTACCTTTTGAACGTAACCTTCAATATAGCGAAGCATGTTATTAGTGTATAGGTAATGGGTGAGGTCCGAACAAAACCAAAGCGATCACAGACATTAATCAGAGGACATCTGGAAGTTTGGCTTCCATCAGAAAGTTCTTTGTCTTTTCAGGGTCATAAAAGTTAGATTCGCGTCACACGTTCTACCTCCTTAATTTGGCGGTTTTAGCAGCAGCTTCAATGTACTTGAAGTGGATATCAGGATCCTCACTATATAAAAAGAAATAGAAAGTAATGATAAATTGCCCACCAAACGAATATAGTCAACTAATGCCAGTTTTTCCTTCCACTATAAAGAGAAGGGTACCTGGAGCTCAAATATGACCCTAAGAAAAAGTATAACCCTTCATATGACTTGAACTGCTCAAATAGTTTTATGCAGACATCAACACCTAAATGCTCCGAGTATTCTTTGGCAGCCTGCATCAAAACTATTCTAGTGAGCCGCAAGTTTAAAAACAGCAGTAATAGCAACACCAACTGAAAGAATCACTACTTCACCTGTACAATTAGCTGAAGATTGCCCCTAAGATTGACCACTAGAAGATCTTTCATGCACTCAAGAGCCCATACTCTGGAAAGGGTTCCAAGGAACTCAACAAGAGACTGGAAAGCAACAAATGATTAGAAATTTTACCACATTCACATTTGGCCAAGTTTTGTATTAGAATGAGTAGCAAACCTGTGGTTCAATTGCATGTGTATTCACAATGACACGTTTAACATCAGGCAACACCGTATAGTGCTGCAGAATCAAAAGATAATTTAGATCAGGAGATAACTAATTATCCTTTTAAAGAATTTTGTCATCAAAGTTCAAGAGGCCACCATACCTGAAGGGCCCGCAAATATAAACCAGCTTTTTCACAAAGCTGTGCAATACGTATGTCATAATGGCTGAACATACCATTGGCTAATATAGCATCCGCAACATTTGGAAATGTCACAAGGTTAATTTCCAAAACCTGAACAAAATAAAAGATGTATATAAGTAAAAACATAGAAACAAAGTTATAAAATATCATATTAAGATAGTAGAAAACAAATTGCAAGAAAAAATAAATTAAAATTAAAAAATAAAAAATAGAAAAACACTGGACCTTAGTTTGAAGGAAGCCATGTTCAGGTAGATTCGGCTTCAGCACATCCAGTAGAAAAGCTGTTGCCTCACGGATTAAGTTCCTCTGTACAACAGAATATTCTTAATAAAACAAAGTCTGAAGTATGCAAGTTTTTAGTAAATCAATAATGAGAATGCAATAATTTTCTCCTGGCAGAAAATCTCAATATGCTAAACTAGAGATTTAAAAAATTTTAAAAAAAATTAAAAAAATTATTAAAAAAAAAAAAAAAAAAAAAAAAGAAAAGAAAGAAAGAAAGAAAAGAAGGGGGGAGAAAATATGTTACTAACTCTAGCTTCATATCCAAAACACATTTTATTAGCGGACGAAGAAAATGAAGTCTATGTTGAATCTGAAACTATTAGAACCACATATAAGGAAAATTCTAATTGAACCTGAAGAAACAGATCTGTTATTGTGTTGTAGTCAACTGGGCAGCCTCCCTCCATTTGAGACATCGTCAGTGCAAAATTAACAGCCCCCTGCAATCAAGAAAGTAAAAAAAAAATAATCCTATATAAAAATGCAGTTAACATTGGGCAACTCTGTCTGGAACTGCACTATGACACGTTCAACATTTGAAAAGAGACTCGCTATGTGCTAGAAAATGAAGAAATCACAAAATAAAAAACTCTGTTTTATATCATAAGGGAATAAGACGTGCCCATGACAAAGCAAAAGATGCTGCTGAATACAATTTAAAAATTGAATCTGGTATATGTACCTGCAAATTTTGCACCCAACTTAGTTATAATATCCTGCTACGGAAAAACAAATTGCCCCAAATTCTATTACAAAACAATCCACACACCTGGGGATCTGACCGCAAAATCGTTTGCAGAAGGAACAAATAATCAGGTGTGTACCCAACCTGCATTGGTAAAGAAAATCATCTGCACGATGAGCATCAACAAGTACATATTACATATTATTTGCAATGACATGCAAAAGGTCATATAATGTTAGTAGTGATTTACTTATCAAATATAAAATGTTAGTAGTGATTCAAAACCAAGGAATACTGGTTGAAATGGTTGAACTTCTTCTTCTTTCTTTTTTTTGATTTGGCACCGGGTCCAGAGCTTCACTCTGAATAATCCCGGGGGTGGACAGGTCGTCGGCAAGGATGGTTGAAAAGGTTGGACTTCACTACGTATATTTAGAGATGCTGGTACTAGTAAGAAAATCTTACTAAATCACCTGCTTTGAGTATATCAAAATCTTGTCAAACTCCCTCCTCTCGGCAAATGCTGCAACAACTTTTGGAGTTGCCCTAGCTTTGATATATATTTTCAGTGCAAGGTCACTATCCACTGTCTGCAAAATAAAACATTTTGAAATATTAGAAAGATTAAAAAAAAAAATGAGATAGAGAGAGAGAGCAGAAGAAGATGAGGAAGATAGATAGATAGATGAGTAAAACAAACGCACAATAAACACCCAACCATAAAAAAATTAAAAATTAAAAAAAAAAAAAAAAAGATTCAAGGAGACAATTGTCAATTACAAGTCAAAAGGATAATGCAGTTTGATCTTAACAAAGTTGGTATTTGTGTACAAAAAAAAAAAAAACAAAGTTGGTATTTTCCCCTAAAAAGTATAACCCTCACTGACCCAGCCCAATGAGCTAACATTCAAGCTTTGCACTTGAATAATCCTAAAAAACGTCTAAACAAATCCCCACACACATAGGGTGTTACTGAAAGAGTTCAATAAAAGCTTTCATACAGACCTTCACAAGATCTCCAAGCTCCTCACTACATTCCAGCTTGTCCTCTGCCAACCAATTCTCCAAAAGATTCTTTTTGTTCTGATTTACAACAAGGCGTGATAATTCCAAAGACTCAAAGCCATTGAGTTTTCCTCTCGTCAACAGTGTTCCAAAGTACTGCAATAATGGTGGTGTTTGCCCTGCTTGCACAGGAACACTCTGAAACAAAAGAACAACACAATCATATTAGAATCTCGCCGCAAAGATCACATGCATGTCTAAATGATGCATCCTGTTCTCAGGATCACATAAAGAACCAAATGGAAAGTAGACGAATCTATCAGGAGTAAGGAATATGCAAAAACTAACCAAAAAATGCCAAACTGGGATATATACCTGAAATTTGGCAATAGTATCAGGGTAGTATTCCCGAGGAGATTCTGCAGCAAGCTCTGCAGCCTCCTTATATTTAGTCTGAGCAAACAACTCTTGAAACTGCTGGACAACCTAAGCATAATGAACAAAACAGAAATCAGCTAAAGCATACATCAGAGATCACTACATTTCACCGATCACAGCTCAAAAACAAAATCACGGTTATAAATAATATCAAAATCAATGATAAGTTACCAGCTCATCTGCACCAGGAAGGTTTGCTCTTTTGGCTAGATTAACAGCAAGTTCCAAATTGGTCAACTGCAGAATCACATCCACAATAATTTAGTACACCGATAATTTATTTGCTCTGACAGCCAAAATAGGGAAAAATTTATAAACATACCGATCCACTAACAAATTTTACAATTGTGTCTTCATTTACAGTGGCAAGTAACACCTGTTCACGTCTATTGATGGCATAAAAGCCCCCAACTGGAAGATTCTGCTGTCAAAAATACAGGATCTGAGGATCTGGACTGATTCGGTTTCTATACACTGCAGTAGCTGTCTCTAGGTCATACACAAAAAGGAGTCCAAGCTTCGTGATCACATATATTAACCCATATTTTTGCGATATCTGTCACACAAAGAATAGCAGATTAATTTATAGTGAATCTATCTGGAACTAAGCAAATCAGTAAGAGAATATTCTGACCTGCATTGAAACAGGAAAGTCATCAGGAAAATCTGGGGGAAAGAATAGATCTGCTTGTTTCTTGGTAAATGATGGTTTGCCTGACAACAAAAATCCATAACCAGTACAGCAAGACATTACAGAGACCAGAAGATAGTGTGTAACAGAAGCATCTAACTTAAAACAGCTATAAAATTGATTGCCCATAGTATCATATGGCATGAAAAGCATGCATATGTGAACCCATAGTGTAGTAGTAATAAACCTATCAGCATGCATGCACTTCTATCACTGATGTTAATGGAGAATAGATTAGACCTGGCTGGGCACCAAGTTCAATAACATGCATCTTCGATGCAACTTGTCCAGCATTCAAGGTCTTTGAGGCAAAACAAATTAGAATTGAAGGATTTTCATTCCCTGCAACCTGTAACATGAAAAATAATATGCAGCACCATTACAATATAACTGCAAATTAATAATAAACCATATTGAAACAAAACAGCATTGAAGGAGAGTCATACTTTAAACGTGGCAAATGACGCAGCATGTGCTTCTAGAGCTTGACTATGTTGCTGATCTACAGAGAAAAGCTGCATATTTCCTTTGACCAGTTGTGGCCTCTATAAAAAAAAATTTTGGAAACACAAAATATATCAGTGTTGAAGATATTGCCTCAACTGGTATGTTTCTTACATCTTCTGCTCTAATAATAGGCACTTACGCAGAGGCAATTTCAGTGATTCAAAAGCCCTATAGACAAAGCAATTATTGTTTTAAAAAGTAAAATAAAATAATAAAAAGAATACTGCTGTTTAGTGGAAAACAACATACTAAAGGGTGTGCCACAATAATTTGAAATAGCAAGTTTTATCTATCATAAGACTTATTTGAGTACAGCGTGTGTGCATCCACCACAACATTACAGCTGTCGAGTATTTACAGGAAATTGAGCATAATTCATCAAAATAATGAGCACGTAGCAAGATTAACAGATAGAACCATGCTGGGAACTGCGTGGCCAATGTCTGCAGCGTTATGACATGCCTAAAAGACACCCTATTACTAAGAATATTAACCTAAACAAACCCATGATTGTAAGATACAAAAAAGTAAGAGCGAGCATAGAACATTAGCAACATTGACAACATGGGGCCAAAAACTACAGATAAGGATGGAACCATATACCTCGGGTGAACCAGGAGCAATTCCAACCAAGACTAACCACTTTTCAGTAGGATCACTACGATAGTTGATTATTTGATTATTTACCAAATTAGCTGCTCGCTCAAACATCTTCACAGGCTCAGAATCACCTAAGATATGAGATGCATTAAGAATGTTATATGAACCAATAACCAGCAAAGAGAGAGAGTTAGCAAAACAAAAGGACAAATCATTAAAAAAAAAAGGAATACAAATAATCAGGAAACGTTAAATCTCTTGCCTTCAATTGACCAATGATATACTGAAGTCAGTGTGACAAGACCTAGCATCTTTGGCGTTATCCATTTCCAAAAGACAACCTATCCAAAAAGGAAAGAGTTAACACTGTTTAGTGCAGTCAAACTCATAACTTGACAAAATAAAGGTTCAAAAGTGACATCACACACTTTGAACATGCTTTAATGGGATAAATTCATCACCTGCTCTGGCATCTGATGCGACTTAACCTTTGCTTTTAGATCAATGTTGAATATTTGTAAGTGATCCTGAGTAGTTCCCTCAACTTGAGCTTTAAATCAATAAAACCATTCATTAGCCCCAAAGTAAACATAGCAGTGAAACATACAATAAAAGTGCAGAGAAAATCATTTCTGTTAAATTTCTTCTTTTTTCTATAGAATTTTTGCCACTATTTCATAATACTGAATCCAGTATTGTGCTGTGGTAATGTTTAAAACAGAAAAAGACAAAACTATGCTGAATATACACTGTTGCAATTCCGTGTCCAATCCTCTTCCAAACAAAGATCACTATTCCGCTATAAGTTAATAACATCAGTGAGTAACACAGAAACAATGTACCACAAGGTCCACAATCTTTAGTTGGCACTTGGCAAAACAAAATACAATGGTTAACAGCTGATGGTTAAATAATTCTCATTTCAAAATGCCCAAAATATGAGATATACACACGACAAAACTCAAGTTAAGTTCCTTTTACAAAACCACTATATTAATAACAAACAGAAAATTAAGATCCATACACCTAACGGGTCTCATTGAATATACGCTGTTTATCCGAATCAATTCATTCTAATGAATTTTTAAACATTTGATATAGACTCATATTAATCACCATATTTTGATAAAAAAATTTCCAACCATCTACATAGTCTAACAAATCTCAGTAGAATTATATGGTAACGAGACACAATTTCAAAGTTTCCGATGGTCACTCCACCGTCGAATTCTTAAATTTCTAAATTCAGGTTTTGCTAAGTGCTATTGACCATCCCTACATTCTTACAACGTTGCATGGTTGCACATTTGATCAATAAAACAACGATAACAAGATATAATTTGTACAAATCTCAACATTAATATTTTTAGCACGGGCACATAATGTGCAGTACCGGTACACTAAACACGATGAGAAACTGCGAAATTCGAAACCGGATGTCGGAATTGAGAATGGGGAAAACAAAATGCACACCCTTGAGAGCGAGGATTCTGGAATTGGGGTTCATGAGGGCCGAGTCAGCGGTGATAGGCCGGCGGAGGGGCTGATTGGGCATGGTCATATCGATGATGACTACGCTATTCTGCGGCGACGTTTCGCACGCAGATGTACTTGTCAGACTCCATCGTCACGTGTGTGAACGTGATGAACTGCGGGTTGATCCCCAGGCTCGGTAGCTGCGAGCACCACAACGAAAAGCAAAATTAGATCGAACCAAACAAAAACGACGACGTAAATTGAAGCGCAAGCGCGCAGACACAAAAATGGAAGCGTAGGGATTTACAGTTAGGGTTTCTCTCGCGGATATGGGGGCGTTGGCGGCGGTCTGGGAGGGCGTGGAGCCAGCCATGGCGGAGGAGATCGAACGGTGCAAAACCTCCGAGAGTGAGATAGAGAGGATTCAGATCTGAGAGTAGAAAGAAGGGCTATCGAGCGTAATTTGAAGGAAGGAACCTTCGGAAATGAGTGCTGTGCGGGGTTGTACCCTTCGCCTTTGAGAGAGTGAGGCTGGTCAAATGTCGATGCCGATTGCTGGTTCCAAGTGTGTACAAATACTTGGATTGGAAGCATAAGTTGTTGCAGTTAATGTCCGCAATAAAATTTAAGACCAGCATGGCCCATTTTCATGTTTTAAATATGAGGCAATGGGTTTGGGCTCATCCGTTTTGGATAGGCCTGTTTCCTCTAGTGGCAACATCTAAAGATATACACATAGCCAATATCCACACGTATTTTAAAAAGTTTATATAATTCTTTCAAAAAAAAAAAAAGTTTATATAATACCCCATCATATACACTATTATATGCATCAACTTTAAATTGATAAAGCTATCGATAGGGTGGCCTTTATTGCCATAACAACGTGATCATAGGCTTTGGAAGCCCTTAAATCTTAAGGATAAGTTTGGCACACAAAATGGCTATTACGTTAAAAAAAAAAAAAAGACTAACTTTTATAGCAAATTAAAAAAATATATAAAATAATAGCTTTAGAATAACCATCATATATCATATATGATAACCAAATCACTCTCATAAGCATGTTTTAAACCTTTAAAAAAAAAAATCACATAATCCAGCAAACTAACAATTTATGAATTTCATTGTAGCAAACAAAAGTAAACAAAAAATATAGTTATTTTTTATTTGTTTGTCTTTATTTCTTATGGTTTTGTTCTTCCATAAGAAATAAAGACACAAATTTATTTTATTATTGTCCATAAAAGGAATAAAAACACTTTCAAAACACCAAAAAGATAATTAAGAATTGAATATGACGTTAATTGATTTATTTGATTGCATTCAATATTGAGTGAAAGATTTTGTTCTTTTTGTATCCATAAAAAAAAAAAAAAATGTTATTGTACTTTGTATTATTTTTTAAATGTCCAAAATTATATGAATTTTATTTGTATTGAAATATAATAAGTTTTACCCAAATATCATCACAATTAATTTCTTCTGATTTTTTATTAATGCTTTAATAATTAGGATTCAAATTTTCCTTTTGCTATTTTTTTTTTCCCTAAATACTTCATTTCATTATAGATTACACATATGGGAACAAATATTTTAACATGTTTAAATGTGTATGGATTAAAATAGGGAAAAGTATAAAATAGTCCCTCAAACTACCAATCATTTATACAATAGCCCCCTAAAGTTTCAATTAGTATAAAGTAGTCTCCTAAACTACCAACCCTTATAAAATGGCTCAATCCGTTAGATGAAATTGTTAAAATGGATGGAAAACTCGTTTTGGGATGCATAATTACTAAAATGCCCTTGTTAAAATTTAAAAATAAATAAATAAAAATAAAAAACCCTAACAAAACGTCATCATTTTGCTCCTCAAAAAACCCTTCTTCCTTCTTCCCTCCCCGTGTTCTTTCCCATTGTAGGTGCATCCCACTACATCCCCTTCTCATGTTTTAGCTAAAGCCGGTGAACTCAAATTCAACGTCACAGGTTATCAGATCTCGTTCTACTCATATATTTGCTTGTGCTTCCATTCAAGATTCCTTTATGTCATGCGATTGCATGTTTGTTGAGAAATAACAAGGAAAGTAAGGCACCAGTAGTGGTGCATGGGAGAAGAGAAAGCAGTCCTTTTCTTTCTTGAAATTCTTGAATTCATAGGAGAGAGAAAAAGAAAAAGAAAAAGAAAAAAGAAAATCCGATAATGCATTCTCATTGGATTCAAGCTTACGTGGTTGGCCAATTGAGCGATTGATCGACTAGTAGTCTATGCCCTTCAAAGGACTGTAAAAAGCGGTCTCAAGTCTTCCATTAGAGTTTTAGGAATCATGGAGTACTATAAATACAAGGTTTTTTAGTTGTCCCCCTCGCCCCTTTCAATGCAGCCCGGATATATATATATGAATGATGAGTTACTTGAGTACCATTTTGTGGAACACATGGCAGCTGTGGTTTCTTCAAATGCACAATCGCAGTAGAACATGAGAAGGGATGCAGAGTGCAATGGGAAAGAGCACAAGGGAGGGAAGAAGGAAGAATGGTTTTTGTTGAGGAGCAAAACGAACCCGTTTTGTTGGGTTTTTTAAAAAAAAAAAAATTTAACAAGGGCATTTTAGTAATTATGCATCCCAAAATGACGTCGTTTTGGATTTTCCATCCATTTTAACAATTTCATCTAACAGATGGGACCATTTTATAAGGGATTTGTAGTTTGGAAGGCTACTTTATACCAACTTTGAAGGGCCATTTTACAAATGACTAGTAGTTTGGGAGGCCATTTTATATTTTTTCCATTAAAATAAAATTAAGTGTCTTATGATAGTCTCTTTTTTTTTTTTTTTTTGGTGGTTTATACATTCATGCAATGTTTTGTGTAACTTTCTGTTACTATGTTTAGTATTGTGCCGATGTACAAATTTAAATGTTTTTTATTTAAAGATATGAGATATAATTTTATACGTATTTTTTATAATAATAAATAATACAATGAAAATGTATTTAAATTTTAAAATTAAATTATAATGAAGAATGATGATCATAGTGCATGTTATGAGCTAATTCTCATAGCCAATGAATGATTTGAGGAATAGTGAATGATTATTTCAAGTGTTAGATTGTACGATTTAAAATACTTTAACATCAAAACTATTATATTCTACTTTCTCTTATTTTTAATAAAATTTATTTATTAATTTTCAATAAAATAGTTATTATGCATATTAAACGTACCTAACCTTAAGATCAGTGAAAACAGTGGCTGATCTAGTGTACAATATAAAGTTGCCAGCAAGCTAGTAGAGGTTTACTTACCCACTGCACAACACAAGCACAGCAAGGCCCATTTTCGTTTTAGAAAAGCACCTCAAGCCAGCCTGCTACTTTGGGCCAGGCCTCAGCTCTTTCATTTGGGTTGTGCCCCAATTGTTCAACCCCATGGCCCAGTCTCCAAAACCCACAGCCAAGTCAGGTGGCCAGGTCCAAACCGTGTTCAAACAAGAGGTGGCGGATAAGTCCTCAAAGGGTAGTTCAATTGGTAGAGGACCATGTCTCATGAAGCGAAAGTCATTAGTTCGAATCCCACATCTCCCACTTATGCTGACATGTTATAAAAAAAAAAAATCGATTTCAGAGCCTATAATAGGTAAAGAACAAACATAAACAGCAGACGCACATGCAAGCATCCTTGATGGAGGAGACCGACCCGCCTCTCATAGCATCTTGCTTTCCTGGCTATCTCTGCCCATATTATATTAATGATGATTGGAAGTCACTTTTGTTTCATTGAGCGGTGACAAGCTTTTGGAATGAGAAATCACCTGTTTCAGAGACAAAGGCACAGGACACTGTAAAAGGTGGCTAAGCTCAAACTTCAAAGGAAGCAAATCAAATAGAGAGGAAGGATACTTCTTTATCTTTTGAGTTGTTCTGCCAGATCGGTCGCTCAAGACCTTTGGTCTCTACCTGGACCCGATAAAAAAATGGGATCACTTCTTATGGACTCGTTGAGAATGATTCTGATCTAGTTCATGGCCTATTAGAAGTAGAAGGCACCCTGCCTTCTGCCTATTAGAAAAATTATATTATTTTTCTTATTCTTTTTTCTTTGCTTGATTTTAAAACTTGAGATGGTTCAAAACCTTCTGACAAACGCAAATTTAAATCAAAATCAATTTTAAAATTACAAATATTTGATAAAAGAATTATTTTTAACATGGTTTACTAAACGCCTTTGCAATTTCAAAATATAATTTTAAAATCGCTTATTGAAATCACAATACCAATCAAGAACTCAAGCTTTAACATGTCTTTTCAAAAGAGGACCAGAGTGAGGGAAGTGGGTTTCCAGCCGTCTAAGGTAGTTGGGTGGTGTCCTGGCAGCAGTTGGAACGGTGGCTTCCGATGAGATCTACCTCCGACTTATCTCTACAACCTCTCGGTGTCCAACAAATTCAGCAAGTATGGTATTTTTGAATCTTTGATGTTTGCCTTCTGAATATGGCTACTCATTTTACAGCATTTTACAACGAAATTTTGCTCTTCGGCCCTCAGGGTATTGGGAATTAATTTCAAATATAACATCTAGAAAAATATAACTTCAACCCAAAAAACTTGTCCATCCAAGCGATTTTTTGCAAGGCCAGATTGAACAAATCTTTTAATGTTAAAATGAAACAAAAGATAATTACTGAAGCTGCATGTACAAAAGATAATCACACAATGCTGTTAAGTAAATATATTAAAACTAAGCATTTGTTCATAACACAAAGACATGCCTTCTATAGTTTATAAAGGGTAGCTCAATCGGCTGTGGACCACGTTTCATGAAGAGAATGTCATTAATTTGAAACCCCCCTCCCACTTCCCTTTTGTGCATGGATGGATCCAACTTTCAATTTGGAGGGATCAAGGGCCAAAAATTTTTTGGAGAGAAATCAATTGATAAAAATACCTTTACGTTTTCTTTTACCTTTTTTTTTTTTTTTTTTTTTGGGTCTTAAATATATATATATATATATATATATATATATATATATATATATATATATTCTTGTAATTTGGAGGACCAGGCCAAGGGAAGCATGATCGAAAAAGGGATTAACCAATAGGCTTTGATACAAAGTAAAGAGTTGAGAATCTGCTTTGGTTGCTTACCAAAACATCCAAGACACCACCAGGTAATAGCCACGGATGGCTTAAGGTTTTGTATAAAGAATTACAAATAATGCAATTAAATAATTGAACAATAAAGGTAAAACTGAAAGAAATATAATCTAAAGAACTAATCTCAGCCCAAGGTTCTGAATGCCTCTCCTTCTCTCACAGTCGAGCCTTTATACTCGAGCCCAAACCACAATGACCACGGCAAATGGAGAATTCTTGCCCCACTTCGCTATTAAGCCTTGGGACTCACGTGACTTTTCTAAATGGCTCATGTGATAGTGTAATGCACAAGATAACCCCGAATGGAATTCCTACGATATAATTTTAAAAGAATAAAGAAAATAATCCATAACCCCAAATGGAACCTTAAAAAAGTGTTATTAAATCCCATTGCGTAAACCAATCCCTCTGAAATTTCCTAGTTGAATTAAAATATAATATATACTTCCAACCTATGTTTCACGTGGAATATAAATTATATCTCTCTTTTGGGAAAGGATCAATATGAACCGATCCAAAGAAACCGACAAGGAAACAGGGGAACCTCTGTTTCTGCCTAGTCAAAAAGAAACAAGAGAATTTTTTGTTTATACTCAAACCACAAAATCTTCTACTAATTAATATGTGGCTAGCTCTATATCTCTATCCTTTCTAAAATATCATTATTATTATGAAATCGTTGCCAACATTGCGTGCTAGTGGCGTGGTGTGAACAAGTCTCATCGCCACCCCATGCGTCAAAATCTTGAGTTGTTGAAGTTCCATAACAAATGCTTAATGCTTGTGTGATTATAGTTACAAGTTTGTTAAATGCAGAATTTACTGGATCCATGACGCTGGACGAGAGGGGGAAGGTCTCGAAAGTGATGTCGATTGTACATAATGCATTTAAAGGCAAGGACTTGAAGATATGAAGAATGATGTTATGCAATTGACATCCGCAAATGCTCAAATAAAGGAGAGCATCAACACAAAGGTGCAGGCATGCGAGTTAGTGGAGTCGGAGAATAAATGTTTTGATAAGTTACCAGCTCATCTGCACTAGGAAGGTTTGCTCTTTTGGCGAGATTAACAGCAAGTTCCAAATTGCTCAACTGCAAAATCACATCAACAATAATTTAGTATACCGATAATTTATTTGCTCTGACAGCCAAAATAGGGAAAAAAATTTACTAACATACCGATCCACTAACAAATTTTACAATTGTGTCTTCATTTACAGTGACGAGCAACACCTGTCCACGTCTATTGATGGCATAAAAGCCCCAACTGAAGCTTCTGCTGTCAAAAATATAGGATCTGGACTGATTCGGTTTATATACACTGCAGTAGCCACAACTTGATCAATTAGCTGCCTTCTATACTATTTTCAGGAGTAAGAACTTTCTCCCAAAGGTCACCGTCCATCCTTTCAACCACATATCTAATAGAGAAACAAAGATAAATAAAATCAGTTCGCCAAGTAGAATAGTTAGGATATAGATTCACATCTAAAGCAAGCAACAACATACAAACCTAGCCTGCAGTTTGAATAAGGAGTTTTTATTTGTGACATTTATAAGTTCATCATCACATTGCCCTCTACGGTAAGCAACCACAGCAAGAGTGGGATCTCTTTTCTCACAATATTTTCCCACGACACCGAATCGTAGTAAGGGTTGGTTGTGAGAAAATGCTCAGGATTATTGTTGCTGTCAATGATGATTTTACCCAGAGCATTGTGAACATGTACATCTTGGCTTCCCTCACTCACAAGATGCTCTAAGAACTGAGTTAGCAAGGAGACGATTCCTGCCCAAAAGACAAGCAACAATTAAATAAAATCAATATAATGATAGAAAAAGGGCAAAGTTAGAAAACAACGCACCTTTTCTCACATTCCTCTACCAGGGGCTCAACAGGAAGAAGAGAACGAACTGAAAGAATAAGACCTTTGATGAAATCTTCGGGGCACTCATCATCTAACAGCTGCCCTACAACTAGAGGAGCATTTCCTGGATTGACCTATTAACCAAGGCAAGAATCATAATGCTTAGCATCCACTTGATATTACTCAGCTTCATAAGAAATAACCAAAGAAACAAAATCACTTGGATTCTCGGAATATTCCATATATAAGTAAACAAATCCATGTGAAATATTTACCTTTTGAACGTAACCTTCAATATAGCGAAGCATGTTATTAGTGTATAGGTAATGGGTGAGGTCCGGAACAAAACCAAAGCGATCACAGACATTAATCAGAGGACGCGCATCTGGAAGTTTGGCTTCCATCAGAAAGTTCTTTGTCTTTTCAGGGTCATAAAAGTTAGATTCCCGCGTCACACGTTCTACCTCCTTAATTTGGCCGGTTTTAGCAGCAGCTTCAATGTACTTGAAGTGGATATCAGGATCCTCACTATATAAAAAGAAATAGAAAGTAATGATAAATTGCCCACCAAACGAATATAGTCAACTAATGCCAGTTTTTCCTTTTCTTCCACTATAAAGAGAAGGGTACCTGGAGCTCAAATATGACCCTAAGAAAAAGTATAACCCTTCATATGACTTGAACTGCTCAAATAGTTTTATGCAGACATCAACACCTAAATGCTCCGAGTATTCTTTGGCAGCCTGCATCAAAACTATTCTAGTGAGCCGCAAGTTTAAAAACAGCAGTAATAGCAACACCAACTGAAAGAATCACTACTTCACCTGTACAATTAGCTGAAGATTGCCCCTAAGATTGACCACTAGAAGATCTTTCATGCACTCAAGAGCCCATACTCTGGAAAGGGTTCCAAGGAACTCAACAAGAGACTGGAAAGCAACAAATGATTAGAAATTTTACCACATTCACATTTGGCCAAGTTTTGTATTAGAATGAGTAGCAAACCTGTGGTTCAATTGCATGTGTATTCACAATGACACGTTTAACATCAGGCAACACCGTATAGTGCTGCAGAATCAAAAGATAATTTAGATCAGGAGATAACTAATTATCCTTTTAAAGAATTTTGTCATCAAAGTTCAAGAGGCCACCATACCTGAAGGGCCTGCAAATATAAACCAGCTTTTTCACAAAGCTGTGCAATACGTGGGCGGTCATAATGGCTGAACATACCATTGGCTAATATAGCATCCGCAACATTTGGAAATGTCACAAGGTTAATTTCCAAAACCTGAACAAAATAAAAGATGTATATAAGTAAAAACATAGAAACAAAGTTATAAAATATCATATTAAGATAGTAGAAAACAAATTGCAAGAAAAAATAAATTAAAATTAAAAAATAAAAAATAGAAAAACACTGGACCTTAGTTTGAAGGAAGCCATGTTCAGGTAGATTCGGCTTCAGCACATCCAGTAGAAAAGCTGTTGCCTCACGGATTAAGTTCCTCTGTACAACAGAATATTCTTAATAAAACAAAGTCTGAAGTATGCAAGTTTTAGTAAATCAATAATGAGAATGCAATAATTTTCTCCTGGCAGAAAATCTCAATATGCTAAACTAGAGATTTAAAAATTTTAAAAAAATTAAAAAATTATTAAAAAAAAAAAAAAAGAAAGAAAGAAAAGAAAGAAAGAAAGAAAAGAAGGGGAGAAAATATGTTAACTCTAGCTTCATATCCAAAACACATTTTATTAGCGGACGAAGAAAATGAAGTCTATGTTGAATCTGAAACTATTAGAACCACATATAAGGAAAATTCTAATTGAACCTGAAGAAACAGATCTGTTATTGTGTTGTAGTCAACTGGGCAGCCTCCCTCCATTTGAGACATCGTCAGTGCAAAATTAACAGCCCCTGCAATCAAGAAAGTAAAAAAAATAATCCTATATAAAATGCAGTTAACATTGGGCAACTCTGTCTGAACTGCACTATGACACGTTCAACATTTGAAAAGAGACTGCTATGTGCTAGAAAATGAAGAAATCACAAAATAAAAACTCTGTTTTATATCATAAGGGAATAAGACGTGCCCATGACAAAGCAAAAGATGCTGCTGAATACAATTTAAAATTGAATCTGGTATATGTACCTGCAAATTTTGCACCCAACTTAGTTATAATATCCTGCTACGGAAAAACAAATTGCCCCAAATTCTATTACAAAACAATCCACACACCTGGGGATCTGACCGCAAAATCGCTTTGCAGAAGGAACAAATAATCAGGTGTGTACCCAACCTGCATTGGTAAAGAAAATCATCTGCACGATGAGCATCAACAAGTACATATTACATATTATTTGCAATGACATGCAAAAGGTCATATAATGTTAGTAGTGATTTACTTATCAAATATAAAATGTTAGTAGTGATTCAAAACCAAGGAATACTGGTTGAAATGGTTGAACTTCTTCTTCTTTCTTTTTTTGATTTACACCGGTCCAGAGCTTCACTCGAATAATCCCGGGGTGGACAGGTCGTCGGCAAGGATGGTTGAAAAGGTTGGACTTCACTACGATATTTAGAGATGCTGGTACTAGTAAGAAAATCTTACTAAATCACCTGCTTTGAGTATATCAAAATCTTGTCAAACTCCCTCCTCTCGCAAATGCTGCAACAACTTTTGAGTTGCCCTAGCTTTGATATATATTTTCAGTGCAAGGTCACTATCCACTGTCTGCAAAATAAAACATTTTGAAATATTAGAAAGATTAAAAAAAAATGAGATAGAGAGAGAGAAGAAGATGAGGAAGATAGATAGATAGATGAGTAAAACAAACAATAAACACCCAACCATAAAAAATTAAAAATTAAAAAAAAAAAAGATTCAAGGAGACAATTGTCAATTACAAGTCAAAAGGATAATGCAGTTTGATCTTAACAAAGTTGGTATTTGTGTACAAAAAAAAAAAACAAAGTTGGTATTTTCCCTAAAAAGTATAACCCTCACTGACCCAGCCCAATGAGCTAACATTCAAGCTTTGCACTTGAATAATCCTAAAAACGTCTAAACAAATCCCCACACATAGGGTGTTACTGAAAGAGTTCAATAAAAGCTTTCATACAGACCTTCACAAGATCTCCAAGCTCCTCACTACATTCCAGCTTGTCCTCTGCCAACCAATTCTCCAAAAGATTCTTTTTGTTCTGATTTACAACAAGGCGTGATAATTCCAAAGACTCAAAGCCATTGAGTTTTCCTCTCGTCAACAGTGTTCCAAAGTACTGCAATAATGGTGGTGTTTGCCCTGCTTGCACAGGAACACTCTGAAACAAAAGAACAACACAATCATATTAGAATCTCGCCGCAAAGATCACATGCATGTCTAAATGATGCATCCTGTTCTCAGGATCACATAAAGAACCAAATGGAAAGTAGACGAATCTATCAGGAGTAAGGAATATGCAAAAACTAACCAAAAAATGCCAAACTGGGATATATACCTGAAATTTGGCAATAGTATCAGGGGTACGGAGTATTCCCCGAGGAGATTCTGCAGCAAGCTCTGCAGCCTCCTTATATTTAGTCTGAGCAAACAACTCTTGAAACTGCTGGACAACCTAAGCATAATGAACAAAACAGAAATCAGCTAAAGCATACATCAGAGATCACTACATTTCACCGATCACAGCTCAAAAACAAAATCACGGTTATAAATAATATCAAAATCAATGATAAGTTACCAGCTCATCTGCACCAGGAAGGTTTGCTCTTTTGGCTAGATTAACAGCAAGTTCCAAATTGGTCAACTGCAGAATCACATCCACAATAATTTAGTACACCGATAATTTATTTGCTCTGACAGCCAAAATAGGGAAAAATTTATAAACATACCGATCCACTAACAAATTTTACAATTGTGTCTTCATTTACAGTGGCAAGCAACACCTGTTCACGTCTATTGATGGCATAAAAGCCCCCAACTGACGAAGATTCTGCTGTCAAAAATACAGGATCTGAGGATCTGGACTGATTCGGTTTCTATACACTGCAGTAGCTGTCTCTAGGTCATACACAAAAAGGAGTCCAAGCTTCGTGATCACATATATTAACCCATATTTTTGCGATATCTGTCACACAAAGAATAGCAGATTAATTTATAGTGAATCTATCTGGAACTAAGCAAATCAGTAAGAGAATATTCTGACCTGCATTGAAACAGGAAAGTCATCAGGAAAATCTGGGGGAAAGAATAGATCTGCTTGTTTCTTGGTAAATGATGGTTTGCCTGACAACAAAAATCCATAACCAGTACAGCAAGACATTACAGAGACCAGAAGATAGTGTGTAACAGAAGCATCTAACTTAAAACAGCTATAAAATTGATTGCCCATAGTATCATATGGCATGAAAAGCATGCATATGACGAACCCATAGTGTAGTAGTAATAAACCTATCAGCATGCATGCACTTCTATCACTGATGTTAATGGAGAATAGATTAGACCTGGCTGGGCACCAAGTTCAATAACATGCATCTTGATGCAACTTGTCCAGCATTCAAGGTCTTTGAGGCAAAACAAATTAGAATTGAAGGATTTTCATTCCCTGCAACCTGTAACATGAAAAATAATATGCAGCACCATTACAATATAACTGCAAATTAATAATAAACCATATTGAAACAAAACAGCATTGAAGGAGAGTCATACTTTAAACGTGGCAAATGAAGCATGTGCTTCTAGAGCTTGACTATGTTGCTGATCTACAGAGAAAAGCTGCATATTTCCTTTGACCAGTTGTGGCCTCTATAAAAAAAAATTTTGGAAACACAAAATATATCAGTGTTGAAGATATTGCCTCAACTGGTATGTTTCTTACATCTTCTGCTCTAATAATAGGCACTTACGCAGAGGCAATTTCAGTGATTCAAAAGCCCTATAGACAAAGCAATTATTGTTTTAAAAAGTAAAATAAAATAATAAAAAGAATACTGCTGTTTAGTGGAAAACAACATACTAAAGGGTGTGCCACAATAATTTGAAATAGCAAGTTTTATCTATCATAAGACTTATTTGAGTACAGCGTGTGCATCCACCACAACATTACAGCTGTTTAGTATTTACAGGAAATTGAGCATAATTCATCAAAATAATGAGCACGAGCAAGATTAACAGATAGAACCATGCTGGGAACTGCGTGGCCAATGTCTGCAGCGTTATGACATGCCTAAAAGACACCCTATTACTAAGAATATTAACCTAAACAAACCCATGATTGTAAGATACAAAAAGTAAGAGCGAGCATAGAACATTAGCAACATTGACAACATGGGGCCAAAACTACAGATAAGGATGGAACCATATACCTCGGGTGAACCAGGAGCAATTCCAACCAAGACTAACCACTTTTCAGTAGGATCACTACGATAGTTGATTATTTGATTATTTACCAAATTAGCTGCTCTCAAACATCTTCACAGGCTCAGAATCACCTAAGATATGAGATGCATTAAGAATGTTATATGAACCAATAACCAGCAAAGAGAGAGAGTTAAAACAAAAGGACAAATCATTAAAAAAAAAAGGAATACAAATAATCAGGAAACGTTAAATCTCTTGCCTTCAATTGACCAATGATATACTGAAGTCAGTGTGACAAGACCTAGCATCTTTGGCGTTATCCATTTCCAAAAGACAACCTATCCAAAAAGGAAAGAGTTAACACTGTTTAGTGCAGTCAAACTCATAACTTGACAAAATAAAGGTTCAAAAGTGACATCACACACTTTGAACATGCTTTAATGGGATAAATTCATCACCTGCTCTGGCATCTGATGCGACTTAACCTTTGCTTTTAGATCAATGTTGAATATTTGTAAGTGATCCTGAGTAGTTCCCGCAACTTGAGCTTTAAATCGAATAAAACCATTCATTAGCCCCAAAGTAAACATAGCAGTGAAACATACAATAAAAGTGCAGAGAAAATCATTTCTGTTAAATTTCTTCTTTTTTCTATAGAATTTTTGCCACTATTTCATAATACTGAATCCAGTATTGTGCTGTGGTAATGTTTAAAACAGAAAAAGACAAAACTATGCTGAATATACACTGTTGCAATTCCGTGTCCAATCCTCTTCCAAACAAAGATCACTATTCCGCTATAAGTTAATAACATCAGTGAGTAACACAGAAACAATGTACCACAAGGTCCACAATCTTTAGTTGGCACTTGGCAAAACAAAATACAATGGTTAACAGCTGATGGTTAAATAATTCTCATTTCAAAATGCCCAAAATATGAGATATACACACGACAAAACTCAAGTTAAGTTCCTTTTTACAAAACCACTATATTAATAACAAACAGAAAATTAAGATCCATACACCTAACGGGTCTCATTGAATATACGCTGTTTATCCGAATCAATTCATTCTAATGAATTTTTAAACATTTGATATAGACTCCCATATTAATCACCATATTTTGATAAAAAAATTTCCAACCATCTACATAGTCTAACAAATCTCAGTAGAATTATATGGTAACGAGACACAATTTCAAAGTTTCCGATGGTCACTCCACCGTCGAATTCTTAAATTTCTAAATTCAGGTTTTGCTAAGTGCTATTGACCATCCCTACATTCTTACAACGTTGCATGGTTGCACATTTGATCAATAAAACAACGATAACAAGATATAATTTGTACAAATCTCAACATTAATATTTTAGCACGGGCACATAATGTGCAGTACCGGTACACTAAACACGATGAGAAACTGCGAAATTCGAAACCGGATGTCGGAATTGAGAATGGGAAAACAAAATGCACACCCTTGAGAGCGAGGATTCTGGAATTGGGGTTCATGAGGGCCGAGTCAGCGGTGATAGGCGGAGGGGCTGATTGGGCATGGTCATATCGATGATGACTACGCTATTCTGCGGCGACGTTTCTCGCACGCAGATGTACTTGTCAGACTCCATCGTCACGTGTGTGAACGTGATGAACTGCGGGTTGATCCCCAGGCTCGGTAGCTGCGAGCACCACAACGAAAAGCAAAATTAGATCGAACCAAACAAAAACGACGACGTAAATTGAAGCGCAAGCGCGCAGACACAAAAATGGAAGCGTAGGGATTTACAGTTAGGGTTTCTCTCGCGGATATGGGGGCGTTGGCGGCGGTCTGGGAGGGCGTGGAGCCAGCCATGGCGGAGGAGATCGAACGGTGCAAAACCTCCGAGAGTGAGATAGAGAGGATTCAGATCTGAGAGCAGAAAGAAGGGCTATCGAGCGTAATTTGAAGGAAGGAACCTTCGGAAATGAGTGCTGTGCGGGTTGTACCTTCGCCTTTGAGAGAGTGAGGCTGGTCAAATGTCGATGCCGATTGCTGGTTCCAAGTGTGTACAAATACTTGGATTGGAAGCATAAGTTGTTGCAGTTAATGTCCGCAATAAAATTTAAGACCAGCATGGCCCATTTTCATGTTTTAAATATGAGGCAATGGGTTTGGGCTCATCCGTTTTGGATAGGCCTGTTTCCTCTAGTGGCAACATCTAAAGATATACACATAGCCAATATCCACACGTATTTTAAAAAGTTTATATAATTCTTTCAAAAAAAAAAAAAGTTTATATAATACCCCATCATATACACTATTATATGCATCAACTTTAAATTGATAAAGCTATCGATAGGGTGGCCTTTATTGCCATAACAACGTGATCATAGGCTTTGGAAGCCCTTAAATCTTAAGGATAAGTTTGGCACACAAAATGGCTATTACGTTAAAAAAAAAAAAAAGACTAACTTTTATAGCAAATTAAAAAAATATATAAAATAATAGCTTTAGAATAACCATCATATATCATATATGATAACCAAATCACTCTCATAAGCATGTTTTAAACCTTTAAAAAAAAAAATCACATAATCCAGCAAACTAACAATTTATGAATTTCATTGTAGCAAACAAAAGTAAACAAAAAATATAGTTATTTTTTATTTGTTTGTCTTTATTTCTTATGGTTTTGTTCTTCCATAAGAAATAAAGACACAAATTTATTTTATTATTGTCCATAAAAGGAATAAAAACACTTTCAAAACACCAAAAAGATAATTAAGAATTGAATATGACGTTAATTGATTTATTTGATTGCATTCAATATTGAGTGAAAGATTTTGTTCTTTTGTATCCATAAAAAAAAAAAATGTTATTGTACTTTGTATTATTTTTTAAATGTCCAAAATTATATGAATTTTATTTGTATTGAAATATAATAAGTTTTACCCAAATATCATCACAATTAATTTCTTCTGATTTTTTATTAATGCTTTAATAATTAGGATTCAAATTTTCCTTTTGCTATTTTTTTTCCCTAAATACTTCATTTCATTATAGATTACACATATGGGAACAAATATTTTAACATGTTTAAATGTGTATGGATTAAAATAGGAAAAGTATAAATAGTCCTCAAACTACCAATCATTTATACAATAGCCCCTAAAGTTTCAATTAGTATAAAGTAGTCTCCTAAACTACCAACCCTTATAAAATGGCTCAATCCGTTAGATGAAATTGTTAAAATGGATGGAAAACTGCTTTTGGGATGCATAATTACTAAAATGCCCTTGTTAAAATTTAAAAATAAATAAATAAAAATAAAAAAACCCTAACAAAACGCTCATCATTTTGCTCCTCAAAAAACCCTTCTTCCTTCTTCCCTCCCCGTGTTCTTTCCCATTGTAGGTCCGCATCCCACTACATCCCCTTCTCATGTTTTAGCTAAAGCCGGTGAACTCAAATTCAACGTCCCGGTTATCAAGATCTGTTCTACTCATATATTTGCTTGTGCTTCCATTCAAGATTCCTTTATGTCTGCGATTGTCTGTGTTTGTTGAGAAATAACAAGGAAAGTAAGGCAATCAGAGCGGTGCATGGGAGAAGAGAAAAGCAAATCCTTTTCTTTCTTGAAATTCTTGAATTCATAGGGAGAGAAAAAAGAAAAAGAAAAAGAAAAAGAAAATCCACGATAATGCATTCTCATTGGATTCAAAGCTATGCGTGGTTGGCCAATTGAGCGATTGATCGACTAGTAGTCTATGCCCTTCAAAGGACCGTAAAAAGCGGGTCTCAAGTCTTCCATTAGAGTTTTAGGAATCATGGAGTACTATAAATACAAGGTTTTTTAGTTGTCCCCCTCGCCCCTTTCAATGCAGCCCGGATATATATATATGAATGATGAGTTACTTGAGTACCATTTTGTGGAACACATGGCAGCTGTGGTTTCTTCAAACAGACAATCGCAGGTAGAACATGAGAAGGGGATGCAGAGCTGCAATGGGAAAGAGCACAAGGGAGGGGAAGAAGGAAGAATGGTTTTTGTTGAGGAGCAAAACGAACCCGTTTTGTTGGGTTTTTTAAAAAAAAAAATTTAACAAGGGCATTTTAGTAATTATGCATCCCAAAATGACGTCGTTTTGGATTTTCCATCCATTTTAACAATTTCATCTAACAGATGGGACCATTTTATAAGGGATTTGTAGTTTGGAAGGCTACTTTATACCAACTTTGAAGGGCCATTTTACAAATGACTAGTAATTTGGGAGGCCATTTTATATTTTTTCCATTAAAATAAAATTAAGTGTCTTATGATAGTCTCTTTTTTTTTTTTTTTTTGGTGGTTTATACATTCATGCAATGTTTTGTGTAACTTTCTGTTACTATGTTTAGTATTGTGCCGATGTACAAATTTAAATGTTTTTTATTTAAAGATATGAGATATAATTTTATACGTATTTTTTAACATATAATAATAAATAATACAATGAAAATGTATTTAAATTTTAAAATTAAATTATAATGAAGAATGATGATCATAGTGCATGTTATGAGCTAATTCTCATAGCCAATGAATGATTTGAGGAATAGTGAATGATTATTTCAAGTGTTAGATTGTACGAAAAATACTTTAACATCAAAACTATTATATTCTACTTTCTCTTATTTTTAATAAAATTTATTTATTAATTTTCAATAAAATAGTTATTATGCATATTAAACGTACCTAACCTTAAGATCAGTGAAAACAGTGGCTGATCTAGTGTACAATATAAAGTTGCCAGCAAGCTAGTAGAGGTTTACTTACCCACTGCACAACACAAGCACAGCAAGGCCCATTTTCGTTTTAGAAAAGCACCTCAAGCCAGCCTGCTACTTTGGGCCAGGCCTCAGCTCTTTCATTTGGGTTGTGCCCCAATTGTTCAACCCCATGGCCCAGTCTCCAAAACCCACAGCCAAGTCAGGTGGCCAGGTCCAAACCGTGTTCAAACAAGAGGTGGCGGATAAGTCCTCAAAGGGTAGTTCAATTGGTAGAGGACCATGTCTCATGAAGCGAAAGTCATTAGTTCAATCCCACATCTCCCACTTATGCCGACATGTTATAAAAAAAAATCGATTTCAGAGCCTATAATAGGTAAAAAACAAATAAATAAAGAGACGACATGCAAGCATCCTTGATGGAGGAGACCACCCGCCTCTCATAGCATCTTGCTTTCCGGCTATCTCCCATATTATATTAATGATGATTGGAAGTCACTTTTGTTTCATTGAGCGGTGACAAGCTTTTGGAATGAGAAATCACCTGTTTCAGAGACAAGGGCACAGGACACTGTAAAAGGTGGCTAAGCTCAAACTTCAAAGGAAGCAAATCAAATAGAGAGGAAGGATACTTCTTTATCTTTGAGTTTTGCCAGATCGGTCGCCAAGACCTTTGGTCTCTACTGGACCCGATGAAAAAAATGGGATCACTTCTTATGGACTCGTTGAGAATGATTCTGATCTAGTTCATGGCCTATTAGAAGTAGAAGGCACCCTTCCTTCTGCCTATTAGAAAAATTATATTATTTTTCTTATTCTTTTTTTGCTGCTTGATTTTAAAAACTTGAGATGGTTCAAAACCTTACTGACAAAACGCAAATTTAAATCAAAATCAATTTTAAAATTACAAATATTTGATAAAAGAATTATTTTTTAACATGGTTTACTAAACGCCTTTGCAATTTCAAAATATAATTTTAAAATCGCATTATTGAAATCACAATACCAATCAAGAACTCAAGCTTTGAAACATGTCTTTTCAAAAGAGGGACCGAGAGTGAGGGAAGTGGGTTTCCAGCCGTCTAAGGTAGTTGGGTGGTGTCCTGGCAGCAGTTGGAACGGTGGCTTCCGATGAGATCTACCTCCGACTTATCTCTACAACCTCTCGGTGTCCAACAAATTCAGCAAGTATGGTATTTTTGAATCTTTGATGTTTGCCTTACGAATATGGCTACTCATTTACAAAGATTTACAACGAAATTTTGCTCTTACTTATTGGGAATTAATTTCAAATATAACATCTAGAAAAATATAACTTCAACCCAAAAACTTGTCCATCCAAGCGATTTTTAAGGCGATTGAACAAATCTTTTAATGTTAAATGAAACAAAGATAATTGATGTACAAAAGATAATCACACAAATGTGTTAAGTAAATATATTAAAACCAAGCATTTGTTCATAACACAAAGACATGTCTTATAGTTTATAAAGGTATAGCTCAATCTCATGAATGCGTTTCATGAAGAAGAATGTCATTAATTTGAAACCCTCCACTTCCTTTGTGCATGGATGGATCCAACTTTCAATTTGAGGATCAAGGGCCAAAAATTTTTGGAGAGAAATCAATTGATAAAAAATACCTTACGTTTTCTTTTTACCTTTTTTTTTTTTTACCTTTTTTTTTGGTCTTAAATATATATATATATATATATATATATATATATATATATATTCTTGTAATTTGAGGACCAGGCCAAGGGAAGCATGATCGAAAAAGGATTAACCAATAGGCTTTGATACAAAGTAAAGAGTTGAGAATCTGCTTTGGTTGCTTACCAAAACATCCAAGACACCACCAGGTAATAGCCACGGATGGCTTAAGGTTTTGTATAAAGAATTACAAATAATGCAATTAAATAATTGAACAATAAAGGTAAAACTGAAAGAAATATAATCTAAAGAACTAATCTCCAGCCCAAGGTTCTGAATGCCCTCTCCTGAGCCTTTATACTCGAGCCCAAACCACAATGACCACGGCAAATGGAGAATTCTTGCCCCACGCTATTAAGCCTTGGGACTCACGTGACTTTTCTAAATGGCTCATGTGATAGTGTAATGCACAAGATAACCCCAAATGGAATTCCTACGATATAATTTTAAAAGAATAAAGAAAATAATCCATAACCCCAAATGGAACCTTAAAAAGTGTTATTAAATCCCATTGTAGTAAACCAATCTACGAAATTTCCTAGTTGAATTAAAATATAATATATACTTCCAACCTATGTTTCACGTGGAATATAAATTATATCTCTCTTTGGGAAAGGATCAATATGAACGATCCAAAGAAACCGAAAGGAAAAGCAGGGGAACCTCTGTTTACGCCTAGTCAAAAAGAAAACAAGAGAATTTTTGTTTATACTCAAACCACAAAATCTTCTACTAATTAATATGTGGCTAGCTCTATATCTCTATCCTTTCTAAAATATCATTATTATTATGAAATCGCATTACAACATTGCGTGCTAGTGGCGTGGTGTGAACAAGTCTCATCGCCACCCCATGCGCCAAAATCTTGAGTTGCTCCATAATCTCAACATTTGTTGAGTTTTGTTGGTATTGATGCTCTCCTTTAGTTGAGCATTTACGGATGTCAATTGCATAACACGCTTTTTGTTACGTACAAATGCTTAATGCTTGTGTGATTATAGTTACAAGTTTGTTAAATGCAGAATTTATCGATCCATGACGCATGGACGCAGAGGGGGAAGGTCTCAAAGTGATGTCACCATGTAATAATGAAAAAGGCAAGGACGAAGATATGAAGAATGATGTTATGCAATTGACATCCGCAAATGCTCAAATAAAGGAGAGCATCAATAATAAAGGTGCATACGAAATAGTGGAGTAACAAAATGTTTTGATAAGTTACCAGCTCATCTCACCGTGAAGGTTTGCTCTTTTGGCGAGATTAACAAAGAAGTTCCAAATTGCTCAACCTGCAAAATCACATCAACAATAATTTAGTATACCGATAATTTATTTGCTCGACAGCCAAAATAGGAAAAAATTTACTAACATACCGATCCACTAACAAATTTTACAATTGTGTCTTCATTTACAGTGATTTAGCAACACCTGTCCACGCCTATTGATGGCATAAAAGCCCCCAACTGACGAAGCTTCTGCTGTCAAAAATATAGGATCTGGACTGATTCGGGTTTATATACACCGCAGTAGCTACAACTTGATCAATTAGTTGCCTTCTATACTATTTTCAGGAGTAAGAACTCCCAAAGGTCACCGTCCATCCTTTCAACCACATATCTAATAGAGAAACAAAGATAAATAAAATCAGTTCGCCAAGTAGAATAGTTAGGATATAGATTCACATCTAAAGCAAGCAACAACATACAAACCTAGCCTGCAGTTTGAATAAGGAGTTTTATTGACATTTATAAGTTCATCATCACATTGCTTCACGGTAAGCAACCACAGCAAGAGTGGGATCTCTTTTCTCACAATATTTTCCCCAATACACCGAATCGTAGTAAGGGTTGGTTGTGAGAAAATGCTCAGGATTATTGTTGCTGTCAATGATGATTTTACCCAGAGCATTGTGAACATGTACATCTTGGCTTCCTCACCACAAGATGCTCCAAGAACTGAGTTAGCAAGCGAGACGATTCCTGCCCAAAAGACAAGCAACAATTAAATAAAATCAATATAATGATAGAAAAAGGCAAAGTTAGAAACAACGCACCTTTTTCTCATTCCTCTACCAGGGCTCAACAGGAAGAAACGAACTGAAAGAATAAGACCTGATGAAATCTTGGGCACTCATCATCTAACAGCTGCCCTACAACTAGAGGAGCATTTCCTGGATTGACCTATTAACCAAGGCAAGAATCATAATGCTTAGCATCCACTTGATATTACTCAGCTTCATAAGAAATAACCAAAGAAACAAAATCACTTGGATTCTCGGAATATTCCATATATAAGTAAACAAATCCATGTGAAATATTTACCTTTTGAACGTAACCTTCAATATAGCGAAGCATGTTATTAGTGTATAGGTAATGGGTGAGGTCCGGAACAAAACCAAAGCGATCACAGACATTAATCAGAGGACGCGCATCTGGAAGTTTGGCTTCCATCAGAAAGTTCTTTGTCTTTTCAGGGTCATAAAAGTTAGATTCCCGCGTCACACGTTCTACCTCCTTAATTTGGCCGGTTTTAGCAGCAGCTTCAATGTACTTGAAGTGGATATCAGGATCCTCACTATATAAAAAGAAATAGAAAGTAATGATAAATTGCCCACCAAACGAATATAGTCAACTAATGCCAGTTTTTCCTTTTCTTCCACTATAAAGAGAAGGGTACCTGGAGCTCAAATATGACCCTAAGAAAAAGTATAACCCTTCATATGACTTGAACTGCTCAAATAGTTTTATGCAGACATCAACACCTAAATGCTCCGAGTATTCTTTGGCAGCCTGCATCAAAACTATTCTAGTGAGCCGCAAGTTTAAAAACAGCAGTAATAGCAACACCAACTGAAAGAATCACTACTTCACCTGTACAATTAGCTGAAGATTGCCCCTAAGATTGACCACTAGAAGATCTTTCATGCACTCAAGAGCCCATACTCTGGAAAGGGTTCAAGGAACTCAACAAGAGACTGGAAAGCAACAAATGATTAGAAATTTTACCACATTCACATTTGGCCAAGTTTTGTATTAGAATGAGTAGCAAACCTGTGGTTCAATTGCATGTGTATTCACAATGACGTTTAACATCAGGCAACACCGTATAGTGCTGCAGAATCAAAAGATAATTTAGATCAGAGATAACTAATTATCCTTTTAAAGAATTTTGTCATCAAGTTCAAGAGGCCACCATACCTGAAAGGGCCTGCAAATATAAACCAGCTTTTTCACAAAGCTGTGCAATACGATGGTCATAATGGCTGAACATACCATTGGCTAATATAGCATCCATAACATTTGGAAATGTCACAAGGTTAATTTCCAAAACCTGAACAAAATAAAAGATGTATATAAGTAAAAACATAGAAACAAAGTTATAAAATATCATATTAAGATAGTAGAAAACAAATTGCAAGAAAAAATAAATTAAAATTAAAAATAAAAATAGAAAAACACTGGACCTTAGTTTGAAGGAAGCCATGTTCAGGTAGATTCGGCTTCAGCACATCCAGTAGAAAAGCTGTTGCCTCACGGATTAAGTTCCTCTGTACAACAGAATATTCTTAATAAAACAAAGTCTGAAGTATGCAAGTTTTTAGTAAATCAATAATGAGAATGCAATAATTTTCTCCTGGCAGAAAATCTCAATATGCTAAACTAGAGATTTAAAAAATTTTAAAAAAAATTAAAAAAATTATTAAAAAAAAAAAAAAAAAAAAGAAAGAAAGAAAAAGAAAGAAAGAAAGAAAAGAAGGGGGGAGAAAATATGTTACTAACTCTAGCTTCATATCCAAAACACATTTTATTAGCGGACGAAGAAAATGAAGTCTATGTTGAATCTGAAACTATTAGAACCACATATAAGGAAAATTCTAATTGAACCTGAAGAAACAGATCTGTTATTGTGTTGTAGTCAACTGGGCAGCCTCCCTCCATTTGAGACATCGTCAGTGCAAAATTAACAGCCCCCTGCAATCAAGAAAGTAAAAAAAAAATAATCCTATATAAAAATGCAGTTAACATTGGGCAACTCTGTCTGGAACTGCTATGACACGTTCAACATTTGAAAAGAGACTCCTATGTGCTAGAAAATGAAGAAATCACAAAATAAAAAACTCTGTTTTATATCATAAGGAATAAGACGTGCCCATGACAAAGCAAAAGATGCTGCTGAATACAATTTAAAAATTGAATCTGGTATATGTACCTGCAAATTTTGCACCCAACTTAGTTATAATATCCTGCTACGGAAAACAAATTGCCCCAAATTCTATTACAAAACAATCCACACACCTGGGGATCTGACCGCAAAATCGTTTGCAGAAGGAACAAATAATCAGGTGTGTACCCAACCTGCATTAGTAAAGAAAATCATCTGCACGATGAGCATCAACAAGTACATATTACATATTATTTGCAATGACATGCAAAAGGTCATATAATGTTAGTAGTGATTTACTTATCAAATATAAAATGTTAGTAGTGATTCAAAACCAAGGAATACTGGTTGAAATGGTTGAACTTCTTCTTCTTTCTTTTTTGATTTGGCACCGGTCCAGAGCTTCACTCAATAATCCCGGGTGGACAGTCGTAAATCAAGGATGGTTGAAAAGGTTGGACTTCACTCATTATATTTAGAGATGCTGGTACTAGTAAGAAAATCTTACTAAATCACCTGCTTTGAGTATATCAAAATCTTGTCAAACTCCCTCCTCTCAAATGCTGCAACAACTTTTGGGTTGCTAGCTTTGATATATATTTTCAGTGCAAGGTCACTATCCACTGTCTGCAAAATAAAACATTTTGAAATATTAGAAAGATTAAAAAAAAAATGAGATAGAGAGAGAGCGAGAAGAAGAAGATGAGAAGATAGATAGATAGATGAGTAAAACAAGCACAATAAACACCCAACCATAAAAAAATTAAAAATTAAAAAAAAAAAAAGATTCAAGGAGACAATTGTCAATTACAAGTCAAAAGGATAATGCAGTTTGATCTTAACAAAGTTGGTATTTTGTACAAAAAAAAACAAAGTTGGTATTTTCCCCTAAAAAGTATAACCCTCACTACCCAGCCAATGAGCTAACATTCAAGCTTTGCACTTGAATAATCCTAAAAACGTCTAAACAAATCCCCACACATAGGGTGTTACTGAAAGAGTTCAATAAAAGCTTTCAGACCTTCACAAGATCTCCAAGCTCCTCACTACATTCCAGCTTGTCCTCTGCCAACCAATTCTCCAAAAGATTCTTTTGTTCTGATTTACAACAAGGCGTGATAATTCCAAAGACTCAAAGCCATTGAGTTTTCCTCTCGTCAACAGTGTTCCAAAGTACTGCAATAATGGTGGTGTTTGCTCTGCTTGCACAGGAACACTCTGAAACAAAAGAACAACACAATCATATTAGAATCTCATAAAGATCATGCATGTCTAAATGATGCATCCTGTTCTCAGGATCACATAAAGAACCAAATGGAAAGTAGACTAATCTATCAGGAGTAAGGAATATGCAAAAACTAACCAAAATGCCAAACTGGGATATATACCTGAAATTTGGCAATAGTATCAGGGAGTCGGAGTATTCCCGAGGAGATTCTGCAGCAAGCTCTGCAGCCTCCTTATATTTAGTCTGAGCAAACAACTCTTGAAACTGCTGGACAACCTAAGCATAATGAACAAAACAGAAATCAGCTAAAGCATCAGAGATCACTACATTTCACCGATCACAGCTCAAAAACAAAATCACGGTTATAAATAATATCAAAATCAATGATAAGTTACCAGCTCATCTGCACCAGGAAGGTTTGCTCTTTTGGCTAGATTAACAGCAAGTTCAAATTGGTCAACTGCAGAATCACATCCACAATAATTTAGTACACCGATAATTTATTTGCTCGACAGCCAAAATAGGGAAAAATTTATAAACATACCGATCCACTAACAAATTTTACAATTGTGTCTTCATTTACAGTGGCAAGCAACACCTGTTCACGCCTATTGATGGCATAAAAGCCCCCAACTGACGAAGATTCTGCTGTCAAAAAAATACAGGATCTGAGGATCTGGACTGATTCGGTTTCTATACACTGCAGTAGCTGTCTCTAGGTCATACACAAAAGGAGTCCAAGCTTCGTGATCATATATTAACCCATATTTTTGCGATATCTGTCACACAAAGAATAGCAGATTAATTTATAGTGAATCTATCTGGAACTAAGCAAATCAGTAAGAGAATATTCTGACCTGCATTGAAACAGGAAAGTCATCAGGAAAATCTGGGGAAAGAATAGATCTGCTTGTTTCTTGGTAAATGATGGTTTGCCTGACAACAAAATCCATAACCAGTACAGCAAGACATTACAGAGACCAGAAGATAGTGTGTAACAGAAGCATCTAACTTAAAACAGCTATAAAATTGATTGCCCATAGTATCATATGGCATGAAAAGCATGCATATGAACCCATAGTGTAGTAGTAATAAACCTATCAGCATGCATGCAATTCTATCACTGATGTTAATGGAGAATAGATTAGACCTGGCTGGGCACCAAGTTCAATAACATGCATCTTCGATGCAACTTGTCCAACATTCAAGGTCTTTGAGGCAAAACAAATTAGAATTGAAGGATTTTCATTCCCTGCAACCTGTAACATGAAAATAATATACAGCACCATTACAATATAACTGCAAATTAATAATAAACCATATTGAAACAAAACAGCATTGAAGGAGAGTCATACTTTAAACGTGGCAAATGACGCAGCATGTGCTTCTAGAGCTTGACTATGTTGCTGATCTACAGAGAAAAGCTGCATATTTCTTTGACCAGTTGTGGCCTCTATAAAAAAAAATTTTGGAAACACAAAATATATCAGTGTTGAAGATATTGCCTCAACTGGTATGTTTCTTACATCTTCTGCTCTAATAATAGGCACTTACGCAGAGGCAATTTCAGTGATTCAAAAGCCCTATAGACAAAGCAATTATTGTTTTAAAAAGTAAAATAAAATAATAAAAAGAATACTGCTGTTTAGTGGAAAACAACATACTAAAGGGTGTGCCACAATAATTTGAAATAGCAAGTTTTATCTATCATAAGACTTATTTGAGTACAGCGTGTGTGCATCCACCACAACATTACAGCTGTCGAGTATTTACAGGAAATTGAGCATAATTCATCAAAATAATGAGCAAAGATTAACAGATAGAACCATGCTGGGAACTGCTGGCCAATGTCTGCAGCAAGCATGACATGCCTAAAAGACACCCTATTACTAAGAATATTAACCTAAACAAACCCATGATTGTAAGATACAAAAAAGTAAGCGAGCATAGAACATTAGCAACATTGACAACATGGGGCCAAAACTACAGATAAGGATGGAACCATATACCCTCAGGTGAACCAGGAGCAATTCCAACCAAGACTAACCACTTTTCAGTAGGATCACTCGATAGTTGATTATTTGATTATTTACCAAATTAGCTGCTCGCTCAAACATCTTCACAGGCTCAGAATCACCTAAGATATGAGATGCATTAGAATGTTATATGAACCAATAACCAGCAAAGAGAGAGAGTTAGCAAAACAAAGGACAAATCATTAAAAAAAAGGAATACAAATAATCAGGAAACGTTAAATCTCTTGCCTTCAATTGACCAATGATATACTGAGGTCAGTGTGACAAGACCTAGCATCTTTGGTATCCATTTCCAAAAGACAACCTATCCAAAAGGAAAGAGTTAACACTGTTTAGTGCAGTCAAACTCATAACTTGACAAAATAAAGGTTCAAAAGTGACATCACACACTTTGAACATGCTTTAATGGATAAATTCATCACCTGCTCTGGCATCTGATGCGATTTAACCTTTGCTTTTAGATCAATGTTGAATATTTGTAAGTGATCCTGAGTAGTTCCCTCAACTTGAGCTTTAAATCGAATAAAACCATTCATTAGCCCCAAAGTAAACATAGCACTGAAAAATACAATAAAAGTGCAGAAAATCATTTCTGTTAAATTTCTTCTTTTTTCTATAGAATTTTTGCCACTATTTCATAATACTGAATCCAGTATTGTGCTGTGGTAATGTTTAAAACAGAAAAAGACAAAACTATGCTGAATATACACTGTTGCAATTCCGTGTCCAATCCTCTTCCAAACAAAGATCACTATTCCGCTATAAGTTAATTACATCAGTGAGTAACACAGAAACAATGTACCACAAGGTCCACAATCTTTAGTTGGCACTTGGCAAAACAAAATACAATGGTTAACAGCTGATGGTTAAATAATTCTCATTTCAAAATGCCCAAAATATGAGATATACACACGACAAAACTCAAGTTCAGTTCCTTTTTACAAAACCACTATATTAATAATAAACAGAAAATTAAGATCCATACACCTAACGGGTCTCATTGAATATACGCTGTTTATCAGAATCAATTCATTCTAATGAATTTTTAAACATTTGATATAGACTCCCATATTCATCACCATATTTTGATAAAAAATTTCCAACCATCTACATAGTCTAACAAATCTCAGTAGAATCATATGGTAACGAGACACAATTTCAAAGATTTCCGATGGTCACTCCACCGTCGAATTCTTAAATTTCTAAATTCAGGTTTTGCTAAGTGCTATTGACCATCCCTACATTCTTACAACGTTGCATGGTTGCACATTTGATCAATAAAACAACGATAACAAGATATAATTTGTACAAATCTCAACATTAGTATTTTTAGCACGGGCACATAATGTGCAGTACCGGTACACTAAACACGATGAGAAACTGCGAAATTCGAAACCAGATGTCGGAATTGAGAATGGGGAAAACAAAATGCACACCCTTGAGAGCGAGGATTCTGGAATTGGGGTTCATGAGGGCCGAGTCAGCGGTGATAGGCCGGCGGAGGGGCTGATTGGGCATGGTCATATCGATGATGACGACGCTGTTCTGCGGCGACGTTTCTCGCACTCAGATGTACTTGTCAGACTCCATCGTCACGTGCGTGAACGTGATGAACTGCGGGTTGATCCCTAGGCCCGGTAGCTGCGAGCACCACAACGAAAAGCAAAATTAGATCGAACCGAACAAAAACGACGACGTAAATTGAAGCGCAAGCGCGCAGACACAAAAATGGAAGCGTAGGGATTTACAGTTAGGGTTTCTCTCGCGGATATGGGGGCGTTGGCGGCGGTCTGGGAGGGCGTGGAGCCAGCCATGGCGGAGGAGATCGGACGGTGCAAACCCACCGAGAGAGAGATAGAGAGGATACAGATCTGAGAGCAGAAAGAAGGGCTATCGAGCGTAATTTGAAGGAAGGAACCTTCGGAAATGAGTGCTGTGCGGGTTGTTCCCTTTGAGAGAGTGAGGCTGGTCAAAATGTCAATGTCGATGCCGATTGCTGGTTCCAAGTGTGTACAAATACTTGGATTGCAAGCATAAGTTGTTGCAGTTAATGTTCGTAAGAAAATTTAAGACCATCAATTCATGGCCCATTTTCATGTTTTAAATATGAGGAGGCAATGGATTTGGGCTCATCCATTTTGGATAGGCCTCTTTCCTCCGGTGGCAACAACTAAATTTTTACACAATTGACGGATTTTAAAAAGTTTAAATAATACGGTAACATATACACTATTACATGTATCAACTTTAAATTTATAAGGCTATCTTTAGGATGACCTTTATTGCCTAAACAACGTGATCATAGGCTTTGGAAGCCCTCTAAATCTCTTTTTTGAAAAGGTATTCACTTTTGGATAGGCATGTTTCCTTTAGTGACAACATCAAAAGATATACACATAGATGTATTTTAAAAAGTTTAAATAATACAGCAACATATACATTATTATATGCATCAACTTTAAATTGATAAGGTTATCGTTAGGGTGACCTTTATGGGTAGAATGAAGCTCCTAAATCTTAAGGGTAAGTTTGGCATACAAAATGGCTATTCCGTTAAAAAGAATTAATAATTCTTATAGCGAATAATAATAATAATAATAATAATAGCTTTAGAATAACCATCATATATCATATATAGTAACCGAATCACTCTTAGAAGCATGTTGTAAACCATTTTAAAAAAAAAAAAAAAAATTCACATAATTCAGCGAACTAACAATTTATGAATTTCATTGTAGCGAACAAAATTATACAAAAAATATAGTTATTTTTTATTTGTTTGTCTTTATTTCTTATGGTTTTGTTCCTCCATAAGAAATAAAGACAAATTTATTTTAAGGTAAATATATAATAGCACATTGGGTCAACACTTCGAAATTTTAAAATGTTTAAGTTTTTTTTTCTTCGAAAATTTACTCCCTAGGTCATTTAAAACTACAATAAAATCTCTGCTGTCACTTCTTTTTCTAATAGCCGTTTACTGACCCAAAATGCACCGTTTTATTTGATTAAAATTTTAATTTTAAAATTTTAAATCTTAAGAAGAAGAAGAAGAAGAAGAATTAAAATTTTAAATCTTAAGAAGAAGAAGAATAAGAACGGGATGGCCATTTGGGCCTAGGGCGGTGGCCGAACCACACCCTTAGGGCCGGTCTGGGGGTAGCCGAACCACCCCCATGGCCTAAGGGGGTGGATCGGCCAACCCCTATATTTTTTTTAACAAGGGGTGGGAAGAAGAAGAAGAAGAAGAAGAACGGGGTGGCCATTTGGCCCTAGGGGTGACCGAGCCACATCCTTGGGGCCGGTCTGGGGGTGGCCAAACCACCCTCATGGCCTAAGGGGGTGGATCGGCCACCCCCTCTGTTTTTTTTAACAGGGGTGGTTCAACCACCCCTTTAGGCCATGAGGGTGGCTCGGCCACCACCAGACCGACCTAATGGGTGGCTAGCCAACCCCTATAGGGAGGATCGGCCACCCACCTTTTTTTTTTTTTAACAAGGGATGGTTCGGCCACCCACTTAGGCCATGGGGGTGGTCGAACCACCCCTAGGCCACCCAGCATTTTTTTTTTTTGGTTTTTTGTTTTTTTATTTTTGATGGGTGCACTTTGGGAATAAAGAGACGAAATGGGTCAAATTGCCACAATTTGAAAGTTTGGGAGAGGTTTAAGTGTCACATTTGAAACTTTAGAGGCAAAAGTGAAAATCGGTAGATACTTTAGAGAGTAAAGTGTAATTTTTCCTAATAATAAACCCTAAACCCTAAAAAAAATTTCAAGCAAGCAAATATAGGGAGGTGCTGCACATAAATTACATATAAATCGATATCTCATTTCCTCATATTTATAGGTTAGAGCAAGGTCTATTAACAATAATAATAATATGAGAAAGTGGTTTATTATCATTATCATTATCATTATCATTATTATTATTATTATATCTCACTCTAACCTATAAATATAAGAAAATGAGATCTCGATCTATAGGTAATTTATGAGCCGCACCTCCCTATATTTGCTAGCTTTGAATTTTTTTAAGGTTTAGGGTTTATTATTATTATTATTAGATGCCTCTACCGCCTCAAGTGAAATGTCTCATCTTCCAATACAAGACAAGGAAGTTCTCGCTGAGTCTGTAGTACTAGCCTCACAGCCTGAATCTCAAGAGAAGTCTAGTCAACCAAAGGATGAGGATGAAGTAATGGCAGGGCTTGAGGACTTAATTGTATCCCTGCGTGTTGAATCATATTCTAGTGCCGGTACATTTCCTCTTGGTTATTTCACCTGGCATAGTTGGTTTGTCTTGATGAATGTGTACCGCAAAAGTGAAAATCGATGATACTTGAGAAGTAAAGTGTAATTTTCCTAATAATAATAATAATTACCTAAACCTAAAAAAAAATTCAAATTACATATAGATTGAGATCTCATTTCCTCATATTTATAGGTTAGAGCGAAATCTATTAACAATAATAATAATAATATGGGAAAGTGGTTTATTATTATTATTATTAGATCTCACTCTAACCTATAAATATAAGAAAATGGGATCTCGATCTATAGGTAATTTATTAGCCGCACCTCCCTATATTTGCTAGCTTGGAATTATTTTAGGGTTTAGGGTTTATTATTATTATTATTATTAGATGCCCTTGCCACTTCAAGTGAAATGTCTCATATTCCAGCACAATACAAGGAAGTTCTCACTAAGTCGGTAGTACTAGCCCCTGCTATGCCTGAATCTACTGTAGAAGCAACCCCTGGTCAACCAGAGGATGAGGATGAAGTAATGGCAGACCCTGACACTACAAAAAACCGGTCATTTTCTAACGTGTTTACTGTTCATCAATTTTTGCCACGTCAGAAATTTCTAACGTGTTATATATCCACACATTACTTTTTTTTTTTTTTTTGAAAAAATATCCACACGTTACTAAATGCATTTTATAACGTATGAATAGTCACACGTTAGAAAATGACAATACTTAAAAAATATTAAAAAATTAAAATGTCATTTTCTAACGTGTTACTATCACACGTTAGTAATTTCTAACGTGTGAATAGTCACACGTTAGAAAATAACAAAATTAAAAAACAATTAAAAAATTAAAAATGCAATTTCTAACGTATTACTATTCACACGTTAGAAATTACTAACGTGTGAATAGTGAAACGTTAGTAAATGACAAAATTTAAAAATAATTAAAAAATTAAAATTGCATTTTCTAACGTGCTACTATTCACATGTTAGAAAACGCATTTTTAATTTTTTTAATAGAAAAAAAAAAGAAAAAACAGAAATTGTAGAAACTTCTAATGTGGTACCATATGCCACGTTAGAAGTTAGAAGTTTGTAACGTGGCACATATGCCACATTACAAAAAGGCCATTTCATTTTTTTTTGTCTTTTTCCTTTAAAAAATAAAAATTATATTAAAAAAATTATATATTTGATACCAAATGTAATTTTTTTTTCATTTTTTTTTTAAGTCAAGGAACCTCCCAAAGGTAGGGCCATTCGGACCAATACATGCAGAGTAAACCCTAATGCAATTTCATTTTCTTTTTCTTTTTCCCTTAAAAAATAAAAATTATATTAAAAAATTATACATTTAATAGCAAATGTAATTTTTTTCAATTTTTTTTTATGTCGGGAAACCTCTCAAAGGTAGCGCCATTCGGACCCACCCCTGCAGAGTAAACCCCGGTGCAATTTCTTTTTCTTTTTCTTTTTTTTTCCTTTTTCCCTTAAAAAATAAAAATTATATTAAAAAAATTATATATTTAATACCAAATGTAATTTTTTTTTTTCAATTTTTTTTTTTTAATGTCGGAAAACCTCTCAAAGGTAAGGCCATTCGGACCCATCCCTGCAAAGTAAATCTCGTTGCAATTTCATTTTTTTTTCCTTTTTCCCTTAAAAAATAAAAATTATATTAAAAAAAATTATATATTTAATACCAAATTTAATTTTATTTTTTTTTTATGTCAGGAACCTCTCAAAGAATTGGCCTTTGACATGCTTCTATCTGGGACTCCCAATGGCCATGCTCTTCAAAAAGTATGAAGCAAAAATAAGGGTGTCAAGGCAAAATAACAAATATAACTAAACAATAATACACCCAGCATCAATGATCCTGCATGTGCTAACAAAAGAACTTTATTGCCGAATTTAACACATAAAATTGAGCTATAATTAATAGTCTTAATCTCAAAATTCGGAGCCCAACTTTATACACAGACAACCAACGCAAAAAGTACACACTACAATGTTACCGAGAATAGCATCATGTGCATGCAATCCTTGCAGCAGCATCACCTGTAAAAATATTAAGCCTATAATTAATCATTTTTCAATTGTGATATTTCTCAATAGTATGGTCATTCGGACCCATTCCTGCAGAGTAAATCTCGATCTCGTGTACCGTGCCCTCTGAAATTCCCATACATATAACAGGTAACTCTAACTATATATGATAACCCTAGATATTATTAAAGGTAAGAAATAAAAAAAAAAAAAAAATAGCACGTTAGAAATTGTCATTTAAAAATAAAAAATAAAAAAAATTTAATTTTTATCTAAGGTTATTTATAGTGATTAATTAACTGCATTAATATATAGTTATGGTAACTTTTAATCTTAGTTCTTATATATAGTAATTTGGGTTATATATAAGGTATTATTTATATATTAATATATTTTTAATTTATAAGCTAGGGATATATATTTATAGATTATTATTATAAAAATAAAAAATTGTATTTTCTAATGACACGTTAGTAATTACTAACATGTCATTAATTGGCACGTTAGAAATTGTCATTTAAAAATAAAAAATAAAAAATAAGTTAATTTTTATCTAGGGTTATTTATAGTAATTAATTAACTGCATTAATATATAGTTATGGAAACTTTTAATCTTAGTTCTTATATATAGTAATTTGGGTTATATATAAGGTATTATTTATATATTAATATATTTTTAATTTATAATTTAGTGATATATATTTATAGATTATTATTATAAAAATAAAAAAATTATATTTTCTAACGTGTCATCAATTAGCATGTTAGAAATTGTCATTTAAAAATAAAAAATAAAAAATAAAAAAACAAGTTAATTTTTATCTAAGGTTATTTATAGTAATTAATTAACTGCATTAATATATAGTTATGGAAACTTTTAATCTTAGTTCTTATATATAGTAATTCGGGTTATATATAAGGTACTATTTATATATTAATATATTTTTAATTTATAACCTAGGGATATATATTTATAGATTATTATTATAAAAATAAAAAAATTGTATTTTCTAACGTGTCATTAATTGGCACATTAGAAATTGTCATTTAAAAATAAAAAATAAAAAAACAAGTTAATTTTTATCTAAGGTTATTTATAGTAATTAATTAACTGCATTAATATATAGTTATGGAAATTTTTAATCTTAGTTCTTATACGTAGTAATTTGGGTTATATATAAGGTATTATTTATATATTAATATATTTTTAATTTATAACCTAGGAATATATATTTATAGATTATTATTATAAAAATAAAAAAATTGTATTTTCTAACGTGTCAATTAATGACACGTTAGAAATTGTCATTTAAAAATAAAAAATAAAAAAAAAGTTAATTTTTATCTAGGGTTATTTATAATAATTAATTAACTGCATTAATATATAGTTATGGAAACTTTTAATCTTAGTTCTTATATATAATAATTTGGATTATATATAAGGTATTATTTATATATTAATATATTTTTAATTTATAACATAGGCATATATATTTATAGATTGAATTAAACTTTGGTCAGGCGCCTCCTTAAAACTCATGTTTTACAGCCCCCAATCATACACGGCCACATAAGCAAAAGCAAACTAGTTGCATAAAATTATCCTACAAGCAGTAGCATAGGATGAATAAAAGAGAGAAGAAAAGAAGAGCCACAGTCTGGAGAAAGAAAGAAGAAAAGAAGACCCACGGTGACCCAGCTGGCTCTCCCTCTCCGAGCGTGACCCACGGTGTGATCCACGATGCAGGCCGTGACCCACGATGGGTTCGAAGTCGGTCAAGCGGGTCACGGCTGGCGAGACCCACGCCGGCCGGTTAGACCCACTACCGGCGTGGGTCTGGCCAGACCCACTGCCAACGTGGGTCTCTGGTCTGCTGGGTTGCTGGGTTGTTGGGTTTAAGGTCTGCCGGTGTGGGTCTCTAGCCGGCGTGTGTCTTTAGTCTACTGGGTTTACGGTCTACCGGTGTGGGTCTCCACGATCTGGAGAAAGAAAGAAGAAAAGAAGACCCACGGTGACCCAGCCGGCTCTCCCTCTCCGAGCACGACCCACGGTGTGATCCACAATGCAGGCCGTGACCCACGACAGGTTCGAAGTCGGTCAAGCGGGTCACGGCCGACGAGACCCACGCCGGCTGGTCAGACCCACTATCGGCGTGGGTCTAGCCAGACCCACTGCCAACGTGGGTCTCTGGTCTGCTGGGTTGCTGGGTTGTTGGGTTTAGGGTTTGCCGATGTGGGTCTCTAGCCGGCGTGTGTCTCTAGTCTGCTGGGTTTACAGTCTACCGGTGTGGGTCTCTGGTTTGCTAGGTTGCTGGGTTTAGGGTCTGTCGGCGTGGGTCTTTGGTTTGCTAGGTTGTTGGGTTTAGGGTCTTTTTGGTATTTTTTTACTTTGATTTCCTGTTATTGGTCTCATTTTTATTTTTTGCAATTTTCTTGAATTAATGATGTGTATTCTGTTGGTTGGGTGCTGTAAAACACCACTTTTGCAGGAGGACCTGACTATAGGGGCTCTCAGATTGATGACCCTGGGGGGCTCTCAATTAATGACACGTTAGTAATTACTAACGTGCCACTGTGCCAGACGTTAGAAATTTCATTTTTGAAAAGGACTAGCTGGCCTGCACCCCACCTACCCTTCCCCCCCTTTTTTTTTTTTCCTTCCCTTACTTTTTTTCCCCCATTCTTTCCCTCTCTCCCGCGCTTGCTCTCTATCCCTCTCCCCTGCACCTCACTCCTCCCCTGCACATCACAATTTCTTTTGCTTATCCGGTTTCTGAGCAACCAAACGCATCGCTACGTGTACCCGATTTCTAATTCCTAGTTGAGCGTCGAAAAGCGTGAAATTAGGGCTCTATCTGTTTGATTTTCGGTTTTTTTTTTTTTTTTTTGTCTATTTCCTTTTCATTTAATAATTATGTTTGTGCAGTGAGAGCAGATGGGAATAGCAGGGAGCAGAGGACGACGGCGCATCGGTCCAAGCATTCGGTGACCGAGCAGCGAAGGATGAGCAAGATTAACGAGAGGTAAGCAGCTTAGTTTTATTTTCTTAATTTTGTTTGTTTTCTATGATTTGTGCGTGGTAGCTGGAAATGATTTGGTTGGTTTGCTTCCTCGTGCTTTTGAATTCGCTTACTATGTGGAAAATATTGGACCGTTGTTGAACTGGGTTTTTTTTTGGGGGGGGTGTGGGGTTGGAAAAAAATATACTGTGAGCATATAGATGAATAGAAGTTCGTAATTGTAGAAAGAAAACCTGAATTGGGTAAAACGATAATGCAGTTATATGAGGAGCCTCTTCTATAAGATGTATGTTTCTTGATGATGCTTATGATTTGTATGTTTATCAGTGCTTTTTATGCCACTGGCTAAAAAGAGTGGGAGGACAAAGTTTAGTAAACCTTTTTAATACATATTCTACCCCTTTTAGCTCTCTCTCTAATACATATTCTACCCCTTTTTAGTACACATTTGGTTTCACAGTGCCAGCCCAAATTTGAACTTATTAAGTAGTTGCCAAAGACACCATATTTAATTCCGTGTTTATTCAATGTCAATGTTGTGCTTGAGCTATTAATTTTAATGTCATCTTGTGCTTGATCTCAATCCCTCTTTGATGTTTTTCCCCTTCTTGTTCATATTCTCATGATACTGTTGCTAATCTGTGAACATTGATTTTCTTTACTATATTGCTTTTGTGTTCTCTTTTGCCATGGTAAGATCTCCTTCTAATCAACAGCCTTGGCAATAATTAATTGCTTACCTGAAAAGCTTATTGCTGAAGCAGATATCAGATTTTGAGAGATATCATACCGTAGAGGATGTTTTGATTTCTTATGTTACAAAATTTAAACCAGAACTAAGTGTTTGCAGCAGCATGGTAAATTCAAGTCACACCATCTATTTTCCAGTGCATATGCTTTTTACGAATTCATTTGTTTAATTAATTTGCGATTGTTGCTAAATGTTATTGTTGTACAACGTGTTTATTTTTTTTTAGTTACTTGCCTAAGAAAATTAATCTTTATAGCTTTCTTGTGGGGTGGTTTGGATGATGAGCCTAAGTTGCATCTTGTTAATTGGATGAATGTTTGTACTCCTCTTTATCTTGGAGGTTTGGGAATTAGGAGTTTACTCGCTTTAAATCAGGCTCTTTTAGGGAAGTGTTTATGGAGGTATGTTGTGGAGAGAAGAGAGGCTTATTGGGGACAAGTAGTGGATAAAAAAGTATGTTAGTTGGGTAGGAGGTTGGTGCTCTAATGTCATCACCGAGCCATATGAGGTGAGTCTTTTGGAAATATATTAGGAGGGGTTGGGATGCTTTCTCTAATTTTGTTAGTATTGAGGTGGGTGGTGAATCATGGTTGGACCAAGTTTTGGCATGATGTTTGGTGCGGAGAATATTCTTTGAAAGAAACCTTTCCCAAGTTTTTTTGCATTGGATGGGGTATGGATGTTCTGGTGGCTGACCACATGTTCGCCCACTGTGACATGGTGGATTGGGACATGAATTTTATCCAACTGGTGGAGGTGGATGCTATATCTTCTCTTTTCAATGCTCTATATTCCGTTAGGTTGGGTTGGGGAGATGAAGATAAGTTTTGTTGTATTCTTTCGATAAGATGATCCTTTGAGGTCATAACTTTTTACAAATTTCTTCCCAATGTTGACTCCTCTTTCCGTTGGAATAGCATTTGAAGGTTTAAGGCTCCTTTGAGGTTGACTTTCTTCACTTGGACAACATCCTTGGGAAAAATTCTCACAACGGATAATCTTCGCAAACGTCACACATCATAGTGATGGATTGCTGTTGTATGCTTTAAAAGAGTGCAGAAACACCTAATCACCTCATTCTTCATTGTGATATTGCTAGAGAGTTGTGGAATTTGGTTTTTCAGATGTATGGAGTAGAGTGGGTTATACCTAGATGGGTGGTTGAGCTCTTGGTGTGCTGGAAAGGAAGGTTTTGTTAGAATGTAATCCCTGACTGTTTTGTGTGATGCATCTAGAGAGAGAAAATGAATGCTCAAAGTTTCGAGGTTTGCGAGAAGATGAGTTCAGAACTACACCTGTGGTTTATTAAATCACTCTTTAAGTGGAACTTTGTTAACGCCCCTCTTAATATCTCTAACTTTGTATATTTTTGGACTCTTTTCCTCGGTCTTTATCTTGATTGATGTTTTTTTCTTGTATACATCATGTGTATGTATGATGCACTCCTTTCACTTTTAATGAATTTGCTCTACATCTAAAAAAGAAAAAGAAAGCCTGTTTGGTAATTATTGTCTGAAAAAGTGCTTTTTCAGTGTTTGAAAGTGAGAGTTTTTAAAACTTTTCCAAACACCCCTATGTTTTATGAATTGCTTGTGTATCTCTATAATGACTGTTAACTGCACGGTGTGTCTACTAAGTTATACTCGCTGGATTATATGTAGAAGCATGCTTGTCCTATGAAACCAAAGCCAGTGGAAAATTTGGAAAAGAACCTGTAGTTACATGAGTACCAGCTCCGATAAGAAGGGTTTCTATTAGAGAATAATATATTTAGATTGTAGGTTTTATCCCAAGAGGATAGACATTGTTATTTTGAAAGGGCTTTGTTTTTTATCCCCCTGTTTATCTGCAACTTTGTATTCTCCTGACATTTTGGGCAAGAACTGCTATAATTTGTTGTACGTATAAATGGAATTATGTATGCTGTTACTGATTTGTTTTTTGTGTTGAACAGGATACTGAATTCTCTGACCCAAGCACTGCAATCTTCGGGTGTTGATTTGTCACAAGCCAGCATTTCAGTGCAAATTAATGTTGGTAAACCTGCCAGTAGTGGACTCATCGGTACAGCATCTGATTCAAAGGTTTGTTTTTAATTAGAAAGCCCTTTCTTACTACCTCTGCTACTACTGTTGCTATGAAAATGATTCTTATAGAAATCTTATGGGGATTTTTGTTATGTTTATGCCCCCGTTTTTCCAAATGGACTTCTTATGACGTTGGTAGGTTATATGTTTTTTTTCCCCATTTTCGTGGGTCATAGATGCTGTCTTCTGTTTTTCTTGTGCTAGATGATAACTTGGTGTCTTCTTACTTGTATGGATAACAATGATAACTTTTGTTCCTTCAGGACCATAAGAAACAGTCTTTGAACTACCAAGTGATTGCACATACTTCAGTTGGTATCTGCAGTAATGAGTCTGATCTGGCTCATAAGAGGCTCAGAACAGAGGAAAGCTAATGTATTATTCTGGTCTCCATTTTTTATTTCTCTAATTTTAATTTTGTTCCTCTTTTTTTGTTTTGCATCTAAAATTATAATTAAATTATTATTATTTTTTGATTTGATTAAATATTAATAATTAAATTTTTTTTTTTTTTTGAAATTTTGGTTTTTTTTAATTATTATTTTTCTCTATTATTTTTTTTTGCCATTTTCTAGCGTGTCAATTATTTTTTTTTTTAATTTTTTGTCATTTTCTAACGTGTTAAAATTTGACACGTTAGTAATTTTCTAACATGTCAAATTTTGACATGTTAGAAAATGACAAAAAATTAAAAAAATATAATTTTTTTTAACGTGTAAAAACCCTAAACGTTAGAAAATTTCTAACGTGTCAAATTTTAACACGTTAGAAAATGACAAAAAAAAAAAAAAATTAATTGTCATTTTCTAACGTGTTAATTTTTGACATGTTAGAAATTTTCTAACATGTCATATTTTGACACGTTAGAAAATGACAAAAATAATAAAAAAATAAAAAATTTATTTTCTAACGTGTAAATAGTAACACGTTAGTAATTTTCTAACGTGTCAAAAGTTGACACGTTAGAAAATTGCAATTTCTCACGGGCCGTTTAGTAACATGTGAAAAACGTTAGAAATGGCACGTTAGAAAATGACCGTTAGAAAAAATCTGATTTTTTGTAGTGTGAGGACTTAATTGTATCCCCGCGTGCTGAATCAGATTCTAGTGCCAGTACATTTTCTCCTAGTTATTTCACCTGGCATAGTTGGTTTGTTGATACTAAACTGGCATACCAGCAAAAGTGAAAATCGGTAGATACTTCAAGGAGTAAAGTGTAATTTTTCTTAATAATAATAATAATAAACCCTAAACCCTAAAAAAAATTCCAAGCAAGCAAATATAGGGAGTGTGGCTCATAAATTACCTAAAGATCAAGATCTCATTTCCTCATATTTATAGGTTAGAGCGAGATCTAATAATAATAATAATAAATGAGTTGAGAATCTGGATGAAAAAGGGATTAGCCAATGGGCTTTGATACCAAGTAAGAGTTGAGAATCTGCTTTGGTTGCTTACAAAAACAGCTAAGACACCACCATGTAATAGCCACGGATGGCTTAAGGTTCTGTATAAAGAATTACAAATAATGCAATTAAATAATGAACAATAAAGGTAAAACTGAAAGAAAAATAATCTAAAGAACTAATCTCAAGCCCAAGGTTCTGAATGCCCCCTCCTTCTCTCACAGTTGAGCCAAACCACAAAGACCACAGCAAATGGAGAATTTCTTGCCCCACTTCACCACTAAGAATCAATGCCTTGGGACTCACGTGACTTTTCTAAATGGTTCATGTGATAGAGTAATGCATAAGATAACCCCAAATTGAATTCCTACAATATAATTTTAAAAGAATAAAGAAAATAATCCATAACCCCAAATGGAACCTTAAAAAAGTGTTACTAAATCCCATTGTAGTTAACCAATCCCCTACGAAATTTCCTAGTTGAATTATAATATAATATATACTTCCAACCTATGTTTCACGTGGAATATAAACTATATCTCTCTTTTGGGAAAGGATCAATATGAACCTATCCAAAGAAGCCGTCAGGAAACAGGGGAACCTCTGTTTCTGCCTAGTCAAAAAGAAACAAGAAGAGAAAATTTTTTGTTTATACTCAAACCACAAAATCTTCTACTAATTAATATGTGGCTGGCTCTATATCTTTATCTTTTCTAAAATATCATTATTATTATGAAATCGTTGCCAACATTGCGTGCTAGTGGTGCTAGTGGCATGGCGTGAACAAGTCTCATCGCCACCCCATGCATCAAAATCCTGAGTTGTTCAAGTTCCACCACCCTTATTCTTGATATGGTTCAAGACAGTAACTTGGGAATTGCATTATATATATAAAATAATGCAGTTAATCGCACGATCAATTCACTGAATTCCTTGTTAGTTAGCACGTTACAAGCATTATAAAATGTATTACGTGCTTATTGACAAGTTAAGGATATTGTCTGATTTTCCACCGAGAATATTGAAATTTGTGAGGGAGTTACATCCTTAGTTATTATCTAAGTAGTTGGAACGTTACCTTCTATTGTCTGATCATAACTTATGGCCTAGGCCTGATTATCCTATAACCCAAATTGTAGGATCCTAAGCCCCTAAATTCTCAACTTGGGTCGGCCAATTAGACATTTTAATTATGAGAAAGATTGTAATTTGAGCATGTAATTAATAATATATCATAACCATATTACTCAAAACTTGTGGTAAGACCGGCATTTGTGTGAATGTTCCTTGCTTCCCGCCGGCAAGAATGGGGGAAGGAACATTCTTCAATAGTCAAAATTAGATGGTGATTCTCTTAACACGATATATATGAGCATCTACCACTCTGTATAGACAGTTGGTCACATGCATGTAAAAAAAATTTGAGGCGAAGAATAAAAGGAAAAGAATATGAATAATAATTTATTAAAGACTATTTCTGTCAAATAAACTTCGAACAACAATAATGAGAGTATCGCACTCCCCACCCCAAAATCTGCCTTTTGCGTCCCACACCGACAAGGCGAGCCAGCTCTGCAAGCACACCCAAATCCAGAGTCGCACTGGAAATTATTATTACTATCATTCAGCCTACCAAGTAAAAGCCAGCCACCAGAATTCGAATATTCCAAACTTGTCCCCGCACTTGTCCTCGCTGTTTCCTCCCCTGTCCTCATCATTTCCGGATATTCCGTACTTGTCCCCTCGTCTTCGTCCCCAGTACTACTACAACCCCCACCTGCTGCCACCGTGTCACATGCCAAGGCCCTCCCCCTCACCTCCACCCAACCGTCCGATTCCCAATTTTTCCCAGCCGTTGTCGTCGCCAATTTACCGATCCTGTCCCTCGCCGAAGTTTCGTAACTTTGAGAATCAGAATCACAGTTCGGACTCGGCCCAAGCCCATTCTCTTCGCTCCCGTATTCCTCAAACTCCGAGTTAACCCAGTCGAGCACGCAACGCGGCGACGAGTCGATGACCAACGAGTTGGGAAACGCCGATGATGACAGAAATGGGTGCTGTAGCAGCTGATTGCAGCTCCACCGCTTCTTCGGGTCTCTCCTGAGGCACTTCTCGAGAAAATCTCGCCCGAGTTTGGATAAACGGGCCGGAAGTTCTGGAGTGTCGTCCGAAAACCCAATTCGACTCAGCGTATCGGCTCCGTGGTCTTCCCAGGCCGGCTTTCCGGCGACCATCTCGATGACCGTGCATCCCAACGACCACGTCGGACTCTGGCCCCTGAGATTCCCGCCTAATCACCTCCGGTGCCATCCACAAAGGACTCCCGCGTGGCACAATCGGAACACCACGCGTTTCCCTAGAGCTCTCAATCGCCGATCCAAAATCGGCGAGTTTCGCCGAGTTCAAACTCGGCCCCACCAGAATGTTCCTTCCCTTGACGTCGCAGTGGACAATGCCTCTGGAGTGTACGTACTTCAACGCCGAGACGACACACCAGGTGTAGGACCGCACAGTCCTCTCATCCACGTTAGGGACGCACCGTTTTGCCACTGTGTCACCTGGCATGTACTCCATGTGGAGGTTCCGCAACGACGTCGTGGGGGACTCATACGTCACGTCGTCGCCGAGAAAGCCCACCACGTAAGGCGAGGAGAGCGAGCGGAGGATCCGAATCTCGTTCTCCAACGCCTCCACGTGACCGGGAAGACCCAAATTCCGATCCACGGACTTCACAGCAAAAACGGCACCGTCCGGTACGTTCACTCCGAGCGTCACGGTACCGAAGGAGCCCTTCCCTACGCACTTCCCTCTAACCCAGGAAACCATGTCTGAGTGAAACTGTTCGTTTACGTGTCTTTCTAAGCTCGCCTCTCTCTTAACTCTATATATACATATAATGACCAAGAATATTAAACAAAAAATAAATCCTGGGTGTGACGTGGAATTTACAAGTGGATAATTTGGGAGAACGGTTAGGTGACGTCAGGGGAGGTTCTGGGGCTGGAACTGGTCTGGGTTGACGTAAAAGAGATAGTGGTGGGGGGTGGTGGGATGCTGAGTTTTATCCTTATCCATCATAATGAAGGCCTCATCTGGACCATTGATTAGATGAAATCATGGGAAATGTTTCGGAAATTTCGACACGTTGTTTTGGTGGAAGTAATAGTGTGGATTAGGAATCAGGTGGATGGTTCGTGGAAGAAAGCAATTTTGTTTGAGTTTGTGTGGGCGTGGGTTGAGGAAAGTGCTATTCTATGGAACGTGGCTAGCTGCAGTAAATAAATGTCCTTTAGATCTCGCTAGATACACTTACCTTCTTATATTTCATTACTTTTTGGTTATGTTAATTGTACGGAATCATAGTTATCAAGATTTAGGATTTTCCCTAACTTTTTGGATTAAATTAGTCAATAAAATAATATAATTATTGATAGCATTTTCGCAATTATAAGTCAGTTTTTATGTACTTTGTACAGCTGATGACAACTAAAGTACTCCAGGCATGTTGCTTTCTAGAGATTATGATCTCAATCTGCGTTGGACGGCTGCGATGAAGTGGTGTACAGCTCTGAAATTAAGGCGCAGTGCAATGGATCAGGCAGAAAATAATAATTAAAAAATAAATAAAAATGTAGAGGTGCCAAGTCGGTCGCGGAATGGAGCAGCGAAAAGAGCGCGCCACATGGGTTCAAGGGGGGGACAGGGTTCGGTTGAGACCGGTGTTGGAACTAAATGGTGGGTGGACGACGTGGCAAAAAATTGTAGGTCCACGCTGCCGGGAAAGAGAAAGTAGAGATCGACTCCTGGTTAAAGGAATTGGATATGGATGGGTGCCTAGATGCCTGGATTCCCACGATGCTTGTTTGTGGCGTTTTACAGTGATGCGTTTGAGGGTTGAAGGCTGTTGACGTGCGCGACCAGCCTCCATTACATATTATAATATAATATAAATAATATGTTATTGTTGTTGTTGTATTTGATTTTAATATTATTAGCGTGTTTTGGAAACTGCTTGCCTGACATTCCCTCTGTGTACATCCATCCGTATCTCTTCTCAAAGGTTAGGGTGTCCTTCGAGGCTAAGTTTAATTACCAGTAATGGGTTTGGGGCACTTGATAGTTTCCCACCAACTCCTACTATTATTATATAATTGTATCTTGAGTTTTTAATTATCATAATTACATGTTTTAGGGTGCATGATAATTTAGTTGATTGCACCCTCAAACTCAAACCTACAAGGAAGAGTAAAACAATCTAAATTTTGCTATGGATTGCAAGTGGGAAGATCTTTAATTGATTTAAGTTAGCATGAGATAAAGAGTGAGTTGCTAATTTAAGAATATAGTTAAAAGTGTTCAGGGAATAATGATTTATGTAATGATACTTGAAATGATCTTATATCCTCTTTTTAAAAGAGTAAATTTTTGAAAAGGTAGCGTCCACTAATAGGATAAAAATATGTTCAATTGTAGCGTTGAATTATGACTTATTAATAAGGTATGGTTTTAATATGATGTTACATTAGATTCCATGCTTCATGCTTGCTTGTATTTAGGACGAAACCAATAATAGTTATTCAATTCTATTATATAACGTATTTTCGTTAATATTCTTTAAGCAACTGTTGCACTAACATTCTAATCTTCGTAATATGATTGAAACTTGTAGTTTAAGTTGATCAACCCAACCCAAATAGTGAGTTCTCAAACCCACATAATCGACCTGGGTTGGGTTGGCTAATTGGATATATGGTTATATCGTATAGTCTTAATTTTGTCAAATGAATAATTTTCATCCATTATCTTTAAATTCGTGACAACTATTTTTCTCTGTTCTTAATTACTATAGTTACTCTCATATTGAAGGGCCGAAATCAAGACATTCCATTTTAAATATGGAGAATTTGGGGTTACAAGAGCTTGTGGTACTTGTGAATTTGCATGAAGAATCATGGGCACCGATGGTGAGGTTTCTTGATTCTTTATTGTGCCTTGTCATGGCCCATTCTGTGTCTAATTTTTGTGGATGTGCACGTGTCTTTGTGTGGATGGTGATAGATAATTACAGGGTGAAGCTAATTCACAATTTAAGGAAGTGGGTGTAAAGGTATCTTTATGGGATAAGTTGGAACATTTTCTTACGCGGCGTAAGAAAAGGAAAAGAGAGTATGGCTTGTCCACGTAAACTTCAACGGAAAAAACTATAAAAGAAAAGTTTTTTTCTTTTTGCTAAAAGTATTTTGAAAATGAGAGTAACTTCGCTATTAGAATAAATATACGCAACAGAAACAGAAATTTGGTATTTTTCACACAACACGGAACTATAAAAGTTTTTAAAAAATTGTAGAAAGTGATGTGTTTTAAATCCACGTTTTGAAACAACTAAATCAAACCAACATTAAGTCAGTTAAAAGAAAATTCTAAATTCAAGAATAATTTAGTCAAATATAAACTATCATCTATCTTTCTTCTTTAAAAATATAGAACTCCAATCCCACGATTATGGATAATATATTAATTACGATGCATTTGCTTACCTAGAAAATAAAAGGGATGAGAGAATTTTTTTTTAAAAAAAAACTTTGGAGCGAAAGGTATGATGGACATAAAACATATTTTCCTCCGTTTGTGGGTTTAGCCAAAAAAAAAAAACATGTTTTTTAAAAGTAACGGACAAGCGGCTGACACCCCCGTTCGGGTGGCGCGGACGCATGTCGTCTGATGACGAGACAAAACAGCAAACACATATCGGACGGCCGACAATCCAACATGCTTGAACAAAACGTTCCATCTTTTGCTGCTGACATGCGAAGCTCACTCACATCCTTACTTTCTTTTTTCGTTGAAATTCATGCATTACGAAAAAAAAAAAAAAACACGGCAGCCGCCGGTTGTTATATAAAGATATCTGTGAAAAGGAAACTTCTTGCAGCTTTGCGTTGGAAGTTGAAATGGCTAAAAAGGCAAGCCAAGACCCAAGAGATGCCCTATTTTTCTTTTATAATAAATCATTTCTAAAAAATAAGGTCAGTAAATTCATTGAACTCAATTTATTAAAATTTTTAAATCATATAATTATTTTAATAACAAATATCAATTTATCATTTGATAAAAACTTTATCCATGATAAAATTATGAATAATTTCACTCGATCAATTCATCGGATCCTAAACTTCAAAGTCAATGACAGGCTTACAAAACTACCAATTCATGGAGACACAATCTAAGCCCAAGTGGGACTTTAATAAAAAAAATATGAGCTAACGATCCTACTCCAAGTTTGAATCGGAATAGGAGCACAGGTCCAATTCAAATTCTCAACACTCATAGGTATAAAAGATACTCAATTAGGGCTTGTTTAGGATTGCATTTGAGGGGCCTAAAAGTGATTTTAATACTCAAAAGCTTGTTTGAAGAAAAAATTAGTTGTTTGGTAAAAAAATTAAAAGTGTTGTTAAGAGTCCAAAAAACCTAAAAATGGCCAAAAAACACTTTTGGCAAAAAATAAAAATTAAAGTTTTTGTCAAAACACTATTTTTTAAACGCAATTCTAAAGAAACTCTTATTGTGTATTGGGAACTTTTTTTAAATTAATTAACTTCGAGATCAGAGTGAGACCCCGTTGGCACTCGTTAGGCGGAAATTGTTAAACCAAAAAATACAAACTGAAATAGTGAAATAGAGTGGATCGTTGTCATTTAATAATGAGATGTAAGCAAAACACATATGGACCACACGGATTGCATATATCGATCTAGAATTAAGGTTTGGACCAGTTTGGTACAGAAACAAGAAAGCTTGTAGTAGCCAAACATATAACATGGTGTGAAACATTATATATAATGAGACAACTGTGAGCAACTTGCACCTTCTGCGAAACCCCGCAAATTGCCAACGTGCGGTGTGGGCAGACATGAAGGCATTTGGTCCTTATTCATGTGCAACTTGTGGGTCAATTTCAATCACAGGTGACCATGTTGGTCTGTCTTTTTGTAATTATGTAACCGCTCACGAAAAACTCTAACCACATCTGTTTGATTAACACTCTACGTGAGCCATTAATTATGTTCTTAATATGGAACTTTAGTGTTCGAGATTATCTGTCATTTTTAATTAAGATTTTGATTCTTGTGACATGAAGATGATTGAGTCGAAGATACGACCCTACAGTGGCATGTATATGAATACAAAGTGCAGGCAGTGGTCGGCAGGTATTTGTTATTCTTGTAATCAAGATATTCGATCTTCATGATAAATTGATAAAGAATTGGTCTTCAATGGTTAGTCGTTTTTTGTTTCTTTTGATTGATAAAAGATAGGTTGGCTGTCTCAAGATAGTTGTATTTCTTGTAGGAGCAGTGATTCTTATAAGGCTGGAGTGCTCACGCCAGCCTTATTTTAATATAAAATGTTATTATTTTAATAAGTGAACAGTGATTTATAATATTTTAATATTAAAATAAGGCTGATGTGAGCATTGTTCACTCATGCCTGCCTTACAAAAATCACTACTCTTTTTTTAGACAGGATTTGGTCCCACAATTTTACATACCAAACGCGTATTTTTAAACAAAAAATCGTAAAAATTATATCATTTGAAAATGTGTTTAAGAAAAAAGACAGTTAAAAAAAAAAAAAAAAATCAATAGAACTTGTTCTCAATATTTGAGAACAGTATGCATGTAGGCATTACTGTTCTCAAATATTGTTGGTTAGATTTTATCCTTCGTTGCACTGTGATGTTTGTATTGGAGTCTATGTAGGAGTACCCCCACCCTTCCTTTTGTATTGTTTTTTCTGTTATTAATGCAATCTCCCAAAAAAAAAAAAAAAAACCCTAAGCTACCAAAGTTGGGCATTACTGTCCACAAAGATTCTGCTCAGAAGTTGGGCCAAATTGAGCCCAAAAAATTCAATTAGCAGGACTCAAGCCTGAACTGCCTTTCTTGACAGGACCAATTTGAGCAGGCCCTTTTTAACTTTTTGGTAGTCAACAACAATATGACCCATGGCTACTCTCAGCATCAGTAGTCAGTGCAGATGTAAAGAAGAAACTAGCCAATAGAAGGTCGAAGAAAGGTAGAAATATCTTAGAACAAACTGAACAATATGAAGATTATTGAAGATATGTATAAAAAAATAAAGAATAATACAAGTATCTGACTGTTTTGAATCTCCTTTCTCTAGCTGTGAATGTAAAATCTCCAGAATTATGTCAAAATATCTACACTAAATAAATCAGGCTGCTCTAAATAATAAAAGAATCACCTTCCACCACCACCACCTATATCACCATCATATTTGTGATCAAAACCACTTATGAGAACTCGTCGTACAAAGAATGAAAATTGTTGTTAAGAGAACATTGCCTTCAACTCATGGGGCAAAGACAAGTTTCCTCAACCTATATGTCAGTTTGATTTCCTACTCTGCAGGTAACCGGAACATCAAATATAGCGCCGCAGTTGGATTAGCATCACGCTTATATCGTCACAAGAACCTCGCGAAACCGAAAGGTCTACAAGATTTTTACAGGCAGTCAATGGCTCTGGTTTATCAATGCCCATGCACCAGGGACGAGCAAGATCTACTGCTTCCTGATTACTAACCTGCAAACCAAGAAACGAAAGAGTCTGATCAATTATTTGGTACTTACATCTTTCAAAGGATTCAAGCAATAAAGGAAAAGGAAAAGCATAAGAAACTATACCTTATCCCATAAACCATCCGATGCTAAGATTAAGAATTCATGTTCTGGTTTGATTCTAAGGGCTTTTGTATCCGGCTCTGCTATTACCCATTGTTTAAGGTGCCGATCACCAATCCCTCTAGACACAGCCAGAGAGCCCTGAATTCTCCAAGTACCATGGCAGAAATCAACATAGCCACCCTGCAAAATGAAATTCAAAACAACCCATTATTCAGACTGACAGACAATGAAAAGTGATGCATGCAATTAACAAAAGATTGGAAGCAATGAAGATTTGATTCACAAACACTTACCATGGCTTCAATTCTGTCCTTTTCTTCTTTCCTTGAAGGGCGATGATCAGAGGTCAGGCCCTCAGCAACACCACCTCTGCTAATAACAGCACGACAGTCACCGGCATTAGACACAACAAGGTTCCCTTTCCTGATCAAGGCTGTCACACAGCACGAGCCACTGCATACATCTTCTTTCAAAAAATCAGAGTCCGTGTTCAAGTAACCTTGCTTGACGGCCTCCTCAATTTCCTCATCGCCCTTTCTCATCACTTCATCTATTATGTTCTTATCCAAGTTTTCTGCCGAAACTCAGCAGCTTTTGCACCTCCATGCCCATCAAATACACCAAATAAAGACTGCAAATATGAAGCAGCAATATATTAGGTTCAAATCCCATTACAACATCTCTACAACTATATATATGATGGCAGATGCCTTTTCATGATTTTTGCTTATCATAAGCTTTGTTCAACTGAAAATAGTTCCTAAATATTAAAAGTTGAAGACCCTATTCCTTATTACTGGAATTAGTAGCTGTAAGTTTAGGATAACTTTCTCAATATCATCAAACCTCCACTTCTAGAAGCAAAATAACCACAGCAAATTTCGTCCATGAACATGCTCCAAAAAGGATTTTATTTATTCATTAATTTTCTTATTACTCCATAATTTCAACCTATAGATGAAAACCCGATAATCAAAATCAATTAATTTCGATTTCACAAGCCTAAAAATTCACCATAAATTTAGCTACTGGGATAGCTTGCATAAAAACTAATCAATTAATTTCAATATGCAAATCTTATTAGATATTTTATCCAACTTGGAACCCAAACATGAAAAGATTTTTATTTTTATTTTTATTTCCGCTTCAGAAAAACTTTTAGCCACCACAAATAATTAATCTCAGGCAAATCTTAAATTGCAGAGAAAAAAAGAAAGAAATAAAGAAAAAAAACAACTTTAAAAAATTACCTGTTTGGAATCTCCCTGAACGTTAAGGACAGCAGAATACCGGTCCTCCATAGCCTCTCTCCTCCTCTCTTGCAGTACACAGAATACCCATCTCCTCTTCCTCCACTACCTCGTTCTCCGCCATAGACGGCGTAGCCAGAGCTACAAAACCCATCGAGGCCACCGGAATAGCGAGCCTCGCAGGTCTCTTCCTCTTCAGAACCGTACTCGGCGACGTGGACGACGACCCAGAAGCCGAAATCGAAGGAGAAGACAACCCAGTTGGCGGTTTCGGAAGCCAGATCTAAAAGGCGAAGACGGCGACTTAGGAGAAGACAAAGAAGCCGAAGAAGACGAAGCGGAAGAAGACGAGTGTGAGGGCTTTAGTTGGGTTAGCGTTAGCGTTAGAGCTTCATGCGACGGTGAGATCATCGAGGCCTTGTTGTAGAACAGCGACGACGATGGCGAGAACACTGGAGCTCGATACCGCAATAGAGCAAGACATCCTTCCTTTTCTAAAACCAAAACCAACACGCTTTCACAACAACGTTCTATGTAAGACTTTCGTTTCCGTTTTCTAATGTTATTCAGTTTTTCTTTCTTCCTTCCAAAATCTTTTCTCCGATTCTGTTTTATAGCTTTCAGAGATTTTGTTTCGTCGGATTTAAAGGAGAGGGGGGTTTTGAAGGAAAGTCAGAGTGGGGTCGTGTCTTCCGTGTTTGTAGAGCGCTCCTTAGGGTTTATTGTTAACGTCTTTTGACTAAGTGTTTTATTTTTTTATTAATTTTTTATTTTGGGGGCACTCGTTCTAGAATATGCGGAAAGTCATTTTTGCCCCCATCGACGGTTTTGTTAGTGGTTTTTGTTCATTTTTTTTTTATGCGACTAGGTCTGGGCCTTCTTTGGTTTGCTTGACTAAAACAAATGACTGTGTGTCTGGAAAATTTCTTTTCAATAACTATTATTTGGATTTGAATTCTCAGTCATTTTTTTTATCAGGATTAATAGTAATTTGAGCTGTAAATATAAAAAAACTTGTGTGAAGCTCACGTACTTGAGTAGAAGAGGGGACAATCCGAGATAAAATTGGGGCAAGTAAGCCTCAAATAGGCTATCTTTAGCAATCATGTCATCAAAATTGTTTAAAAATCAAATATTTGTTTTTTTTATTCCCTCTAATGTCTTGTTATTAAGTAATTCTAAAAGTTTCTCTTGTGTCACTTTAAAAATAAAAATGTTACGGTTTCTCTTAGTGTTTTCATAATCCTACATGGATATTGTTTTCTAAACAACTAAAAGAACAAAAACAAAAAACAAAAAAACCTTATCTCACTGGTCACTCAAAAAGAAAGAAAGCATAAAACAATATTTGCTAAGAACATAACACTAAGAGAACATCATGATGAACCGTAGCATTTATCATTTAAAAATTTGTGGCTTTTAAAATTACAATTCTACTAAAATTTGAATGTAATTTATCACAAGCCAAGGGTTTATATGAAAGTTTCTTTCCAATTGGACACATGCATTTTTAATAGAGCTAAGTAAATGTCGTGTAATAAAAGGTGAGAATCCTAGTATTTTTAATAGAAAAAAGTATGCAATATTTTCTATTAAGTTTAACAAAATCATTTTTTTCTTTAAAGCTTATCTGAAAAAAATAAAAATAAAAAATTGTCTTGTTATGGCTCAAATTCCATAGACATTTTATAAAGAACATCAATCCTATATGGCCCTAAAATTTTAATATATATATATATATATTTGAAGATTTCCATAGCTCGTTAGTAAAATAGAAAATAATAAGACCCCTTCTAATCAGAGTAGTCAAGGATTCAATATTCATATGTTTAGAACAGCATTCGATTGATTATTTAAAAGAAGAAGAATATGAGTAAGAACCTTATACACACATAATATTCAATACTTATATGATCTGACGTCTTTGCTCTTCTCTATATCGTGTGATAATGATCATTTGATTCCAATAAGTGGTCATACAAATGATTATTTATAGGACAAATTGGGTTAGTGGAGATTCTTCTATTACATTATACTAAATTGACATATACATTTGATTCACGCATACATTTTAAATAAGATTTACAAAGCATGCAATTCTTACTTACATTTTTTAAAATATGTATAGGAATCATGTAATGTAAATGTTAATCTAATAGATTAGGAGTGATAATTCTTTTTTTTTTTTTTGTGTCCTGTTTCAGTTGTATTCAAACATAAGTATAGGGTATGTTAACTATAATTCGACCTATTTAATTAAATGAGTCACTCTTCAACTATAACCTGTTAATTTTGTGTTGGGTTTGTGTCAAAGCATGAGTATAAAATTATATAGATCAATCATAACTCTACTAACTCAATTGGGTTAGCCCTCTTAATCCTAATTCACTAATTTTGTGTTGAGTTTGTTGATCATGTCAAAAATTATTAGCCCTAAATAGACTTAGTAAAAGATTTCTTTATGCATATTTTATATTAAAATTTGTTTTTTAGTATATTAGGTGTGGTAAATCGTGTTTCTGTGTTTGGTTTTGGTTGTATTTAGACATGAGTATAAAAATATATAAATTAACTATAATCCAATCAATTTAATTAAATGAACTAGATTCTTCAACTATAACTTGATAATTTTGTGTTGATTTGTGTCGAATTTGTAGGATCATGTCAAAAATCGATTGAATCGTGTTGAGACATGAATATAAAACTATATAGATCAATCATAGCTCAATCTATTCAATTGGGTCAACCCTTTTAATTATAATTTACTAATTTCATGTCGAATTTGATGATCATCTGCCCTTAAGTGGACTTGGTAAAAGGATCTCTTTATTCATATTTTATATTTTATACCACCTTCTTTTGTCTTCTAATGTCGGCTCTTATATTTTACAGAGGTGATAGCATGCAAGGGCAGAAAGGGAATTTCACGGGTGGCAATTGTGAGAAAAGAAATACCAAAAAACCCAAAAAAAAAAAAAGAAAAAAAAAAGAGTGCGTTTCCATTTAGGGGTCAAACACGTTATCAACGGTGTTGCAAACTTGCAAAAGAGTGTTTTGACTCCTCACTGGTCAGTTGTCCCCGATTTCTTCGTTGCGAAGATGTTGCTAGCAAGCTGCCACGTGGGCCCCCTCTCTCATTAATCCACTTCACATCGACATCGCGAGCTTCGCCGAAGTTACCGTTGCCCCAAGACACGTTCTATTTGGTGACCGTTATGCCGCCCAGCTGATGCATACGTTAACATCACCCCATCACGCCACACCACGTGTCTGTACCACGCGTCCGCCCATACGTTAACGTCTCCCTATCACACCGCACCACGTGTATGCACCACGCGTCTGTCTCTTTCCTTCACAAAATTGTTTTTTTGTTTGTTTGTTTCGACGATCGTGCATGGATGGGTTATCTACTGGTCAAGAAAATTAAAAGCTTAAAGGTATGTTTTATAATAGATTTGATATTTTGTTCTCTATCTTAATTTTGGTTTGAAAATGTAAGTTTCTTTTAGTCTACATTTAAAAAATATTTTATGTTTTTGTTAAATACAATTTTGTTTTATGTGGTTTAACAACTTTATTTTTTGTCTTTTAGAGTTTAGTTTTTATTAAATATCTCGAGTTTACATAAAAATGAAGATAGTATATCTGTTTAAATTTTGTTCAAATTTAATGAAAATCAATGCACACCCCCCTTCATTGGGGTCCTTAGGAGTGGCCGAGTCTCTCCCATGAGCCGTGTGGGTGGCGCACCGCCCCCAATGAGTTTGGGGATGGTTTTGGCCACCCCATTTGGCTCCTTGAGGGTAGGCAAACCACCCCCATGGGCTGTGGGGTTGCTCACCACCCCCAAGGGTAGTGGCTCGTTATCTCAATTTTTTAAAATTATTATTTTCAATTTTTAATTAAGTATATGGATACATGTCAATTTTTTACTTGTGTTGATGTAACTTTTTGTCAAATTTTGGACGAAATTTAAACGAAAATACTATCTCCACCTTTATGTATATCAAACCCCTGGAAAAAAGAAGAAGATGTTAAATCACGTAGAGCAAAAATATATTTAACCATTTATGTTTTGAATTGTTTGTTAATAACAAAAATAATTATTTTTTGGTTTTTAAATTTTTTTAAAAAAATCTTTACAAATACGCATCTAAGAACATAAACATTGGACTAATTAAAATAGTCAAAAAGTTATTTTGCCTAGCCCTTTAGCACAATTTTTATTTTTATTTTTTAAAAAAGAGCTTCACCCAAATAGTCATTTTGGTTAAATAAATAAAAAAAAAAAAAGAAGAATTGCTAATGGTACCAAATTTTTTTTACCAAGAAATGGGTACTAAAATGATTTTGAGTTTATTTATTTAAGAGGGTCAAAATAACTAATCAAGAACAATTTTATGAGTGTCAATAAATAAGCTTCACATTATTTTAGTACATATTTGTTGATAAAAGTTTGATAATCCTAGCATTTATTAAATAAAAAATTAATTATATACATATGCTTTAACACAACCAAAATTAGACACATAAACATCGATTACAGACCTTACTAATATCGTAGGTCAAGTTTTTAGGACTTGAAAGGTCTCGTCTTTTATTTCCTTTGAGCACGTTGTAATTGGATAAGTCATTAACCAGCTAAGGCCATACTCGATCAAAGTCCATGCGTTAAGAGACCGAGTCTAGAACAACTCAGCCGACACTTTTAAATGTTTGTGTCTTTCACGTTGTTTTTTTGTGTTAAGGATAAGAAAGCATCTCCCTGCATTAATTGTGCATATGTGTTGGACCAGGTCTTCCATATGCCTTCACGGTTGGGCACTTGGGGGCTTGTACTTTTCATGGAAGCACCTTTTGAGTTGGATTTTGCTATCTAATTTTCGCATGTGCGTTTTAGATAAAATTGAAAAAGTGTCATTTTTTTTATGGATGTTTCGGTACAGCTGGCAACAAGGTTGTTACGATTTTTAAAAACACGTAATTTTAAAAGTTGTATGCTGATTTAACAAACAATTAACTGGATCTTTTAAAATTTGTATAGTTAGTAGGCGTCTTTTAAGACCATTATATTTTCAAATTGCACATTTTGAAATTGTTTATTGAGCATCTTTTGCGTGGTGGTTGCACAAAATAAGGGCTTTGTACAATTCATTAAGAGTTTGACACATTATCATTAAAAAAAAAAAAATTGTAAGAAAAAATTATATGTGAGCAAAATATTGAATTATTTCTCTCATAGGCATTTAAACCACCATTTGCCTTCGCCGGACGCCAACATTGCCGCCTCAAACCACCTCCATCGACCACATGGGGTTGCATAGGCTCACCCCAGGCCATTGGGTCATCCCTTTTATATTCTCAAAATCAATCATCAATATCAAATACAACCATACCGAAAAGAAAAGTTTTTAGCTAATTCCCAACAACCCAGTTGAAATCAGACAATTCCATGCACAATTACATATTTATAATAAATAATTAAATATGAAAAAAGAAAGAAAGAGAGAAGCAAAGCATAGCAACAGTTCGAGAAGAATACCCAGGTGGTCGTGCTTAGCGATGACGTGAAAAGCGTCCATATCAGACTTGGACCTGATCATTAGAGTCTGAATAGAGAACTTGAGCAAGTATCTGAAAAGGTCCAGCAGATTATTCTCAGCAGCCACGTAGAGGGTAGTCTCGCCTGCGTCATTTTGCAAAGCCATAAGATCCGGATCTGGGGTGGCCGCGCAACCCAACCCAGGCCGCTGGCCACCCCAATCGTGGGTTTCGTCATGTTTCGTTTCAAAATTCGCCTAAAACCATCATGACCCACCTCAAAACCGAATTCTAATGCCTCAAAACCAGATTCTAATGCCTCAAAATCCATTTTTGAATTTAAAACTAAAACCTATAAGTGAAAAGTGAACCATTTAGGAATTTTATCACTATAAAAACCAGAAAAAAGAGCTCCGGTGACAGAGAAACGACTAGACTCCTAGGCCTGGCTTGACCCGCTACCCAACCAACTGGTATTTTCATTAATTAATTATTTTATTTTTTATCTCAATAATCTGATGTAGTTATATTTATTTTCTTATTATGTGTTATGCTGATATGGTAATTACTAAATGATGTGCACAAAACTCATATTTTGTGCAAAGACCACATTAAAGTTATTCTCAATTGTTAAACATTGCAAACACTTTAAAAGATATAAGCTTAAAGTTGAAAGCATAAAACTTTGGATAGAGGTGTGCGCTTAGCTCCACAATTCTCTCAAAAAAAGAAGCGGTTTTTAAAGAAAATTGCAAAAAACCGCCTCATTTAAAAATATGAAAAAATTTAAGTTTCGACACATTTGAAAACATAAAATATGTTATACAGAGAATAACTTCAATTCGGTCTTATGTAAATTGGGACTGTGCAGTTTGCATTCCAATAAAACAAACACCTCCGTGAGACACGAAAAATAAGTTCCTCAGGTTTTGCCCAAATTTTAAATTAGTTCCTCTAATAGTTTTCTATATGTTACGTGTGTCTTGTTTAACATGCTAGAGTCCATCTGAGCGTCAAAATTAACGATTTTCTCTAACTGCAAATCTAGCTAGAAGATTAGGATAATGAAAAATATGGTTTTATTTATGGAATTGGGTCTTTTGTTTTTTGATTTTTTGGATGACTTATTAACTATTAGTAATATAACATTGATATTAGGTGTTGATATAAATGTTGGCTTGTGAATTGAAACAGACATGACAAATTATTCATTTTAATGGAAAAACGATAGAGAGAGGGACCTATTTAAAATCTGGCAAAACTTAAAGACCATATTCTTGAAATTAGAAACCCATGAAATAGATTTAAATTGAATAAAATCAAAGGGCTAAATATGATTTTTTTCAAAAATTAATTGTTCACACTCAATAATTTACATTCTCTTGAAGCGGAATCCATCCATCGATAACATACTCATCCACAAAATGACAAAATACCCTCTTCGATTTTTATTTTTTTTTCTCTGCGGTAAGCCTTTTTCATACAAGTTAAAAATCTGTTATGTTTGGCTTGATTAAGTGGTGTTTGGTGTTTATGGTGATTAAATCTCATCTGGGTTGCGATTGGAATGTTCACGTTGTTGGTTTCTAGGGATTAAAAAGTTGATAGTGCAAAAGCCCAACAATTTCTTATCTGGGTATCTGTTAATTCACGTCAATAGGAAGAATTGGGCTGAAATCATCTGGGTCAACTTCAAAAACACAAGCCGGAGAAGGATTTTTATTTTTATTTTTTTCTGAGGAGACAAGTTGTGAGAAGGGGCTACACCGTGAGAGCCGCACAGAATGGTATAAGATGGTTGAAATCACCGCATAGAATGGGCTTAGATAATTGAAACCACATACACTTAACCATAGCCTAACTCAGTCCTACTAAGGCATCAATAGAAATCTAAGGCAACTATTACTAATCATACATATTAGGAGATTTTCATTGCAAAATTTAAAAATTTGAACCTACATCCCAATACATACCCTGACCCACTTGAGACCCTTGATAGCCGTTGCTGAAGAAGTGGTGACAAAATATGGGTTTAATTTGTGCTGAATTTCATCTGGCTCAATTCCTTTATTGTATTTAACGTTTTAAGTCGACTTATAACATTCTTAGGATAGAAGGGCTCTCCCAATTATATAGGGTTTGAAAGCACAATTTGGTTCCCTTCTAAATTTCTTTATATATTGATAACACTCGATAACCATTTAAAAATGGGTTTAAGCGATGCATATGCGACATTGTTCAGAAGATTGGTTTTAATTTTCATTTTGGGAAGAAACTATTGGGCTTCTTAAACAAATAAAGGCTGGGCCACACGGCCAGTCCTGATGAAACCCTTATAGCCGTGGGCTTGATTAATCAGGCCTGTCTGAGCCCTTAGTACAGTATATGTTGAAATATATTAACATCCAATATAAATAAACAAACCCTTCATTTAGGAACTCAAGTGATTGAGGATGTTTGAAAGGTTATTTTCATCCTAGGGTTTTTGTTTTATGCTTGTTCTAAATTTCAAGGTGGATTTCATATGTTTTGTTGTTGGATTCCAAAGATATGGATTCATCAACTAAAATAAATACACTAATATTCAATGGTGTATTTATTTCAAAAATAAAAATAAATTCAAAGATAATTGGAATGAAAACAATGAATGTAGTTCCCCGACGTCCTAATGCAACATGAAGGAAGCACTGGATAGCGAGGAGAACAGATATCTTGGGCTTCACTTCAACGCAGCCTCACACAAACAAAATTTAGTGCAAGACTAAGAAAACAAAGGATTTGAAGCCCTAAAAATAGAAATATATATATTGGGAGTATTAATATGAAACTCAGTCCCTTAGATGTTCTTAAAATTGCGATCATTAAATCATTACAGGTCTGTGTCTGTAAAAGGCTCATCACCGTTGCAACATATAATACTCCATCTATATATCACCCACAAACGAAAAATGAATCAAGAAAAGAAAAAATGGAATTTATATATATATAAAAAATATAGTTGTTCAAGTGTTCTTCCAAAGCAAGAGGAAAATGCAAGGAAGAAATTTGAATATGAAACAACACACTCACTTTTGCTTCAAGGAACGAGTCATAGAATTGATCGAATCCTAAATGACCAGATGATGAAGCCTTTCTCGGAAAACAAGTATAACTAAAACATGGGAAAGATAAAAGTTGCGGATTTTGAAAATACTCACTGACCAGAGAGAGATCTGAGAACCCTAATTGCATAACTGAAGGGGCGCACTGGGGATAAAGCTCTTGGGTGGTGGGTTTTATAGAGGAGGAGGAGGAATCCGACGGTTGATATGTTTCTTGAAAATTTTGAGATATAAGAGAGAAAGATCTGAGAAAACCCTAATTGCCTAGGCAAAGGGGGCGAACTGCGTTGAAGGTGCTTGTGGGGTTGGGTTTATAGAGGGACGATAAGAGCGATCGGACGGTTGATATGTGGTCGTCTTTAGATGAGCGGCTCTCGAGTTTCCCTGATTTCGACCAACTGAAATTACAATACTATCCTCAAGCTTTTTCCTTCCATTTTTTCTTTTCTCTTTATTAGGTAATGAGGGCTGGGCACAGGTTGTATCAATTGGACGTTTCAGCTACCCGGCCCACATGCTGCGGGCATTGAAATTTCGGCCCGACACCCAGCTAAAATGAGCAATATCCGCAGGATCTCAGGTGTTGCGGGGCGGGTAATGCAGGTTTAAATGGTCTTTCAATTTTATTTTATTTTTTTTGAAAAATTCACTTTAAAATTATCCGACATCTAACTCGGTAAGGATGGACAAATTAATCACCTACCGATTATTGACCGACGCCTACCAACACTGCTTAACAATGGCCGATAGGCGGTAGAATTTTTCTATTTCTGACAAACTCGATTTGGTAGGCGGAATAACATTTTCTAACCCAGCCAATTTTACCAACCAACACCAACTGACTTTGTTGACCAATTTTTCATTTCTTTGCTTACCGACATTACCAACCGATATTACCAACTGTCATCCAGTAACCAAAAAAAAGTTGGCAAAATAAGTTAGTGAAAATTTCAACTTTACCAATAATGTTGGTGCCAAATGTGAAAATCTCATTTTTTGTAACCGAATTATTCAACTCCACCCCTACTTTCCGGTCATTCGTTCGGCAAGCATGTGTTACTATGGTTGTGACTAGGTAAAGTAGACACTCTAATTGCCCACTTTTCCTTTTTTTTTTTAAATAAAAAAATAATGAATTAACAAAAAAAAACAATAAAACTCAACAATAAGCCCTAAAAACTTCGAACAAGGAAATGAGGAATGTTGACGGTTTCACTAAAATATGGCATACAACCAAAGAGAGACACACAAGTGCTTACTTTGTGACATAGTAATGAAAATACTATCAGATGTTATATATAATTGAATTATTATTTCATTCAATGGTAATTTTTGCTACCATGTTATGTAGTGAGCACTTGAAAACAAACACTAACATATACATTGGGCAAATTAATCGGTTGTATTAATTAAATGACCGATTATTGAAATTAACTCAATCGATATAACCATAACCGATAGTTATCGTTAGTAATCGCTAAAAATTTATAATTGATAAGCTTATCTTGTTAAAATTTATTATTGTTAACCGATATGACTGTAATTATTTTAATTTTATACTTTTTAATCTTTTGATTTTTATTTTATAATATAAAAAGATGTAGTTGATCAATATAAAAAAAAAAGGTTCAATAAGTTATTTTAGCCATATATATATTTAGGCTCCCAAAAGGGTTAAAACAATTAATTTTTAATAAGTTATTTTAAACTTTAATCCAACAAAAAGTATTTGAGATCTCAAAATAACTAATTTTTGGCCCAATTAACAATTAGTAAAAAGCTAAATAAAAAGTTAACAAAAACCGATTTAACCGATAGTTTATCGGCCGGTAATCGGTCAAGAATTGGTTAACCGATAGCTTATCGGTCAATAACCGATAGCTTATCGGTCAATAACCGATTACCCTATTAACCGAACTGATATGACCGATACCTTGCCCTATGTATGATGTATCACTTCTCTATGACCAATGCTTAATGACATCCTCCAAGAGAACCCAAAACACATCGAGTCACCTATTAGACTTTAGAAGGAAAGCCTCGAATCCATGCAAACAAGGATGTTAAGAGTCCAAATTTCTTACATTTCGAGCTTAATCAAAAGACTAATATTTCTCTCATGCCATAAAATGTTACACACTCAAGAATGTTAGAAATTATAATTTTATCCATGACAAGATTAATCGTGCTTTGAATTAGCTATTAATAAAAATAAAATAAAAATCAATAGCTAATTAGTATTGCCACATCAGCATGGTTGAATAGTGGTGGGATATAAGTGTGATTTTTAGCATTTACCATAGGATTTAAAATCATTCCATAACACTAGTCTAGGTTAAATTTAGTAGTTTCAAAATGTGTTGTTTGACTTGTGTTTAAAAATGTAGAATTTTGAACTCTTCAAACCTGCAAAATATAAGTGAGCCTGAAAGCCAAAGAAAATGGTATGAAAATCTTCATGACAAGGAGTATAATACATGCTAGACTATGCAAATAGTTGTATGTACAAACTTAAGATACTCTTAACTCCATTCCAATCACAGTGAGATATATTGCAGCAGCATTAATCTTCTGTACCATATCTGAATTTGTCATCCTTGAAGTTGATTCTTGTTCTGATCTTCACCATAAATGCCTGAAATATATATATATATTTAAAATGCAATTACTTTTACGTAGATTATAAAGGAAAGTAAACTAGACTACTTTTAGATGCAGAGAGAGATTTAGAATATTCCAGTTTTGGAGGTCAATAACAGGCAGTCAATAAACAATAAATAAGGGGTGGACAAATTAACCGTTACCGATTAACCGACTGAATACCGACATTAATCAAGCCGATATAACTGTTACCGATAATTAACCGACCGGTAATCGGTTAAAAAATTTATACCGGTAACCTTATCGGTTGGTAATCGGTCGGTTAAAATTTTCTTATTGGTTAACCGATATGACCGGTAATTATTTTTAATTTTATACTTTTTACTCTTTTGATTTTTATTTTATAATATAAAAAAGATGTAGTTGATCAATATAAAAAAAGGTTCAATAAGTTATTTTAGCCATATATATATTTAGGCTCCCAAAGGGTTAAAACAATTAATTTTAATAAGTTATTTTAAACTTTAATCCAACAAAAGTATTTGAGATCTCAAAATAACTAATTTTTGGCCCAATTAACAATTAGTAAAAAGCTCAATAAAAAGTTAACAAAAACCGATTTAACCGATTAACCGATAGTTTATCGGCCGGTAATCGGTCAAGAATTGGTTAACCGATAGCTTATCGGTCAATAACCGATTACCCTATTAACCGAACTGATATGGCCGATACCTTGCCCTATGTATGATGTATCACTTCTCTATGACCAATGCTTAATGACATCCTCCAAGAGAACCCAAAACACATCGAGTCACCTATTAGACTTTAGAAGGGAAAGCCTCGAATCCATGCAAACAAGGATGTTAAGAGTCCAAATTTCTTACATTTCCGAGCTTAATCAAAAGACTAATATTTCTCTCATGCCATAAAAATGTTACACACTCAGTAATGTTAGAAATTATAATTTTATCCATGACAGTACTAATCAGGCTTTGAATTAGCTATTAATAAAAAATAAAATAAAAATCAATAGCTAATTAGTATTGCCACATCAAGATGGTTGAATAGTGGTGGGATATAAGTGTGATTTTAGCATTTACCATAGGATTTAAAATCATTCCATAACACTAGGTTAAATTTAGTAGTTTCAAAATGTGTTGTTTGACTTGTGTTTAAAATGTAGAATTTTGAACTCTTCAAACCTGCAAAATATAAGTGAGCTCGAAAGCCAAAGAAAATGGTATGAAAATCTTCATGACAAGGAGTATAATACATGCTAGACTATGCAAATAGTTGTATGTACAAACTTAAGATACTCTTAACTCCATTCCAATCACAGTGAGATATATTGCAGCAGCATTAATCTTCTGTACCATATCTGAATTTGTCATCCTTGAAGTTGATTCTTGTTCTGATCTTCACCATAAATGCCTGAAATATATATATATATATATATATTTAAAATGCAATTACTTTTACGTAGATTATAAAGGAAAGTAAACTAGACTACTTTTAGATGCAGAGAGAGATTTAGAATATTCCAGTTTTGGAGGTCAATAACAGGCAGTCAATAAACAATAAATAAGGGGTGGGCAAATTAACCGTTACCGATTAACCGACTGAATACCGACATTAATCAAGCCGATATAACTGTTACCGATAATTAACCGACCGGTAATCGGTTAAAAAATTTATACCGGTAACCTTATCGGTTGGTAATCGGTCGGTTAAAATTTTCTTATTGGTTAACCGATATGACCGATAAATATTTTTAATTTTATACTTTTTACTCTTTTAATTTTTATTTTATAATATAAAAAAGATGTAATGGATCAATATAAAAAAAGATTCAATAAACATTTTAGCCATATATATATTTAGGCTCCCAAAAGGGTTAAAACAATTAATTTTTAATAAGTTATTTTAAACTTTAATCCAACAAAAAGTATTTGAGATCTCAAAATAACTAATTTTTGGCCCAATTAACAATTAGTAAAAAGCTCAATAAAAAGTTAACAAAAACCGATTTAACCGATTAACCGATAGTTTATCGGCTGTGTCAGTCAAGAATTGGTTAACCGATAGCTTATCGGTCAATAACCGATTACCCTATTAACCGAACTGATATGACCGATACCTTGCCCTATGTATGATGTATCACTTCTCTATGACCAATGCTTAATGACATCCTCCAAGAGAACCCAAAACACATCGAGTCACCTATTAGACTTTAGAAGGGAAAGCCTCGAATCCATGCAAACAAGGATGTTAAGAGTCCAAATTTCTTACATTTCCGAGCTTAATCAAAAGACTAATATTTCTCTCATGCCATAAAAATGTTACACACTCAGTAATGTTAGAAATTATAATTTTATCCATGACAGTACTAATCAGGCTTTGAATTAGCTATTAATAAAAAATAAAATAAAAAATCAATAGCTAATTAGTATTGCCACATCAGCATGGTTGAATAGTGGTGGGATATAAGTGTGATTTTTAGCATTTACCATAGGATTTAAAATCATTCCATAACACTAGTCTGGGTTAAATTTAGTAGTTTCAAAATGTGTTGTTTGACTTGTGTTTAAAAATGTAGAATTTTGAACTCTTCAAACCTGCAAAATATAAGTGAGCACAAGCCAAAGAAAATAGTATGAAAATCTTCATGACAAGGAGTATAATACATGCTAGACTATGCAAATAGTTGTATGTACAAACTTAAGATACTCTTAACTCCATTCCAATCACAAAGGAGATATATTAAATGACGATTAATCTTACTACCATATCTGAATTTGTCATCCTTGAAGTTGATTCTTGTTCGATCTTCACCATAAATGCCTGAAATATATATATATATATATATATTTAAAATGCAATTACTTTTACGAGATTATAAAGGAAAGTAAACTAGACTACTTTTAGATGCAGAGAGATTTAGAATATTCCGGTTTTGGAGGTCAATAACAGTCAATAAACAATAAATAAAGGTGAACAAATTAACCATGATTAACATCTGAATACCGACATTAATCAAGCCGATATAATCATTAATAATTAACCGATCGGTAATCGGTTAAAAAATTTATACCGTAACCTTATCGGTTGGTAATCGGTCGGTTAAAATTTTCTTATTGGTTAACCGATATGACCGGTAATTATTTTTAATTTTATACTTTTTACTCTTTTGATTTTTATTTTATAATATAAAAAAGATATAGTTGATCAATATAAAAAAAAAGGTTCAATAAGTTATTTTAGCCATATATATATTTAGGCTCCCAAAAGGGTTAAAACAATTAATTTTTAATAAGTTATTTTAAACTTTAATCCAACAAAAAGTATTTGAGATCTCAAAATAACTAATTTTTGACCCAATTAGCAACTAGTAAAAAACTCAATAAAAAGTTAACAAAAACCGGTTAACCGATTAACCGCTAGTTTAACCGACACGATATGAACGACAATCGATTAATATAGCTTATCGGGTCAAGAATCGGTTAAGAATCGGTTAACTGATAGCTTATCGGTCAATAACCGATAACTCTATTAACCGGACCGATATGACCGATACCCAGCCCTGGGTCACCATCTGTATCTTATCTTGATTCTAGCTATATGCTAATTGTTTATAGATGCTAGAGCTATGAACTGGGTTCAGTAAGATCTATTTATACAATGTCACTTTTGGGCTTTACATGTTGGATTGGTGGGAGCGTTATCTTTGGTATCCTCCATTGCACCATTCTTTCCAAAGATCTTATCGCTTATATATTTCTAGTCTGCTTTATGTTATGATTCGAGGTAGATTTTTACTGGTTTACATAGAATTGTGATGTTTGTGATGCCAACTAAAAGCTAAGCAAATTAAATTTAGAGGGTTGATTTATGAAAGAGTTAACAAGTACGGTTGGTTTTATCTGCCATCATTTAATCATTTTCAACCCTTTTTGTGTTGGTGTGATGTTGCACTTGTGCTTTCCTAAATTTCGCTAGACACTTTGGTGGTTGTGTTGATGTGGTTTGTTCTTTACAACGGATCTCGATATGTATCTGAGTTCTGTAAGAGGTAACATATGAACCTTTATCTGTTGTTCCTCTCTTGAATTGGTGACATTCAGAGAATTTTACTGTTTCATAAATAGTTCACTTTATACTTGATGATTGTGGCTTGGGACTTCTCACACACACTTAGTATAACACTTGAGATCTCATTAATTATGTTATTAGACACTTTGAGATCTCATTAATCATGTTTCTGATTTTTCCTGTTTTCCAATTTGTACGTACATCTATGAGATTGGATAAATGATAATAGGAAGTCTTTTACATAGACAATTTTTTGTTGGACCAATTTTGGATACTTCTCATTTATGAGCCATGGTTGATTGAATTACTAGTGTTGTAGTACATGGAAGGGACTATGTCGCCTTATTGATGTACAACCGACATGACTCATACTAGTGATTCATTTAACCATAGTATTTATTTTGACCAATTTAAGCTAGTGATGGATCAGTGTTTTATGCACATAATGTTTACTTCATTGAGGCTAAAATAAAATTAGTCATATGGGCAAAGTGGGAGAATGTTAGATATATTTTTAATGTCCCACATGACACGTGTATGATTTTTAGTCTCTTGTTAAAATGAAGGTATCCGATCTAATCCCTAGAATATTGGTTGATACGATTAGAGAAGTAGTTTCCTATTTTTACTCCTTACTTTGATGGGAAATGGAGTGACAGTTACTAAAAGATCATGGGCAATACTAAAAGATCATGGGCAGTTACTAAAAGGAAATAGGTCCTCTCTCTACCCATTTAAGTAGCATTACCATCATTTGATTCAATGTGCATAACTTTTCATTTAAGAGAAAGGGTTAAGAGAGAGAAACTTATCTCCTAGAGAATTCCACAGTTTCAGATCAAGAATTTATTGAAAAAATCGCTATGGATTCAGGTATGTTATTTATGTTTGTGAAAATCATAATAGTCAAGATCTTGGAACTTATGAAGCATTAAGTTTTAAGTTTAATTTATAATTTACATACCAAACTTTTCCACCATCAGATATTGGAAAGGGATGGAATTTGGCCTTAAAACAATTCATTTTGGGCTATTGACATATTATAACCTCTACATGCGTTCATTATGATAGCTACTTTCAAGTTTTTGGTCAAATGGATTCTCTCTTAGCTGCTTATCATGGTACATGAGCATGCAATATATTCCCTACCTTCGTTTTCATACTTGCTTGAAAGAGATGCTCATAAAACTTGCAGTTGCCATTTCAAATGTGGAACTGATGTGTGGTAACTATGTATGATTGCTTTGTTACTAGTGGTGTTAGAATGAATAAAAGAAAATGGGAGTAAAAGTGATACTAAAACAGATTTTTTGGGCTTGGTTTTCTACTCTCTCAAAAGCACGAGGGTCGTATCGGTCATATCGGTCCGATTAATAGAGTTATCGGTTATTGACCGATAAACTATCGATTGATTTTGATCGATTATCAATCGATAAGCTATCGTTAATTGGTTAAATCGGTCATATTGTAATCGGTTAAACTAGCCGATTAATCGGTTAACCGGTTTTTGTTAACTTTTTATTGAATTTTTTACTAGTTGCTAATTGGGCCATAAATTAATTATTTTGAGAGTTTAAATACTTTTTATTTGGCTAAAGCCTAAAATAACTTATTAAAAAGTAGTTGTTTTGCCCTTTTGGGGGCCTAAATATATATATGGCTAAAAATGTTTATTGAATCTTTTTTTTATATTGATTCATTACATCTTTTTTATATTATAAAATAAAAATTAAAAGAGTAAAAAGTATAAAATTAAAAAAATATATAAAAATTAAAAATATTTATCGGTCATATCGGTTAACCGATAAGAAAATTTTAACCAACCAATTACCGACCGATAAGATTACCGGTATAAATTTTTTAACCGATTACCGGTCGGTTAATTATCGGTAACGGTTATATCGGCTCGGTTAATATTAGTATTCGGTCGGTTAATCGGTAACGGTTAATTCGCCCACCCCTACAGATGGACAAGATTGAATAAACAAATTGAAGAAGCTAAATTCTTTTCTTTATTATTATTATTATTATTATTATTATTATTATTATTATTATTATATTTTTTTTTTAAAAAAAAAACCAAATGTATGATATGGTCTGAGACTTCCATGAAGTAAGTTGAGCACTCACGTCAATCGTAGATATCTCCATGTTTTCTATAATGCTACAAAGTGATTGCAGGTATATATAGCAGTTACTTTACATCAAATTATATAACATTACATAGAAAAAAACTATATATATATATTTTAAATCTTATCAAATTGGGTTTGTTGATTAAGCTTATTGGTTAATGGGTTATAGCCCTTCAATGAAAAATTACTAAAATGGCATGAAAAACTCATGCACTTATTACTTTCACCATTTCTCTGGGTGAAATGGTAGCTCTCTGTCTCTCTAACTTAATTTCATATTTGATCCACAACCAAAGCATTCCCAGCCATAATAAATTCATAATCGAATTTGTGAACAGTGAATAAGCAATTAGGGTTAGGGTTCGTACTTGACATGAGCTCTTCCTCCTCTTCAACGCAGAAATCTACTGACAATCTTTTGTCATATGACCCGGAGATTGAACATTGTCTCATTTGTATACAAGGGCACTGTCGTCGTTTTACTTTTAAGTAATTATACCGGCGGCCATATTTACTTTTGTATGTCGAGAAAATATCGTCGTAACAAATGTTTTTTGGTATCTACTTATGAAAAAACGTAAAATAGTTTTTTATTAGAAACTACCATGAGAAAAATGTAGGTGAATGTAATTGAATTTTGGTAAAACTATATTTACATCTACCATCCTTGCGTTGCGTGCGATATCCCCTCATCAATTTAGTTAATGTATCATACCAATTTATCATTCCGTTAACAATTTTTATTAAGTCAAATAACAAATACATCATGTGACCCGCTTGAATGTGAAACTGACTATTATCACCTATGAAATTTTTAGGCACGAGCAGCAAGGCCTATGATATGGCGGAATTAGATTTTTGGATGTAACGATGAGAAAAATTGATTCTGTGGAAGGATGGATGGCTTCATTTGATTATCATACTCATCAAGTGTCCATTACTTCTTCTATTTTTGAACAAGTGAGTTATTTTCCTTGATATAAAATAAATTTGAATAAAATACTCTATCATACAATGCCAAAGATATAAGTTGAAAATTCTATTGTCCAACATTATTTATGACATGCCCAAAAGCTTATAGGACTATTACAAAACAACACCTTAGAAATGTCGTCATTACAATCAGTATATAGATCTGCATCATAAACTGATGAATCACATCTCTAGTTGCTATCTCTTTCATCAATGATAATTTTTTCATAAATTTGACAACTTCTTTGTCATCAATCTATAATTTCGTCCCATAAAATAATAAGAAGAAAACAAAAGAGCTATTGGAAGCCATTTTATTATTCTTAAGCAAAACCTAAGAAAACAACAAGTCCAAGACCTGTTGTAGCCAAAGCAACATCAGACTTGTCTTATTCTAAAGCAAAAACGAAAATACATAATATATATATATATATATATATATTAGTGTAAAAACCCCACTCCCAGTGATGAAGTTGCTGACACACCAGCGCATGGTCGGCATAATGATGCATGAAGGCTGGCAGCTGTAAGAAAGGGTGATCAGCGAGCATTGTGAGCAATAGTGTAGATGGATGGAATTGATGGAAAAAGCCTGATATGATTCTAAAGAAAAAAATAGATCTAAAGACTCCATCAGATTTGGTGGGATCGTGGTATACAGAACGTGACAGACCGATAAAGAATTTGAAAGGCAAATCTAAGCTCATTGCTTCTTCTAGAGGACTATATAATGTGATCTTTTATCTCCTTATTTTATGTACGGAAGGTTTGAGCTTGCTTCTTTATGTATTTGACTGAATGCACCTTATTTAGCTACTGATCAAACGTTATAATTATATATTTTTAGAGATTACCAAGCCCAAAAAAGCAAGCAGAAAAGAGAGGTGCTCACTGGGTTTTAGAACCTTGGAGGACATGTAATGGGCTACCTCGGTTGTTTACGCAGGATGAGTAGGCCTGGTTTTCAAGCCCAGCGAGCCTGCAATTCACTTTGGGCTTGGATCCCACAGCAGTCATGCATGTTTTCCCCTATTGGTCAAAGTGAATTCTAGAAATGCTCCCCCGTCAAGCGGTGAACGTGAAATATTTAACTAAAATAGCAATAAGTTAAAAGAAAATTCAAAATTTTTGTTATGATATCGTGCTAAAAATCATTACTTATCCTTATCCAAACATTCAAGTAAATAAACAATTCCTCTTAAAATATGTAGATTTGGGACCCGGGGAGCACCTTTCCTTTCCTTTTTCTTGGTACAAACATGGGTTTGGTCTGTTGCTTCGCACAGTGGAGACAACCAACCCATAATGGGACACCATGCATTGTTGGTAGTATGAATTGATCGTTGGATAATAATCTATCATGTCAGAAAGTGGAGACCCAGACCCCCAATACCAAAAGCACATACATAATTTTATCCGGCAATGATAGTGTGACTTCTTTCTGCACACCCCTCGCCTGAAAACTGAGAGAGAGAGACCCCAATTCATCCTCCTTTTTGAATTAAAAAGGACCCCAACAAGGCCATGGCCACAATCTAGCTCACCAGAGATCAGGCTGTGCATAATTGCAATTATGCAGATTATTAAGCTAAACTGTTATGTGGAAAATATGTTATAGCTGATGCATTAGTCATCATTAAGGAGAGATATTAACTACTTGCACAGTAAATGCATCAAGAATTAGTGACTTTTTATGGCGACTTTCGTCTCAGTTTGGCGGACTGTCATCATATCTATCAACAATCCCTCTCTTATTCCAGATTGGCGGATTGTTTTTGTCATCAGGGATATATATCACTTCTGCTCTATCTTCTTTGTCGGGTTGGAGGAAAGAAAGCAAACGTTAAAAAGCCCATGTTGTTGCCAAGTGAGCTGTTTCCTTGTAACTGCCCTGTTCTTTCTTTCTGCTGTGTTGCTTCTGAGTTGGTCCCCTAAGCCATCCTACTCCTAAAGACAAAGATGTTAGTATGTTACCATTCATGTTGCATTAAAGAACAGTAAAAATCAACCTCTCATGACTCATCCTATCCAATCTTCTATCAAGTAGACACGTTTTCTGTAACTGCATTTTCTCAAAACTTAGTCCGTAAACTAATTGACTCAGGCGGCCAAATCAGCATCAAAGCCACGGTGGATTGAAGAGAGAGAGAGAGCTCAAGGTCATTTTCAAAGAGATGAAAAATCGATAAGGGTATAGAAAGATTGGAAAAATGTGGTGGGGAATTAAGAGTTGTTGCATGAATGTCAATGAGAGGCGGCTTCAACTCACACGTAACTTCATCGTGTCGCCGCACGCTACCATAGCAATGGGCATTATTCTATATCCTCCATCACGGGGCCTTGAGCTCCAATTATTCTCATTGCACACCCATTCATTCCACTGGAGGTTACCCACCTTACAAAACTGTATTATTTATTCTTCTAAAGTGACTCTCTAGGAGCTGGGCATCGTTGCTGTATTATCAACCCTTTTCTCTTCTTTCACTGCCAAGCCATTATGATCAAAATGGTCTCAATCTTTTGATTGTGATGAGATCCTCTCTAATAATTATTGGGTTGCTTAAATTTTATGAAAATTCGAAGTCTAAAAGAAAAGATCGTAGAGCTTACTTGATTCAGGTAGGTGGATCTCACATCCTAAATTATTCAAGACAAATGAGTTCCGCAACCTTCTTTTTTTAAGTTGCTATCTTGAATTTATGTTAAATTCGAAACTTAAGAGGAAGAGCATCCGTAATAACTTATGCATTTTTATTTTATATAAAGTGATTGACCAGAGCCCTAAACCATTATTATCACATGAATAGTTAAACACATCCAACCCATAATCGCAACGACCCAATTGCAAGATCAGAGCTCTACCAATTGAGCTATATCCCTCAAGCCAAGTGGACCATGCATGAAGGAGTTGGACGATTCTTCTATGTATTCATGTTGTATTTCATCTATATTAATCTAAAGTGTTTACCTAAATGTAAAGTAAGCAATGTTTATCTAACTCTATCTATGAATAAGTTTTTAATTTCTCCCATCTTCAATTAAAAAAAATATATATTTTCATAAAATAGAAAATGAAGAAGTTTTAAAAAATTAACTATATAAAATAGAAAAAAAAAAAAAAAGCTTTTAATTAACTATTTTAAATACAAAGTACAAACGATTAGAGATATTATATAGAATGCTATCCTCATCCCTCAATATCCCTTATCCCTCATTTTCATTCAGTTTCCATTAAAAGCAAGATATTATATATAATATGTTGTAGTCAAACCTACCACCTCATTCCCCCATGCCACACATTTCTAATTTCGTACACGATTTTTTCTCATCTTGTGCTGAGATTGTGATACAATAGACGACTGCTAGAGCTTGATAGTGCCACTTTTAACTCTTCCATTTTCTGTGATATCACATAAGATTATCAAGTCGGTGACAAACAAGCAGGGGCGGAATTACACTGGGCCTTGGGTGACCCTGACGCATGTGGTCCCAAAAAAAAAAAATTATTATTATTATAAAATTTAAATTTTGACTCCAAATTATTTATTTTTAGAATTTTGCCCCCCAAACACAAATCTCTAGTTCCACCCTTATAAACAAATCTCAGTAAGTGATAGACGAAGTTGCCGATTACATAAGTGGGAAGCTCAAGTTAATTGTGTAGAATTTTATAATAAGATACGGAATGTAAGAGAATAGCAAAAGCGAAGAAAGAAAAAAACATTAGATTTTTGGGATAGTTCTATTCTGCCTTATAGGCTTACGTTCACCATCTCTTTTTGCAAATTTAATATTTGATTTGTGGACTCACATGTGGTTCCACAAATTTAATGGTAAATTTATTCATTTATTGTATGACAAACGGTGAAAGATGGGGTGGAGAATGATTTTTACCGTTTCTCATTTATTTGTGTTACATATGACTCTATTTATATTAAAAATGGGATTGGTGAAGTGAGTTAAGAAAGGTAATCAAATGCTATGGATTTGATTAGAGTTAGAGACATATATGCAGGTAAATGCTTAATAAGGAAATCAATATAGATATATATATGGATTGATTTATCGTGCTACATTAATAGAAATAAACAAAAGTGAAGAAAAAAAAAGGTGGTATATAGCGTTTCCCTTGGAGCACTTTCAGCTTCTTTTTAATTTTTCTTAAATTTAAAAAACAAAACTATATATTTTTTTTCAAAGCCTATATCATTAAAATTATTTCTTTAAAAATGCAACGTATATACTTTTCCTAACATTTTTACAAAAATCTCAACGGTCTTCAATAAAAGGCAAAGATAAATAAATATATATATACACACGTGGCTTTTTAATTTTTAATTTTTTTTCTTCATATATTTAAAAAGGAAAGAGATGGGTGAGGTTGGTAGGGAACTAGGGATTGACAAAGTCAATTATAGGTTTCTCTGTCTGCCATTTTCAACGGCGAAAAAATTTCCCCGCCATAATTAAGGAGGCGTGACTTTTGCATCGTAAGATAATGTTTGTATGAACTATGAACAACGTGGAATTGCTTATAAACAATTTTAACGACTGATTAGAATATGATTGTAGGTAAAGTCAACATTGTTAGTTTTTTTCCCCTACAACCAATAATTTGATTAAAAAAGCTAAACTGATCGACGGACAAAATGCTTGTAAAATATGTGAGTTAATTAAAGTATTAATAAGAAAAATTAATAGTGAATGACAAGTTAATAAGAAAGGAATCTCGAAAACATTTATAAATTACAACTTTTTTTCTTTACTTTTTCTGTTCTATAAATTATAATTTAAGCACAATTAATGGATTCTTTCTAAATTCCACCCAAATATGAATAGTGATAATCCTACAATTGGCGTGCGAATAATATGCTAGTTACTGAAAAATATTATTTAACATAAAATAATATTAAAATATGATGAACAATTACTTTTAAAATAATAATATTTTTTTGTACAACTGATGTGATATTGTTTATGCGTAGGATTACCGTTACTCCCCAAATATATATTTCTATTGCCGGTTGAACTTGCACCACATGGCACATGTGACATAAGCATGTCTATTCATGTCTAATCATAATTAAAGATGTAAATCTAATTTTATGTCTTACATCATTTTCACCTAAGCATAGTTTTATTGGATGAGATTCGATCTATTTTGTACAATTTTGAACGAATTTTCTAGGTTGATATAGAATCTCTCATAAGACTTTACCATGCCCGAGGTTGATCACAATATTTAGATCTATATTTCATGTGAAATCCTGCATCATTTGGAATTTTACTTGAAACAAGTAAATTCTAGGTAAAAATTATAGCAGTAATCATCTTACGAGCAGTTTCTTATTTTATTCTATTATTTATATTAAAAGAGCTAGTAAGTATCGTGTCAAAAGAGGATACAATCATTGAGGATAAACAACTTTAAAGCTATTAAAAATATAATTTTGGCGAAGATGCTTGGAGATGGAGTATTGTTAGCACCTAAACATCACAATATGTATAAATGTTTTGCCTTATTTGTGTTGACCAATGCCTGATCCATCAACTAATTAACCTAAAACAGCTTTACGATTGACACCACACCTTTCTTCCTTTGAATGTTAGTAACTGTTTTCATGATTTTTAGCATGAGGCTATCGCATGATAATGGTCGTGGGATGTGGATCTCCTTCTTTGCGTGTTAGTAATTGTTTTCATGATTTTCAGCATGAGGCTATCGCATGATAATGGTCGTGGGATGTAGAAATATGTGTTACGCCCGGCATATAATTATAACAAAATCTGCTATATATTAAGAGCGACATACATCAAGTAAAATGGGACTTTTGTTCATTTCCTTTTTTTTTTTTTTTAAAAGTTCATTTCCTTTGATTAGTATCGAGATAAGAACTACGTACCTTACGTTGGCCTATTCCAACAAATTCTTTTGTCAAATTTTTCTCTCCTCACAATATTTCTGCTACCTCAACATGCGGTTAACTGTTCTATCATATTTGTCCGTGGTTAATTAACACAATTTTGACAAAGATATGCAATTATTCTTGGCACCTAATTAATACCTTTTTTTTTTTTTGGGATGAATAAGTACTTCATTAACAAAACAACCAAGTGCAAAAAAAAACACCAATTACAAGCCTACTAAACAGGCCAGAAGACTAAGCCTCATAGAGGCCAAAACCACATAGCTACCAAAATTGCACAAACTAGCACAACAAACCCAACCACCGCAAAAACCTTACAGAGAACTTACAAACCTCAAAACAGAACCAAAAAACATACAACCAAAAAATTGTAGCATACTAAGCAACAAGCTAGCAAATCTGTAGGCAGATTCAAAGAGAACAAAACATAAGGTTCATGTGTTCCTTATCAAAAGATAAGCATTGATACTCAAATTGTTTTTTCATAATCAAAAGATAAGCATTGATACATGGCGGTCCATATGTTTGAATTGTTTTTTTTTTTATTTGTTCACTGCCGACCTACAAACATTTTCTTCTTTCAATTCAATAAAGCACAACTATTATTTATACCCACGATGTATATGTTTCTCTGATGTCATGCTTAGCCGAACACATATATGATATGTCTGACAATGTGGTCCATCCAATCAACCTCTGCCATTTCTGAGACCTTTCTTTGTCTACAACCATTGAAAAAGATAAGGCATTCTTGATCGATCCCTAGCAGCTGATGGTGATGCTTTCAGTAGGCAAAAATTATCTGACACTTTTTTTTTTTTAGTTTTTAATCTTATCTTTATGTACTATTTTTTTGGCCGGAATCTTTATGTGTGATTCACTTGTGGTGAGATATACACACCATCCACATTGCATGGGGAGGAGATTATTATGATTTAATTAATTTATCATTTATCTCATAAGCTTTATAATTTAAATAAAAAAAATTATGAATTTAATTTTTTAATTTTTTTTATGCGTAAATTCAACCTCCCTATAAACAAACGATCAAACTCAATAGAGATAATTAGAAAAAGAAAAAGAAAAAAACTCAATAAAGATAAACTGTGGACTCATTGTATAACCCCTAGTTGATACCATGCTTAGAGTATATTTAGAATTGTGTTTAAAAAATAGTGCTTTTAAGTTAAAAAACATTTTTTTGATAAAAGTTTTATTTTTTAACTTTTGTTAAAAGTGTGTTTTGGTAATTTTTAAATTTTTTAAACTCTTAAAAATGCTTTCAAAATTTTTTTTTTTTATCAAATATGTACTTTTTTTTCATCTTCTTCTTTCAAACAAACTTTTTGAAAGTTAAACACTCTTTTAGGCTACTCAAACGCACACCCCAAACATGCTCTTAAATCCCTATTTATCTACAAAATGGCATAACTAACCCCATAAATCTTTTAAAATCAAATTTGTATCCCAACATTTTTATTTTGTTAGTTTTACCCCCCTAAATCTAAAATTATAATTTAGAGGGAGAAACTCCAACATGGTCTATAAAATTGCCATACATCCCTTACCATGAAAGAAACACTCCATCTTTTTTAATTAGCCAATGACAATCTCATGGTTTTTGTAAAATAATTATTAAAAAAATAACATATACTTCTTATATGCTCAAAGAGTACATGACAACTTTATAAATGAGATATGCTACCTTGTACTCTTCGGTCCATGTGCGCACCACAGATATCAAATGAATCAAATAGTAAAAAAATATGTTTATTTATAAATTATATTTCTCAAACCCAATTTCGAAGAAACTACTGTCATTTTCAGACGGAATTAAAAGTCTAAAACCATTCATGTCTAGCCACTTGGATTAGGTTATAGACCAATTATTTGCACGCCATGGGTGTGGGGTGCCCATATCTTTCTTTGCTGGCAGAGTTGGAACTTAGGGTAACAATTACCAGACTGCATTATTAGCTTTATTAGCATCACCATTATCGTCATGCTTGACGTGTTATCTAAAATTAAATGCATTTTAGTAGTTTATAGTGAAGAATAAAGCTTGTGAAACATGGTGTTTAATATATCTATCATTTTTAATTACTCAACAAACAAGATGATTTAATATTTTAATCACCCAACAACGCGTTATGCTCGACCCATGTGCTACCACCCTTATCAATAATATACAAACCTTGGAAGAATCTCAACGTATATGTATACCAATGTATGGTAATATTGGAGACAAACGTAAACCAAAACTAGTAGCGTAAGCAGTTGAGCTTGAGCGAATTTTTGTTGTTGTTTGGGCTCGATTCATTTAAATTTTACTCAAATTCGAGCTCAGTTTATATTTAAAATAATTTAATTTTTTTATTATAAATTTAAACTTTAAGTACTCTTAAATAGCTCAAAAAGCCAATTGCATATAAGCATTTGCTTAGCCTGACTAGCTAAGTATGAAGCCTGAGTTAATACAGAAAGGCACTTGATTTTGAAGAGAGAGGATATGTATCATTTTATAATAAAATGATGCTATTAAAAAAAAAATTCAATTTTTAATATTAATATGAACAACTACCAATTCTAGTCTTATACGAGCTGCTCACGAGCCTAACCGAGTCGAGCAGAGCTTACTTCGTTTAATATTCGAGCCAATATTTGTGTTCACAAAATGCCTTATTTAATAATCGAGTCAAGTACAAGTTGAGTTCGAGCTCATTTGCAAGGGCTTCGCTCACTTAACACTCCTACCCAAAATAGAAAATAAATATAGAACAAACTTTTACCACATTTTTTTAAAATTTTTTATTTTATAAATTCACGTAATTGGTAAAAAAGCAAAAATTCAAATGTACTTTCACCATCTATGTACAAGAAACTATAATTGTCATCTAAGAGTATATTTGAAATTGTGTTTGAAAAATAGAGTGTTTAAGTAAAAAATCGTTTTTGGCAAAAACTTTATTTTGAAGCTTTTACCAAAAGTATGTTTTAGTTATTTTTGTTTTTGTTTTTGGACTCTTAAAAGCGTTTTCAATTTCTTTTACTAAATGAGTACTTTTTTTCTTAAAACAAGTTTTTGAGTGCTAAATGCACTTTTAAGCCCTCAACGCACCCAAACAAGCCATAAAAGTCACAAAAATAGTTAATTTAATCGTTTAATTAATATTCTAATAGTATCTCTTTAAAAGTTACTGGAGTTTAAAGAATACACAAGAGTCTTTTCATTTTTTGAGGGGACAAAAATACCTCTAATATAAGTTATAACTAATTGGATATTTATCCAATTCAAATAAACTGAAGAGAATCATAATTTATCACCCGTACGGATGCCAATAATTGGAGAAGTGTAATGTTATACTACACTTCTATCTCATTTGTCTATCAACTTTGGATAAATATTGTTATAAAAAAATACAAAAATTCAAAGCTTGATGGGTACTACCACGTAGTCCGTAGTCCAGTGGAATAATGGTGTAGTATATAACATTACTTAAATGAAAATGCTTATACTTTGGTGAGTACATGTGACGCATCATAGAATATTTTAAAACGATACATTAATGACCTTCAGATTGGTTTGGAAGAAATTTTTGTCAATTACTAAAAGCGTAACCTAATAAAAAATAATAATTGATTTATTCATTTAATAATATTCTAATAGTTTTTATCAGAAAATTATTTCCGTCTTTAGACAAATTAGAAGAATTTCTTATGATAAAAAATAAACTTTACAGATAAAAAATAAAAAAATTAAACCACATGGATGAATAAAGTATTTAATCCTATTATTTATATGAAAATACTTATACTTTGGTCGATACATGTGATGCATCTAGTGCGATTATATGCAAATCAGTTAGAACCTGTTTACGATTACACTGCTACAAACTTGACAAAATGGAATCAAATTCAAATGCTGACAAGCTTGAAGATAACGATTCCTAGTTGCAAAAAGACAAAAACGACTTAATACGTGTCGCTTTTGTAAGAATAAAGACTGACCTTTCTTTTGGCCCCAACACAGTAGGAAGGAAATAATTTGCTGCTGTTTTTATTTTTAATTTTTTTTAATATTGGGAAAGGGGAAATCTTATGTCCTTTATTTATAAACTACTTGGGAGCGTTTTTACCCGATTGAAAAAGTTGACATCTTTTTCTAGTCGGAGAAGTAATGAATCAGAATTACCTTTTATATTTAAAAACAAAAAATAAAAGGAGATGAAATTATAAACATCATCTTTTATAAATATGATACTTATCTTGATAATAACGGAAACTAGACCTCAAAAAAGACATACAAAAAGTTGATTAGGAGAAAAATCAAAGTAGTTTTAGAAGTTACTCTTATATCTATCTTATATCTTTTCAAAAATAAAATGATTTTTAAATTACAATTTAATTAAAATATAATTATAATCAATCACAAGTTCAATGATGATTTTAAAAGTTACACCACTCTTAAAGGAACATAAAATAGACAAAAAAAAAAAAAACTTATAGCATCACTTGAAAAATCATGCTACACATTTATTGAGTTGGTTTATTAACTCTTAGGCTCCGTTTATTTCGATGTAAAATGGTTTCCAGGAAAATGATTTTCATATTTTACAATGTTTACTGAGACGTAAAATAATAGTCAACGAAAAACATTTTCCCTTTGACCGAAAATTCTTCTTTAATTTTTAGAAAATGGTTTACGGTTTCAATTTCTAATTTTGAGCATCTCATTCTCAAATTGACGTACTCTGCCAAGACTCACTCGGGACCTGACCGAGACTTGATCGGGACCTGCCCAAGACTTGACCAAGACCCGCCCGAGATTTGTCCGGGACCCGCTTGGGACCCACACAGGACTTGACCAAGACACCGCCGGACCCGCTTTGAGACTTAATTGGGACCTCGGACCCGGCCCGGACTCGCCTTGAGACTTGCTCGAGACACCACAATTGGGACCTGCCCAAGACTTGATAGGGACCTGCCCGAGACTTGTCCGGGACCCATCCGGGACTTGTCTGAGACCCGCCTGGGACTTGCTCGGAACTTGACGAGGACCCATCCGAGACTTGATTGGGAGACCAAGACCCGCCTAGGACTTGACCGAGACTTGACCCGCCAAGTCCTGGGCGAGTCCCGGACAAGTCCCGGGCAAGTCTTAGTTGGGTCTCAGGTGGGTCCCGATCAAGTCTCAAGCAAGTCCTAGTCAAGTCTCTGGCAGGTTCAGAGTGGGTCCCGATAAAGTCAAAGTAGGTCTGGTGGTCCCAGTGTCCCGATCAAGTCGGCAGTGTCCCAGGTCTCAGTCAAGTCTCGGACGAGTCCTAGCCGGGTCCGTGATAAGTCCCGGGCAGGTCTCGAATAGGTCCCGATAAAGTCCTGTGATCCCAGTTAATTCTGAAAGGTGTCTGACGGTCTGGCTACCGATCATGTCTTGGGTGGGTCCATTAAAGTTTCGGATAGATCCTGTTCAAGTCCCGAATGGTCTTGGTTAAGTCCCGGGACTTACTCGTAAATTTAGAGTTTAATATGTTTTAATGAATATATATATATAATTTTGTGATTTTCTGTAAGCGGTAAACACCATAAATGTTTTCGGCAAAAAATATTTTCAGGGAAAGTGACTTATCTAAAAATATTTTCCAACGAAAACCATTTTAAGTCGAAGTAAACGGAGCCTTAATTTCATTTTTTAAACAAAGGCTAACGGTGAACTGCATGCCATGATACCACGTGCCTAATTATGTTATTGGTTATTTTCTTACCCGATTTTGGGTATGGATAATGAAGAGCCTGTCTTATTAAATTTGATATTTCCCGAAGATAACTACTTATCTTATATCTTTGTCTCGAGTTGAACTCTCAAAGCTTGTATGTGACCAAGAGTTAATTAATCTATCCATATTTACAGTCACATACAATCTATCCGTATTTACGGTCACATACAATTTAAATTGTCTGTGACTGTAAATATGAATAGATTAAATGTTGGATATGATGATCGAAAAAAATAAAAATTGGTAGTCTTCTAGTGAACTTCTTTGTCTTACTTAGAAAGAAACAATCTAATGATTTAGATTTTGTTTTATTGTTTTTAAGGTGATGCCACGTTATTATAAATTTTAAATGTCATAACAACATATTGAGTAGGTGGCAATATATGTACCATTAAATTTGTAAAACTTAATTCAATATATATATGGATAAGGTTTTCTTTTAAATTGAGTTTTTTTTTAAAAAAAAAAAAATTAAATTGAGTTGGTAACATCTGTTTTTAGAGGATTTATATCCACTAATATTTAATCATCAATGTTATGGGCAGAGAGCAAAAAAAGGAATTAAGAATCACTATATCCATTATTCAACTCATTTGAAGGCAAAGTGCAACATTTTCACAACCATCAAGTTGATATTTTTAGAATACAACAAAAAGACTTTTATGTCATTAGTCAATTACAATTTTTTTTTTAATTTTACAGTTTAGTAATTGAAATAATAAATACCATGTAAATATAATAACACATCACTTAAATTTTGTATTTTTATGTCAATTTATACAAAATTTATAATACCATCACTCCTTTCTCATGTTTGTATTAAAGTGACGTAGGAAAAATTGACGACAGTTTTTTGGGAGCTTTGATACCATATAAACTCAGATAATTTGATATTTTTTACATTGCTATTATCTAGCATATGAAGAGTTATAATTTAAATTCAAATATACAAACTCTCTTGAGATAATGTAATTTATTTATACAGTATCAAATATATAATTATCTATTCTAAAGTGTTTCAGTTACAGTTTATTATCTTAAGTCTGTTGAGATAAGACTGAAAATTATTTGTGAGAGTATTTATCCTTTACACAAATTAGCTCATTTGTTTGATTATTCATCACTCATATCTCAAGTAATTCTAGAAGTTCATTTTGTGTCCCTTTAATAATGATGTAACTTTTAAAATTACCATTGAATTTTGATCAAATGATAATTTCAAGAGCCATATTATTCTTAGAATGATACAAAAATGACACAAAAGAGACTTATAGCATTACTTCTCATATATCATTGTATAATTTGTTTTTAATATATATATATTTGTATAAACTAATTTGTATATTATTTATATATATATATATATATATATATATGTATGTGCATTAGACTTTCAAGTTACTCCAATTGACCGGCTAAAAGTTACCGATATATAAGCCAAGTTAGAAAACCGAGGAAGTATGAGGCCCACTATCCTACTAATCGACACGTGGATGGTTGAAAATTGTGCGTACGACCATATTTCTCTCTAATAAAGTAATAAATGTGACTTTTTTTTAAAAAAAAAATAAAAAATAAAAATGCTGACTCTGCTCAAAGACTTCCAAAAGGATAAACCTTTGAACTTCCAAAAAAACAAATAAAAAAAATTGAATGAATGAACAACAACACACGTGTCAACACGTGTGAAGCAGGGGCGAAATTGGCTGTGGGGTCCCGGGGGAAACTGCTAAACCAAAAAAAGTAAAAACGGTGTCGTGTCGCTTTGTTTTCCAGAGCTCCTGCATTATAAATACGTGGCCCGGGATGCGGAGAACTTACACCTTACAACCATAATACGTGTTGTTACCTCCTCGTGAAACTCCACCGCCACCATCTTTGTGTTTCTCCTTCTTTTGTCTTCAAAGATTTTTTTTTTTTTTTTATTTCTCTCCAAAAATCGTGGTAAAAGAACCAAACTTTGGCTTCATCCTGTTTGTTTTTGTTCATTAGCAAAAAATATTGTTCTGGGTTTCGGATTCTGTGGATCAAAATGTGGAATTCTTGCTGTTCTTGGCTGCTCTGATGACTCTCAGGCCAAAAGGGTTCGCGTGCTTGAGCTTTCCCGCAGGCAAATTTATATTCCTTAACTATGTCTCTTTGTGTCTGTTTTTTTTTTTTTGGTTGGTTGGTCTTATCATTTCTACAAAATATTGTTATTTTAAGATAAACATAACAGAAAAGTAGTCAGTTTTCCAACGATTTTTAGAGATTTAACGATATCCAGTTCGAAAAATGTTAAGGTTGTTTGTATCTGAAAGTGTTCAGAATTTTATTTCTTTGTGTCTGTTTTTTTTTTGGTTGGTTGGTCTTATCATTTCTACAAAATATTGTTCTTTTAAGATAAACATAACAGAAAAGTAGTTGGTTTTTCCAACGACTTTTTAGAGATTTAACGATATCCAGTTCGAAAAATGTTAAGGTTGTTTGTATCTGAAAGTGTTCAGAATTTTATTTCTTTGACGCAAGACTTTGTTTGGTATTGAGAGTTCCATTTGCTTAGGCAATCTCCCCTGAATTTCTCTTGACATTTTCTATTATGTGGGGAAATTAGCATAAAATATTGGTATTATATGGGGAAGAAGGTGAATATTTATCACATAAATTGAAAGATAAGGGAGACAAAAAATAAGAAGAAAAGACCCCATCATTATCTTATTTTGATTTTTTTTTTTAAAAAAAAAACATTTGGTGTTCCCACCCTTATTCAGGATAACGAATGAGCAAATTTCGTACTCCATTAACGTTTTCGTGATTATGGGCACCTATAATATTAAAATGTTCATTGGGATAAGCATTTAATTATGTTAAGCATGTGGGATGTGGGTCCATGACATGGTAAAAAATGGGAATCTTGCAAAATTGACTTAAGAAACTGCAGTTTGAAACGTCATCGGTTTTGATGTTTATAGGTTGAAGCACCGTGGTCCTGACTGGAGTGGTATCTATCAACATGGTGATTGTTACTTGGCCCATCAACGGCTAGCCATTATCGATCCTGCTTCCGGTGATCAACCTCTCTTCAATGAGGACAAGGCAATCGTTGTAACGGTAGGCCATATTTATATGACTTTTATATATGACACTCATATTCAATCACCAACTTTTGCCTTTCTAAACTCTCATTTTCAGGATCTTTAAGTTCTGTTTGCATTAGATAAACAGGGGAGGATGAATTCAAATAGTTTTTTTAATGTTGGTTGGATTTGTGTTGAACATCAGGTGAATGGAGATTTACAACCATGAAGAGCTGAGGAAGAGTTTGCCGAATCACAAGTTTCGAACTGGAGTGATTGTGATGTTATTGCGCACCTGGTGGGTCATCCTACCACATCTTTCGTTTGTAATTGATAGTTCTTCTCCAACCAATAACATGTCTTTCTTTAATCTTTGTGTAGTACGAGGAGTATGGGGAAAATTTTGTGGACAGGTTGGACGGTATGTTTTCTTTTGTGTTGCTGGATACCCGTGACAACAGCTTCATTGTCGCCCGTGATGCTATTGGGATCACTTCCCTTTATATTGGATGGGGTCTTGATGGTAATGTTTCAGAGAATCTTGCCTTTTCTCTACAATTATTTCTTAGCTATTTATGTTCTGTAGACGCCAACTTTGTGTTCGTCTACTTTAGCCTTTAAAATCGTGTGTTACACTCTTTTTTATTTTATTTTTACTTTAAGTTAAAGCCATATTTTTATGTGTTAAATCGCAGTAATAAACGCAGTCTTAGTCTTAACCTTGTCGTGTTTATACTCAGGCTCGATTTGGATATCATCGGAGCTCAAAGGATTGCATGATGACTGTGAACATTTCGAGTCCTTTCCACCTGGTCACTTGTACTCGAGCAAAGAAGGTGGACTAAAGCGTTGGTATAATCCTATTTGGTTCTCTGAGGCTATTCCATCAACCCCATATGATCCTCTTGTGCTAAGGCGGGCTTTTGAAAACGTAAGTTTCAAGATTTTGGGTTCTAAAAAGCTAAACGATCCAATGGGAAATTTTGTATCTTTGACTGATGAAGTTCTGGGGTGTAATATGTGCAGGCTGTGATCAAACGGCTGATGACCGATGTGCCTTTCGGTGTTCTGCTGTCCGGCGGCCTTGATTCATCACTGGTTGCCTCTATCACTGCTCGCTACTTGTCTGGCACAAAGGCTGCCAAGCAATGGGGAGCACAGCTCCATTCGTTTTGTGTGGGGCTAGAGGTGAGCTAGTTTTTATAAATTTTCATTAAAAAAAAGCGTTTTTAAACTAAATTGCAGAAAATATATATGGTTTGAGCGTAAATTTAAAAAATTGGGATATGAAAACTAGTTCGTCCTTTTGTGAGAGCAGGGTTCACCTGATCTGAAGGCTGGAAAAGAAGTTGCAGATTACTTGGGTACAGTTCATCATGAATTTCACTTCAGCGTTCAGGTAATATACAGAATTTATTATTTTAAGCTCAATAGCTTAGGTGTTGTTTAATAAATATCCAAAAAATGTAAGGCTTGTGTCTTTGAATTGTGACAGGATGGCATTGATGCCATAGAAGAAGTTATATACCATGTTGAGACATACGATGTTACAACAATAAGAGCAAGCACCCCTATGTTTCTTATGGCACGTAAAATTAAATCACTGGGGGTGAAGATGGTGATTTCTGGTGAAGGTTCTGATGAGATTTTTGGTGGGTATTTGTACTTCCACAAGGCCCCCAATAAGGAAGAGTTCCACCGTGAAACATGCCGAAAGGTGCTATAATCTTTTTCTATGCATAGATTGCTCTGATATATAGGCTGGTGTAACGAGAGATAAATATGTATGATGTTCTATTCTGGTATGCAGATTAAGGCACTCCACCAGTATGACTGCCTTAGAGCAAACAAATCAACATCTGCATGGGGCTTGGAAGCTCGAGTCCCCTTTTTGGACAAAGAATTCATTAATGTTGCAATGGCTATTGATCCAGAGTGGAAAATGGTATTGGAATTGACATTCAACAAATTGGGTTTGGATGCTTTTCAAGATTACACTGGTTTCTCACCATGCTTTTCAATCCATTTCAGATAAAGCCAGGAGAAGGGCACATGGAGAAATGGGTTCTGAGGAAGGCCTTCGATGATGAGGAGCATCCCTATCTGCCAAAGGTATTGCATATAATAATTAAGTTTCCACCTTAATTATCTGTGTGGTCTGCGTACATAGATAACGTGTCCTTTTCCATGCCCTGCAGCACATTCTGTACAGGCAGAAAGAACAATTCAGTGATGGAGTTGGCTATAGCTGGATTGATGGCCTCAAAGCCCATGCTGCTATGCATGTAATTATCTATATATTGCCTGCTTTCTGTTACTTCTTAATTATAAGATTGCCGTGGTTGATGATTAGTGCTCAATTTATACTTTCAGGTGACTAACAAGATGATGCTCAATGCTGAACACATTTACCCCCATAACACTCCCACCACAAAGGAAGCCTACTACTACAGGATGATTTTTGAACGTTTTTTCCCCCAGGTGATTAAATCAAAAAGAAATTTCTTTAGCCAGCAGACAAGGCACATTTCCCCCCATATTTGACTTGGTGACCCGAGGCAAGGTCTTGGGTGCCTTGTTGAGTGGTTACCCGACACAAGGTCGAAGAAGGATTTATAGCAGTATTACCTGCCCAAGCCCAAATTATTAGCAATTTGGGTAGGTAATGCAAGACTCCCCATATGGGACGCTATTTGCCCAAATAATTTTGTGCTGTTTGGCCACCTATCCAGACAAGTGGGTCTCTTATATTACCTATCCGAATTGTTAGTAATCTGAACAAGTAATTGCTGTGAATCCCGATCTGACATTGTCGAGTGGTAACCCGAGACAAAGTCTTGGGTGCCTGCTATTTCCATCACTATTTGGTTTTGCAGAAATTTTCCCCCATCTGTGTGGATTACATTGAGAATCTGATTTGGTTATGCTATTTCCATCACCATTTGGTTTTGCAGAACTCAGCCAGGCTAAGTGTCCCAGGTGGAGCAAGTGTAGCCTGCAGCACAGCCAAAGCTGTTGAGTGGGATGCTTCATGGTCCAACAATCTTGATCCTTCTGGCAGGGCTGCTTCAGGAGTCCATCTTTCAGCTTATGACAACCAGGTGCCCTCTGTCAGCACTGGGATGCCACAGATTATTGATAATGTGCCTTTGAAGATGGAAGTTAGCACCCCAGGAGTTGCAATCCAAAGCTAGCGTGCCTGATTTAGGGAGGGAGTACATAATGTTGAGAAAGTACTCCCATGGTGTTTTAAAGATGGATGTGTCATCAAAATGTTGTACATTTTCTAGTAAATGGTTTAGAAGTGTGCTATCAATATATATGAGCTGTTTCTAATAAAAATTGGGAAATCAATTCCTTCTTTCATCTTCAATGTGTGAAAATCATGGGTTCCATTTATCAGTCAATTGCCGGAAATCACAATGCAAAATCTCATCCTTTGACATTGACTATGTTATACTATCATTGTCCCAACAATTAATTAAATAGTCTCTGAGAGTTAGTTCAATCGGTTAGTTGGGATCACGCCTAAAAAGTAGAGGTTACTAATTTAAATCTTTCTTTGGACTACACTTAAAAAGTAGAGGTCACTAGTTTGAATCTTTCTCTCCCTTTTATGTGGACATGTAAAAAAAAAAAAAAAACTAAAATATTATAGCGGAAGTGAATGATATCAAGTGTTTAGGTTAGCAGCAGACAAATGGAGCATTTTTCTTATGTGGGCTTTTTCACCAAGTCTACCGTTCAGTGCAGCACTCAGTGAAGGTAGACAAAAAGGTAAAAGTGCCGGTTCGATCAGATTGGGCTTAGAAGTGGAACCATCATGAAGCCCAGCAGGGTTATACCTACATTCTTTTAATTATTTGCGCAAAAATCAAACACCAAGAATTAAAATGTGGCTGCTGGGATTCGAGCCCAGGTCTCCACGGCCACAACGTGGAATTCTTACCACTAAACTACAGCCACATTATATAACTGTACTCCCTACTATATTTTTTTTGATCTTGAGTAATTGAGACTAGTGTCCCATCGTTCTCAGCTGGGTAAACTTCGTGAGCCTTTGTCTTCCATAAAAGTAGTAGCCCCCTTATGTTTCCATCTTCGCAACTCATCCATAAAGTCTCAATCTGATATAAATGTTACAAATTTCACGAGCTCACCTATAAAAAACTAGCTCAGCTCACAAGGGAAGGATATGCTTAATAATTTATATATACATGGTCAAAATAACACTTATTTAATGTGGGGTGGTGACTTGTTTGTTGTTTGGAATCTATACGAACTTACTAGAGGAAGATCCTTAAAACATACTTACTGTTGCATCATGACATAATATTCTAATTACATTTTAACACCAAGGGGTTGGCTCAGTTGGTGAAGAGTCTCAATCTTAAGGTGTGTTCCCTCATGGTCTCAAGTTTGAATCCTATTGATCCTACCTCCTTTCTGGGGCCAGTCATCCAAGTTGAAGGCTACAATTGAACTTTCAATGCTCTGAGTGGTGTGAAGTATTAGGTTGGGGATTAGTCTGATAAATTCTAGTTGAGCCTCTATGCTAGTATATCACACACTAAGTACTGCTTGGCCCATATGTGAAATTGGGGCACCTTGATTAAAAAAAGAAAGATTGTAACACATTTTTTGTTAGTACAATTGCACATCCATCCTACTTTTGGTAGGAATGACACAAATAAATTGCTAAATAGACCACCACTTACTAAAAAAAAAAAATCATTTCATTCATATTTTAACATAGAACATGAATTACCCCTTTGGGTAAGCAATGAAAGAGATTTAAGTTACAATATCCAACAATGAAATGAGTGGCCTTATTTCTTGATTCCCAACAATATGCATTCCTTTACATGAGAAAGAGGGGCAACTTTGCAACTCTCTCATCAAACATATCACAAAAATTAAAAGTATTAGACTAGCTAGTATCCAATCCAACAATCCAAACTTAAGAGAACAGAGTCGTATAGAATAGTTGGTTCCAAGTATCAGGTAATCCAGGAAGGCACCAATGGCTACAATCGGCGGACCGGGCGGGGTTAGCCCGCTGCTCAGGGCTCAAATCACCGCTGTAAATTGAGGGGTGGCCGTCTTTCCGCAGCTCCGACAACATGGTTATGTCTAACAAATATGCAGGGGTCCTCATGTCCCTTAGCACTGTATCCACCACCCTCATTTGGTCAGGGTATCCTCCTGGGTATGTTGTTCCACTCATTGGTGACGTTTCACCATAACAATTCTTCGATGTAGTCGTCGTTGCGCCCACACTCCATTCATTTGGGCTGTCAAGGTCAGTCACCCACATATTAATTGCATAATTCAGATGAGGAGTACCAGCAACAGGATTCTCTATCAAAGATTTACTGTCATCGTATTTAATAATGTGAAAAATATCATGCGATAAATCTGTTGGCAATCTATTCAAAAACATTAAATGATATAAAATTATTTATACATTTAGATACTACAATGTTAAATAAGGAGAACAAGTTTATTCGAACTAGATAATATCCTTATAACGGTAGAATATTTGTGTCTTTTCACTTTTATAAAAACAAAATGCCATCTACTATAACTAACTAATTATTATCTAGTTTAAATCAACTGAAAATGATTCTAATTCTAAATAATGACCATGAAATAACTATTTTAATTGTCTATTAAACTATTATATATCTTCAAAATATGTGATTTTTACATACATTTTTCATGAGATTAACAAATCACATACATTTCAACGTTAAATGTCTCAATTACAATTTATTGGACAAAGTCCAATGTTTCTTTAGAATGGTCAAGCAAGTTTGTCTTCATTCAGCATAGCTAGTGTTTCATCCCACCGACAAAAAACAGTTGTTTTATCAATTTGTTTATTTTACCTTATTTAATTTCTCTTATCCCCGGACAAAACAAGCACATGCAATTACCGACACTTACTTTTTCTGCATTAACAAAACAAAACATTTATTATTTTCGTTTTCTTTGAAGAATGTCACTTCCCTTTCTCATCTTCGGCATCCAAAAGGTTCTAAAAGATTTGTGAGTAAATGAAGAAAACGACTCTTCAAATAAGTTATCTTGGCACGTAATTTAAAAACAGAAATGCTGCAATTTCTTTGGGTGTTTTTCTGATGTTATATGAATATTGTTTTTTACAACAATATAAGGAACTGGCTTGGTATGTTTTGTTTTGTTTTTTTATTTTATTTTATTTTAGAAAACAATATTCGATCGGTATAATACCATGAAAATAGTAGAAAGAACCGTAACATTTCTCATTTAACTGTACCGTTAAATATTATAAAATTGAATCTAGATTATAAAATGCTTCATGTTTTATATATAACAGAACTAATAATTTAAGAAGTGTAGACTTCAAGTTTTCTGTCCCCAAGACAAATTTTTCAAGAAATTTCTCCAACTTAGCTTCTTAAATTGATATTTATCTTTAGAATATGTAATTCTTATTAAGAATACATGTGAACTTTATATTTTCTAAAAACTTATATCAATTTAATACATTAGTTAAAGAAACTTTGTCCAAAACACATGTTTTGTTAGAACCTTCACTAGATGATTTTGGACCAGATGAATTTCCAGAATTCAAGCATATATAGTATTCAATTTGAGCCGAGCTGATATCAGCCCAACTCGCAACCCATAAACAGCTCACATTGGAGGAATTTTTGGTGCTCGGAGCTAGCAGCCTAGCAATCCAACAGATAATTATGAAGCCTAGAATTTCACCCAACACAATTATTAGAGAGAGAGAGAGAGAGCACCCACTTGTAGTGTGTTGGAGATATGGACAGAAAGAAGACTCTGGTTTTGCTGGTGTCAATGTTGGTGTCAACCCAATTGGCCCATGTCCTAAGTCCCTTGTCCAAGGCAGCCAAACGATCCATGTCTTGGTAATATTTCCTCCTGACTCCATGTAATCCCACCTGCAAATTATCACCAAAACCCATCTATTCAAAACTGCATATCATCTGCAAACAAAATTGCTTGGAGATTATGAGTAATTTGGGCTAAATGTGAGTTTCATTTGTTCGAACAAGTTCTAGGCGGTCTACTTTGTTGGGGCAAGTTAAGCCATGAAGATTTTCTCACATTTCAATCTGAATTACTAACAATCAAAACGACAAAACTGCTAAATCAAGCTTGAAACAAGGGTAGGAATCGCCAACCCTTGAGAGATCCTTTAGGTCCACCAGTGGCCGGTGTTAAAAGAAAGCACATCAACGCCCCACCATGCCCTGGCATTGCCAGATATTTCCTCCAGCCTTAGGACCCTCTTTCCTTGTTCCATAACAATGTCAACCAGATATGGAGCTCTGTAAAATGATATAGACACACCATAGTCCTGCAATTTTGCAACAGTCATACACTTTTGGATTTTAGGAAGGTTAAAAAAAAAGGACAGAGGATGGTGTGTTGCAGTCACCACCAACAAACCAAAAATAAAGCTGACAGCTTTTTTGGGTCCCTCAAGATATTTCCCGACTGGTTTTTGTGCTATAAAAAAAAAAACCATATTGTAGCCCTATAGGCTAATTCAGTGATTCATGGCAAAAATGACTAGTAGGCCGTGGCCGGCAGAGAGCCACAAGATATTTTCTGCTTTTTTTGTTTTTGGTAGAAATTTGTTAAAAGTCGTAAAAGTAGATGATAATACTGTAAAATCATCGAGAGAAAAGAGAGAGTGGACAGTGACACTAACCAAGAACTTAAAGGTTGAGAGAGGATCACCCCTGATGCTCTGTATTTGGGTTGTAGGAGCTGCAGCTGAGATCATGCAAACCAAAGACTCCCATTGATTCCGGCCAAGCGAATCACCAACAAACATCACAGTCTTCCCTTTCATTCTCAGCAAAAACTCAATCCCATTGAACCTACCATGAATATGATACAATAAAAGTCATAAAAATGTACGAGGATATCATTTTGTACAAGAAAAAAGAAGCAGTTTTTACCTTGGGAGCTCACAGTTGAGGGGCTTCCATCGATACTTAAGGTATTCGGAGTCCGGCCGACCAAACATTTGACAGTTGAACTCAGAGTCTATGACTGTTGGACAGTTAGCAGATTGGTAGGCTGGGTATGTGTCATCACGGACCCAATTGCCGGCAAACAATGCACAGGTGCTTTGGTTGGCTTGGATCATGGGCCGAGTGTGTTGGTGATTGTTGTGGTGGTGTTTCAAGCTCATTAGGATGGCTGAGGAAGCTATGCGGGATTGAACCAAAAGAAGACATAGAATTGTTAAACATGACCCAAAAGAACAAGAAGAAGAAGAAGATTGACAGGAAAGAAGAACCATTGCAGGGGCTAATAGGGAGGAAAGGAAAGGAAAAGCAAAAGCAAAAAGAGAGAGACAGAGAGACAGAGGGAGCAGGAGGGAGCTGGAGGGGCTATGTATTAACTATGCATTATAAAAGAGTGGGGAGTTTTGGTTATGTGCTGTCCAATAAAATTGTGGGGTTTTTGTTTTGGTGTGTGCATGTGAAGGTAGCTAAGATGGGTTCACGTGAGTTTAGTAGATTCATGACTCCTGGAGTTAGCGGTGGGCTTGTGATTTTGATATCGACTTTTTGTCTTTTAGTGTTTTTAATTATCTATTTAATTAAATTAGTCAAAAATTTTGGACTTAACACATTAATTTTGTATTAAGTTTAAATGATGTGTCAAAAAATTGTGAACCTTAAATATCGCCTATTGAGTTTAGGTTGTGTTGAGAAGTAATGCTATAAGTTCTTCTTGAACCTTCAAGAATGATGTGATTTTAAAAATCACTATTAAATTTATGATTGATAATTATTAGATAGACACGAGTGATTTGATCAAATGGTAATTATAAAAATCACCTCATTTTTGGAGCGACAGAAGAGACACTTTTAGAATTATTCAGAATTAAAGCATAAATATGAAATTTGGGACAACTACAATTCAGCTCGTTTAATTAAATGGATAAGATCGATCAAGCTTAGTTCACTAATTTTGTATCGAATTCACAAATTACATCAAAAATTGCCATTCACCTATCATGCATCACGAGGACCTTTGACTCCCTGTTTTATGCAAATATTGCGGGTGTAATTGTTTATGTCAATTTATCAGTTTAGTGCTCCGAAATCAGAGCAGATTAACAGGGACGGAACATGATTTCCGACATGCATTATTAATCAGCCTGCTCTATAAAACAATGGGAGGATAATCTGGCTCTAGGAACTTTTTATTAGCAAAAGTTATGGAAGCCTTACAATACTAAGAATCTCTCTCCTTTAGGAGGCTCTTCCACAATCTTAAACAATTTTGGGTCTTTTAGCTTTATTACCCAATTAACCAACTAATACCAGTAAGTACTAATAGGGTCCCCTTCATGCACAATTACTTAAGATTAATGTAGGTCTTTCTGAGGGTGTTGATTTCATGGGAGAGAATCTGGCATTTGAGGGTGCACACTATTATGTTGTAGTCAATTTAAATAGGAAACCCAGTTGAGTTTTTGGTCTTGTTTACAACAGTTTTGAATGATTGATAGATGGCAGATTTTTCTTTAAGTGGTTAAGCAAGCAGGTTTAGAAAATGAGAAAGAAAAAAAAAAAAGAAAAAAGAAAAAAAGAAGGGGGGATGGATTATGGTCCATAAATATAATTTTATTTATATTTATGGATACATGAAGAGGAAGCCAGTTGGGATATGGGGCCATTGATGTTGACCATTGTGGTACTGTTGTATGAAGTCATCCATCCCACTTGGAGCAATGGCTCTTTGTTTGGCGCCTCAAAGTTTGATTCCCAACTCTCATCATTTAAAAAATAGAAGAATGGAGAATACTTGCAGCATGTAAAAAAGGCAAGTTTTCCTCCTTTTTATCAATGTAGGCAATCGTTCAAAGCAAATGTTCTTTGCTTTCCTTCAACCACAACCATAGAACATCATTCTCTTCTTCTTAAGCAGGAAAAACGTCAGAAATCACTATCTAATTTGTTCATAGGGCCGGCCGCTACTGTTAGGGGGAAAAAAAAAGACTAAACAATAATTAATATCACCGTGGTAATAAAGTAAGATAACGATGAAATAAAAGTGTAATTCTTAAGAGTTACTATTTTAGTAAAGATCTTGTGGAAATATCATGAACTAATATCTATTGACATCATCATGATAATCATCATTAGCATCCTATTACATAAATATGAGGTGCTGCTTCTCTAATCCCCAGTTGGATCCATGTAAATCATGTCAGGATTGTAAAGTAGGAGATAAAGTTGAATTCAAACCCCTTATGGGCTGTCAAATACAGAGCTATGACTGAGAGAGGTGTCTGTGACTTTATGGACTAAAATTCAAAGAAAGCACTCCCCTACATATAAAACCAATGATGGTGGTCATTGTATAGAAGAAAACTTCAACAAGCACACATAATCGAAATACCAAGTCCTTCTATCTGGAGTTCACTCTGCAGTTAAAGCACAACATCTTCTCCACACCACTTCCAATCTTCCACAAAACCTGACCTTTTTTGTGCCGCCCGAACCATGTTTATTAGCAATCGTGTCACATATTTCAAGCGTAAGGCGTGCTTTAATGTGGACAAACGTGAGATGAATCACACAAAAAATGACGATAATACTAGAACCCGACGGGAACAATTGAGGGAAGGTTATTAGGGTAAAACTGTTCCAAGAAGGAAAAGTATTATAAATAATCAAACGAAAGCATTGTATAAGGCTGTGGAAGTGGTCAAGTGGGACCTGACTCCTGACTCCTGAGTGGTAGACATGTAACATGGCATGACAAAAGTGTGCCTCATTTCGCACCCAAAGGAGAAAATAAATAAGCAAAGCATCAGTAAATTGCCTCATTTATGTGATGGTGGGGGTGTGGGGAAGTAGGATTTCAGCTGCTTTTCAGTAGCAGGACTTTCAACTTTCAAGCCGAGACGTGTGACGGATAGTTTACGTGTGTCGGATGAGAAATCTTTTGGAATTCACACAATATTTAATTTCACAAGATTTGGAGCTTGGCAAGTTGGCAGTAATTCTTTAATCTTTTTACTCATAAACAAAATATTCCAATCATATTTGAAATGCTCACCATTGATGGCAGCCTTCTTAGACTGTCGCATTTTGAAAATGGTTTTCCATGTTGGAAACATCTTAGACTTGAGTTTTAGGTTCTTTTTACATTATTTTTAGAGAAATGCTATGCCTCATTATCTTTTAACCATTTTTTGTTTTCAAATGGATTCAAATCTATCATTAAATTTGTAGGTTTACATGTGAGTCCTACATACTCAATGATAGATTTTAAAAAAAAATATGTGTATGGAGATGATTGAGAGATGAATAGGAAAATGACGCCTAGCATTTTTCTTATTTTTATCCGGCTTCCTAAAATTACTTCTTATTTTAAGGAAAAAAATATCATATTTTCCAGCTCCCCAAACTAAGGTTCCACTTTCACTCTTTCATTTAAAAATGAATTTCTTTATTCTTTCTCCAGCATCTATATATTTGAAAATTTGTATACGGTCATATTTTTAAAACAAAAATTTATCTTTAATAAGAAAGAATAAAATTGTTGTAGGTTTGGGGCAATTTTTCCTGCGTGAGAGAATGAAAGAGAAGAAGAGGAAAGAAGAAATGGGGAAAAGGAAAAATAAAAATGAATTTTGGCTCCCTAAAGTGAGGTTTTACCCAATAGGGAGCCAGATGAGAATGCTCTTAAAATTGTGTCAATTGGTGAGTGGATATGCATTTTTTATTCTCCTAATTAACCAATTGTTTTGAGTGAATTAAGTTCAAGTACTCATGTTCATTCATGTGTTAATAGAGTATAATCACTTAATGGACAAAGTTGTTGTGTCATTTAACTAAAGAAAAGCACATATTTTTTTAATAGAATTTTCCTCAGACTTTTCTTAAACGTTTAAGAGGCACATGACTATTTTATAAATTGAGTAGGAAAAATTTCTTCTAACTCAATTTGAAGAAACTTTGTCTTCTTGCCCTCAAAGATAGCATCCTCAAACACAATAATTTTGGCAACAATTGAAGAGGAACTTTATGAGTCAAAAAAACATTCCCCCATCCGAGGTAGCATAAGAGGCAGTAAGGTATCTAGACATGTGAATTCAAAAAAAGCCTCAAAACTTTTTATTACCATCATATTTGCCACCTAAGTAAGACAAATGCCAAGATTAGAAAAAAGAAAGCAAGACAAATGCCAAACCCTTCTAGAAATTTTACCTTCGTTGATACCATCAAATCTAGCTCCCATTATTATTAATCATATACCTCTTTGCAACCCATTGAGCCAAATTGTCACCGAGGTCATGCATCGCAAATTGTGATTTTTTCGCTTGATTGGTTGAAAAGGGTCTCAACAATAGATCGTAAAAATACTCGCTATCCAAACCTTCTATTTGCTTCAAATTCATAAGAGCTGAAAAATTTCATTTTTTCTACGTGTATATTCCATATCTTTGAAGACAACATAACACAATAATAAAGCACACATCGATTCCTTTGAAGACAGTTGACATCAAGCATACCAATCAACTTCGAAGACATAGGAAGCGTACCTTAATCCCTCATCTCAAGTAAAGAGCAAAGCTGCTTGCATTGCATTTCAAGCACAAAGTTGCAACAGATGGTAGAGTGAAAACAGACCGTAAATTCCAATTGATTTCAACTACGTAACTCATAACTTTGCACAAAGCCAAAACCAAGCAAAGAACAGAGAGAGAAGTGGGAGCAACCAGCGGTTGCCCTATTTTGCATTCACCCAACTTGTGTTCTATGCAGAAACTAACAAAACAATATTGTAGCCTTAAAAGCAACACCAAGACTTCAAATACTGTTAGTATATACATATATTTTACAAAGAGAAGCAGCGAGAGTTTGCCAAGAAGAAAATGGAAAATGGTGTTGAATGATGTGGAACTTCGTGAAGAAATCTGCCAAGGAGACAGAGTGATGTCGCCATGTCAAAGGTGATGATGCATAAGATGACAATCTATCTTAATATGCTTAGTGTGTTCACGAAAGACTAAATTGTGAGCAATCTGAGTAGCACTTTTGTTGTCACAATACATATGAATGGGGTCAGATAAAGAGACGCCCATGTTAAGTAACCAATGCAACCAACCAATCTTAATAGTAGCAGAGGCCAGGGCACGATACTCGACCGCAGCTGAGGAGCGAGCAACAATAGATTGCTTCCATCCTTTCCAGGGTATGAGAGATTAGCCTAGAAAAACACATAAACTAGTTGTGAACTTGTAGTTCATAGGATCTTAGCCCAATCAGGATCAGAGCAAGCACGAAGTTCCAAAGCTAATGTAGAAGGAAGTGATATACTCCGATGTAGAGTCCACCAAAGCTAACGTAAGATGTGGAGAACAAAACCCTAATGCACAATAGTGAGAAACCAAACTGACTAACAATGTGAACAGCATACGCAATAACAGGTTGAGTAATGGTGAGATAAACCAAACAGCCAACAATGATGCGGGATAGAGTTGGATCCACGAATGGAACTCCATCTGAAGGAGTATAGTGGACATTGAGCTCAACAGAAGTTTCAACGGTTCAAGAGTTAGTGAGATGAGCTCTCTAGATGATACCTGCTACATATTTGGACTGAGAGAGAAGATAGCCTTTGGGAGAAGAAGTTACCTCGATGCCAAGAAAATACCGCAAGAGTCCCAAATCCTTCATTTCAAACTAGTGGTGCAGCTCTAATTTCAATAATGCAATCCCATCTGTGTCATCTCCAAACAGGATTATGTCATCAACATAAAGGAGAAGAATGTGGCCAGCTAAGGTGGAACGACCAAACAATGCAGAATCATGATCACTATAACAAAACCAAGTGAACAAAAAAAATTAGAGAACTTTTCAAATCATGCCTGAGGAGCATGTTTGAGATCATACAAAGCCTTATGTAGCCTAAATACCTCCCCAAGATTATGGAAAACACCAGGGGTAGAAATATAAACTTCTTCATTGACATCCTCGTTTATAAAAGCATTTTGACATCCATTTGTGAGAGGTTCCTTGGGTTAATAGAAGCTACTGCAATCAAGGTGCAAACAAATGTCATCTGAGCAATGGATGCAAATGTCTCCTTGTAATCAAAACCAAACCTCTGGACCAAGGCCATCAGACTTAGTCTTGATTTTGTAGACCCGACAACCCAACATTTTTGCCAGGAGGAAGAGGCACCAAATCCCCGTGCAAGTCTTATGCAAAGCAAAGAGATAGAATATCCAACAAATGGAAAGAAAAGAAATGAAATTTCATGCGAATAAATAAGAGAAAGCACGGCAAGAGCTAGAATATTCTGCAGTGTGTTGAGTTATTTACCAGGTAGAAAAAAGAAGGAAAAAGATAGGAAAAAGATATTACAGTCGCTGTAAGATAATGGGAGATCGATCAAAGGGATAATTATTATTAACATTATCAGCTGTATTCCACAAATAAGGAACCATATTTTTTCTACTCCAAATCTGACCAAGAAAAACTAATAGTTAGCTTTATTGCTATATCTCCGATTCTCCTTACTGTACATTAAAAGTTACTTTCCCATGTTTTCTATACAAAAAAGAATCCGCGCATCTCACAAAGCAAAAACAACAATCTTCTAGGCACTGAGGCACACTAGAATGAGTTTTCACTTAACTGTGCTTTTTTTCTTTTTTATTTATTTATTTATTTATTTTTATGCAAGTACTTCACTGTGCTTTAGATCAATCAGATTCTGCTATTTGATACCTTCCGCCTGTAGCACAGAAATCTGAATTACTGCCTTTTACTTCCTCCATCTTCAATCAAGCACCCTCTACTGGTTTCAGTAAGATATGGCTGCTCCTCCTCTGGACAAAAAGCCAGTCAAAATACCTTGTTTAAGAATTAAAAATAAATAAATAAATACCAGATAAGAAAGGAAAAAAGAAAGGACAGTGATGGAAGAAGTGATTTGTTCATATGGGAAAATACCATGACAAACGTATCATCAACTGGGTTGTTGCAACCATACCCGTTGTTGCCTGCAGTACTAACAAAAATCACCAGTCAGTGACACAACCAGCAACTCCACAAATTTAAATACTGAGCAGGATTCAAGAAATAATCCCAAATGTTTAAGCAATTAATGCACGGGAAAGCATGATCAATCAGGTAGGAGAAGTTGCTCATTTCTGGAGGACCAGAAACAAAACCTAAACTAAACAAGATACATTTGGAGAATGAAATTGCCTTGAAAGAGTATAGTTTTAGACAACACATCAAGCTAGCACCCATTAGAAACAAATACAAAGAAAGCGTATATGTCCACCAAACTAATGAAGTAGGCACTAGGCAACATGGCATGATCTTTGGGGTTCAAGTCGAAAAGGGGAGTGTTTTGTGACCCAATCGGGGAAATGACGTTCAAAGGCCCCAGAAAAAAGTGCTTTTTTGTTTTGTTCTTTTTTTTTTTTTTTGGCTGGAGTACTGAAAATTCAACTCTGGAGTTAATAAGACCAGTGTGTTGTATATGAAACAAAGGGTGGGCTGGATTGGAGGAACCATAATAGTCTGTTACTATTCCTCTCTCTCCAGATCTTTTTTATATATTTTTTTATTTTTATGACAGGACCCTAGTAAGGTTAACTACTTCATGCACCTACCCTTGAAGGATAAACCTCAGACTTGTTAACACACACCTACCATACATATTGGTTAAATCTAGCTTCACCAGGGGTGTGGCCTCGAGGAGTTGTTTGCATCCAAAGGGATTTGAACCTTATACTTGATGGTTATGCCACCAAAGTCCAAGGCCTTCACCACTTAGGCCAACCACTTGGGGTTGTGGCTCCAGATTTGAGATACAGGCACTGAGTTTGATTGGTTCTTGAAGATACAATAATCGTATGCTCGTACATTGTTCTGTTATTTTTTTCATCTCATAAGTATAGGAAGTGAGAATTTAGACATACATTAATAGTCCCTGTTCCGCAGCTCTGCTCTCATCAATTTGTTCTGCTTGATATACTTCAGAGACAGCACTGAACACATCCAAACTAGTACAATCTTCATTTTCATAGGCAAGATCACGCTGGGTTCCTGCAAAACAGAATATTTTCAGTAATTCAATGAATTACTTCCCTTTGTATAAGATGCTTGAAGGGTAAGAAATATTACCTCTTGTTGGACTTGATTCTTCTGAAGCGTTCTTTATTAGGAGTTTCTGGCACATGACAGTATCCGGGAAATTCAGGAAAGTAAAATCCAAAAAATGCAACCTCTCAGAATCTGTCATCTTCGTAAACCCAAATGAAGTAGTCCATGTGTTCAGCACACTAGAAATTGCAGGCAAAATCAGCCTCTCAACTCCTAATTCGATGAGCTTCTGAAGAAAAAGAAAGTGGACAACAACAGTGAGAAACTACTAATTAAGTCAATTTTCCAGATTCATTCAGCCAAAAAGAGAACGAGGAAGGATTATTTATCCTTTCACTTGGGGTCAATCTTAACCCATTAACCCACTCCCTTTAGTGGACACAACAAACACAGCACAACACCCCTCCCTTCAGATAATTTACATAAACTATCTAAACTCTGCAACTTGTCATAGGCTACAAGTGGTTTGAATGGAAAATCAATTATTATGAAACCTCAATTGGATATTCTAAATGATGCAACCATCCAACCATCGATACTTACAATTAATAAAAATCATAAACTGGGAAGAGCAAAGCTCATTATGATCATCAATCATTGAGGGAACCCCTTTAATATTCTGCATTAATAGGATATATTTGCACTGATACAGTAGAAGGGTATTGTTTGTCCATTTGTTCCAAAAAATTTCTGTCACAGGGTAGAGAAGATTAGTACCTAGCAAGGCTTATAACCTTGAATTCACGAGTCAAGAAACCAAACATCCGTAGTACACTATATGATGAATGTAGCTGTACGAAGGAAACCACTAACCAACAAAGAAAACCACCACAAACAAGATAGTACTAATGCTCAAATGGTTTTAATCATGAAGTTTTAGACATTTACGAAAAAAAGAAGCGCATTAGAGTTTTATTATTATTATTTTTAATATTCCAATGTTAGAACCAATATTGTTTTAAACAGCATTGAACATCGCAAGAAGTCCTTAGGGATTTGAATGCAAAATCAAACTCACAAATTTTAGTCATTCATAATTATAGTGCATTAAAATACGTCACAAACTGAGTGCAATATATGAGAGGCATGTAAGTAGTTGATTTACCAACTACTGATATTGCGACAACGAATCAATAATTTACTTTTAACCATGGTTTTCGTTGGTCAGCCTTATTTTAATGGATGGAGAAGAATCACTCAAATTACTGTTTCCTTGTAACATTGATTATGAAGCCCTTACACCCCCACCCCCAAAAAAAAAAAAAAAAGTAAGCCACCTTTTCAAGCATATTCATCAAGACGCGACACATTCCACGCCGACGATATTGAAACCTGGTACCAACAAAAGGTATCTCTGCCACTTTCCCTCCATAGATCCTAGAACAGCAAAATAACAATTCAGAGAACTATAAACTAACAAAGCAAAAACTAAGGGATTTTATAAAACTCACCTTACAGTAGCCACAGCAATCATTTCATCATTTCTCCCCAAAACCACTGTATAAAACCCTCGAAAGTTCAAACGGTTAAGCTCTGACCTGCAACGTTTCAAATCACAAAAGTCATGCTTTTGCACTTGAAAATAAGAAATTCTCTGTGCAAATTGGTATATCTTGGGGAGAAGGGGGGGAGCATATTGGTAGTGACATGGTGGAGGCACATGTGGAAGCAGCAAAGATAACAGGTTTTACATATTGTTTTTTTTTTTAGCATTGTTAATTATTTAAGTCCATAGTTAGTGATAAGAAATGTATTCTGTCACAAATTTTCATTTGTACTTTTAACAAAGGTAATGGTAAATGGAAATGATAAATAAGAGAATTACATACTATTCCTAACATAAAGAACAATTATGAACATAACTAAAACAGAGGTTAAATAATTTCTTACCCTCTATTAAAAATAACATCTTCAACAAGATCTCTCTGGGTGTGAGGCTCCTTAACAGGTTCAAAACACTCATGGATCACACCAAGAGCAACATTAAGTTTGCTATAATTCTCTGTTATGGCCTCTACATCATTTCTATCAGACATCATCGGCTTTAACAATGTCCAAGTCATGTTGTCCACACCCACTGGAATTTGCTTACCTAAAATCTGCGGAGGCCCAAAATATCTGCAAGAACAAAAAATCATAACAACCATGTGCAAGATGTGATACCCAACATAATAAATCCATACATTTGCTCTAGCCATGCATAACAGACGAATCTCATCAGCTACTGACAGTATGAAAATAGCATGAGATTAAAATCATATAATTATTTGAAACCTATTGTCTTTCCAAATAAAAGATAACTGCCACTTACGTTCACTCAAGTTGCTCCCTCCCAAACCTTTTTGTTTTAATACTACTATTCATTGTGAAAAGATATTTCTAACAAATATTTTCCCCCACTCGGATTACATTAATAACATCATCATTTTCTTTTTCAATTGAAACCTCTAAAAATAAATTTTTGATAAATTATTATTATTTTTATAAGGAAACCTCTAAAAATTAATTGTAACTGTAACCAAGTTTTTTTTTTGGGGCAACTATAACCAAGTAACTGCAAAGGAACAAAGGCCTCTAGTCCTGTAAAGATCCAAAGAAAGCTGGTCACATCTACACTAACACTCTAAAAGGAGTAATCAATTTAGAGCTCTCTAGTATCATTTATAAAGCCCAATTTCACATAGTAAGGAATTAATGTGGGACTTAGCACCCATAAGTACCTTTATAATCTACTCATTCTATGTGGGTTATTCATTTATCTGATGTGAGACTAGGTTGTAATAAGTCTCCCACTACTTCATGAACTCTGTTACATACTGCCTTAAAAATGGCACATGATTTCTAACCAATAAACAAGACAAATTGCGTCTATCCAAACAAATAAAGCAGAGGAAAAATGACAAAATCCAGAAAGAGGAAATCAATTTGGATATGTTCTTTCATTTCTCTTAGCTATTGGCATAAGCAACTAGCATTTCCCAGAGAGACAATCTAGTTCCAGCTTTTACATTTTCACTTTTGAATTTACTCTTTAAACTCAATTAACAAAGAGCTCTTGCCTAGAAATTACTTAGGCCAATTTTGTATGAAATGATCTAATTCTTTAAGTTTTCTGTTTTTTGGACTAATACCTCCTCAAATGTAAAACTTAACCTCCATATTTGGAAGAGAACCATGACCATCTTTCTTATGAGACTAGAATTATTATAAAGCAAATATGAATTATACACATTAAATTTGACATGCAAATTGCAATGCTTTGTTGAAAAAGAATGTGAGAGGCTAATTCATAGAACATTGGCTAGAAAAGTCCTTATGAGTTCATATGAACCAATAGAAACAAAAACAAATGATGCACAAGTTGTTTGCTATGATCTAATTTTTTTTAATAGAAATTAAGATATAAACTACAAAGAAACTTCAAAATAATGAAGTCCCAAACCAACACTAATTGACACATAATATTAATATTAGAAAAATGTAGGTTTAAAATACCTCTTCACACTTGTTGCAGCAAAACCAAGTTTCTTCAGGACAATTTTTCAGCTTATCTGCACCTCTATCTCTTAAGCAGCCAAGGTGATCTACATCAAATTGACAAAAGCGCATTACAAAAAAGTTAGAAATGTATTTACATAAATATCAGTTACTGGCGCTTCTCATGAAATGAATTAGACAGATAAAAGTAAGCCTACATTTTTGCTCACACTGAGTGCAACTGAGAACAATGTCATCAGTTAGATGTTCACTTTTGTTTCTGAATTTCTTTTGCTCACAAATTCCACAACAGCATGGTGGGCAGAACCAGTCACCATCTGGAACATCCTACAGGAGAAAAACAATTTCCAGCCCAACACAGGATATCAATGACCTAAATCATATGATCCCTAAGAAAACCTCTCAAGGAAAGAGAAAAAGTAAAAGGAATCATAAATCTGATACAAAACGAGGATATATATATATAAGAAGAGGAAAAATCTACCTTCAGACTGATGCAACTTTTATGGAATGCAGATGGACATTGATCACATAAAATTAATTCACCGCCATAGTGACAAATGGTACAAATGTGGTCATTCTCGCCTTGATGTGAATTTCCTTCATCCTATCATGTGGTTTTTGTCTAGAACTTCCCATTTTATTACCACGTATCATTTGCCTTTGGCAATCTAACAGAGACCTGCCATCTTCCAGAAAAATACTAGCAGCTGGTCTGCGGCATTTTCTACCTGCATGAACTTCAAAGCCAGAAAGAGTGAACACCTTTTGACAACAGCTGCACTTAATTCCTTTACGAGTTATCCGCCCTTCTGCCATTGGATGAAGATTCTTTCTGCTATGATAACGTACTTTTGCCCTCGGAAGCACCACATTGTTATCAATCAACCAAGAGAGTACAGTTCGAGGATTGTAGTGTGATGAACTAGGAGTAACCACCTGCTGTACTCTTTTGAATGAACGCAATGTTGGGCGACTACTTTCTAGATCATTACTCAATTTGTTCCATGCACCAAGACACTTTTTTCTTTTTAACTTTGGGAGGCTGGCCTTTTCATTTTCTGGATTCAGGTTTCTAATACTCATTAATCCAATAGGCAAACCATCTTTTGTAGCTTGCAAGTTATGTTGTGCTTGAAAAGACTGAGATGCAAGATGTAACAAATCATTCTTCCTCTTCCCACAGATTTTTCTAGTCTTCCGAACTTTTACTTTACCATGCTCAGGAAGTTCTGTCGACTGTGCTATACTGGGAGACTCTCTGTACCCCTTTGTGTACGGTGCATTACTTGCTGTAGATGATGACTTATCGCCTTCCTCTTGCTCAATGACTCCATCCATACAGTCTTTGCAGGCTGCTCTAAGTGAAGAATAAACCTTCCCTCTTGGAGAAGTGTAGTGCAACTCACGCTTCCCACTTCCCACATATGTGTAATAATACATCTTCCACCCCACTGCTGAGAGGTGCATCCGTGCCTTTGATCTCAAAATACAAGATTTGGGGGACCTATCTAATCCATGCATATAATAATCCACAACAGCTTGAGGACAAAATTCTGCGTTTTCTCTAAGGACATCAGACTGAGGAGGCACCACAGTTTGAGGGGAAAAATCAGGACACTGACTTTTTTCTGGTTGTTCTAGAACCAAAGTTGAAGACGGATCATCAGGTAAAATATGCAAACTTCTCTGTTTATCTGAGATTGAAGAAATCATCTTTGTGGTGGATCCCCTTAAACCCTGACAGACCTGAACAAGTGAATAGTAACATTTCCCATCAGGTGAAGTATACCGTAGTCTAATTCCATAACTAAATCTTGCGAACTCAATTTTCCAGCCCAGGTACGAAAGATGCTTCCTCAAATTTGTAGTTACGGAAATCTTACCCCTGTTTTTATTCATACTCATAACATAATCAGTAACAGCACTTGGACAGAATACAGCTCCAGGAAGTATGTCAGGGCCAGCAGGTAGCCAAATGGCTTTCAAACATTTGGAATTTCCATTGATCATATCAGAATTACTACTAGAAAGATCTCCACTGATGGTCAAGGAGTTGGTGCTAGAAATTCCATCTGGATTAGAATGCAATACTGGCAAACAGGCCGCTTTATCATGGCAATGCACATCTGATTCAGTCAAAAGATTCATATCTGACTCAACATCCAAAGTAGAATTTAATCTATTTGTGGCAGAGTTCCCTTGATCAACCAATAAATCGCTACACCATGAGTTCTCAACAGAGACAATAGCATGAGAGTTGGCCAAATCTGATTCAGGGCTCATATCAACATCATCAGCAGTTCTAGCTCCAATCCTCCATTGGTTTCTAGCAACAAGCCCTCAGAAAGATCTCCGCTGATGGTCAAGGAGTTGGTGCTACAAATTCCATCTGGATTAGAAGGCAATACCAACAAACAGACTGCGTTATCATGGGAGTGTACATCTGATTCGGTCAAAAGATTCATATCTGACTCAACATCCAAAGTAGAATCTAGTTTCTCCATGACAGAGTTCCCTTGATCAACAGGGACAACAGCATGAGAGTTGGCCAAATCTGCTTCAGGGCTCATATCAACATCATCAGCAGTTCTAGCTAACTCCAATCCTCCATTGGTTTCTTGTAACAAACCCACAGAATGATCTAAATCTTGAAATACGTATTTTAGAATAATATTCAAGTTCTCATCAATGACCTCCCATACTAACTTTTTCCACAAGTCTTTCCTAGTACAGGTCCAGTCTCTAATTTTCTCAAAATCTTCTTTTCCACGCAAGTCATACCAAATTTGCTGCACCGAAACACCAATGAACCCTTCTTGCTCATATTCCTCAATCACCTCAAGAAATAACCAGGATCTCCGCCGATGCCAATTCTCTGTAACCTCACTCCAGTCTTGAGTAATTCTCAACCTGTTAATTCCTGTCTTCAATTCATCACCCAAAGCTGGAAATAAAATCCTCCTCTCATCCGAACCATCATCGTGATCAAAAATCACGCCTTCCCACCAAGCATCCTGGTAAAAGGCATCCACACACATTCCATAGGGAAGGCCCCATTTACTAAACTCAACAGGAGGCGGCGGGGGCCTTATACACCCACGATAATTGCAGCTGTTTGCAGTGGCATGACCAATCCCATCTAATGTGGGTGAAACATCCACAGCACCTTCAAGATTTTTAGAGCCATCATTGCATAGGAGATGGTCGTATTTGACACGACGACCTTGGTTATAACATGCAATGACAGTCGCAGGGTGCCATGAGCCCTGAAATCCATCTTCGTCACTCCTTACCTGCAAAAGTTCAGTTTTTTATTTTTTTTTAACACAGAAAACTTGGAATTCACAATTAACGTATAGCATGGAAATAATGATTAGTGGGTGGCTCAACATCACTAAAGAGAGAAAAAGAACGGAAAATATTAAACAAAACCCCCCAAGTCCAAGTCCTTGTTACCCATTACAGAACCCCAACTCAAGGCATTGCATGAAAACCAAACAGAGTGCACAAACGAGCCATACATTGACAACAATAGTAAAATTGCAGTGCACATTGTATTCTGGATCAAAAATAGATCGCATTCATGGAAAACAAAATAATCAAAATATACAACGAAAAGGAATACAAAAATCTAAGCAAATAATCACTACACACAAACACACACACAGAACCCAAAAGATTTTTTTTTTTTTTTTTGAAAAAAAAAAAGGATATAGAGAAATCACAACCCATGAATTGTTAAGAAGAAACAATCAAGAAAAAGAAAGGCTTTTACAACAAAAACAGCACTATCTCACCTCTACACTTTCACCACGAGTGAGCTTCCTTTTTACCATTGTTCTCTTTCGCTTTCTTCCTCTACCAGAGTTTGGAGGCGCGTCCGCCGCCATTGCCATTGAAGAGTATACAAAGAATACGTACTAGAAGGAAATAGGAAGAAAAAATCGGAGATTTTGTAACAAATTTTTTTTTTTTTTTTTTTTTTTTGGTATTTTGGGAGTAGCGTGTCCACCAAGAAAGACACACACATAATCTCCTAGTCTCACAAGGATTTATATGGGAGTGTGTGCAGTTTAACCATAAAAAGGCTATGAAAAATCAAAATAGAAAAGGTGTGATGATTTCTTTTTTTCATATAAATTCTTGTCAGTTGTCAGCTTTACATACTACAATATAATGTGACGAAAATGGGGTTTTTTTTTTAGAAAATAAAATTGTTAATTTTTATAATCCAATTTTGCTCATAGTGGCAATTTTGATAATAAAATTTTAATTCTATGTGACTCCTTTTTTGTACACAATTTTAGCATCGGTTTCTGTGAGTAATTTTATATGTTCTTTTTGTGTTATTTTTGTGTCTCTAAAAAATTAGATGACTTTTAAAATTATTTTTTATTTAAAATATAATAATGATAAATCATAAGCCTAATAATAATTTTAAAAACAACATTATTTTTAGATAAACACAAGAAAAATTTGTAGTATTACTCCATTTCTGTTTATATATACACATAAAGAAATTAGAATATATATATATATATATAACGAGAATCAGATACATGCACATTAATAATTAACCTTCAATTTCATTAGTAGACTTTAATTTGACGATTTTGTTACAATTCATCCTAACTCTCAAAAACTCATATTTCTTTTTTAATGACATGGAATATTAATTCAAGCCCACTCTAAAGATTAAATCCCGAATATATGACCCCATTTGTGAGAACCGTGTATGAGGTAATATAAGGCAACTCGTTAACGGAATTGAACCAAAAAATGTCTAAGTCTACTACACATTCCAAACCCGCTCTTTGCTGGCCAGGTTTATTCCTCTTTTTTTTGGGAGTAATATTACAAGTTTCTCTTATATGTATTTATTAAATCACCATTAGACTTGTGAATTGTGATTGATCATTATTGGATTTTGATTAAATAGTAATTTTAATAGCCATATCATTCTTTTAGGGATTCAAGAGGAATACAAAAGGTCAAGAGAGACTTTTAAAATTACTCATTTTTTTTGTGTGGCAAAAAAAATATCTTATCATCTTCCGATTTAGAAAAATAAACTCATGAGCTTAATCTAATTTCAACGTCTACAAACTAAAGAAGACTTTCGTCTCCAACTTAGGCTAGCTTGCTTCTTTTTGAGTGTAAAACAGTAGTTTAAAAGATTTTAGGGTTAAGGCATATATTTTTAAAGTTTTCAATATTCAAATTATAATCTTAGCTGTTTCGTCCACTAAAATTGTTGATTTTATGCTTTGTTAGTGAAAAAGATTATCCAGAGGAATTAATAGGGCACAATCTCAAGGGTTAAATACCACCGATAATAAAAATAAACAACTTAAATGATTTAAGAATCGTGGGAGAGATTAATATGGCACAAAATCAGCTATTAAGAAAGAAAAAAATTCCTTTTAAAAGTCAACCTAAATCACTACTTTCCTAAAACTATTTAACATAAAGTTTTTTTTTTCTTCTTGTTTTTGTCATTTCTTCTCCTCAAAATATAGGGTAACTTAATTGGTTGAGAATCACGTCTAATAAAGTAGAGACCATTTGTTCGAATCCTCTTTTTCCTCTTATGCAGACATGTCAAAATTGAATGGAGTAAGTATTTTGTGATTGCTGTAATTGGTCTTCATTTTGTAAACTATAATGTAAGGTTATTTCATGACACCAACACTAATGATAATGCTACATCAAAAACAACTCTTCATGACGGTCTATGGCTACATTTGTGTTTTTAGATAAGTGTTTTTGTTTTGTTTAAAAAAGTATTTTAATGTGACATAAATATCATAAACTTTGTTTTGATAAAGTCCGCATTTGAAAAAAATGTTTTTGATAGAGTATATCTGGTTTTTTTTCTTCAAAAAAATAAAAAATGATCGGGTGACCTCCATTGACACCTCTCCTAATCAGAATGGCCGTGTAGTCATCCCAAAATGATTGAAGCGATTATGTAGCCACCCTTAGCCTATTGCGATGATCTTCAAACTTCAATTTCATATCAAAAAAATTTTATAATCTATACAAATTGTCCCAAAATATTGGACCATTGGCCATTCAATATTATATTTGTGAAACACTTGATATCATGAAGCAAAGAAAAAAGGTCCATAGACACGTGGAGGGCAAACAACGTTTACTCAATATCGTATGAAACTATGTTAGCGTATAATCCCCATCAAAGGGTATAAAAGCAAGTCAATTAGAGTTGGGTGATATTATCAATAATTGAAGTGATTAGTGCGCTAATTAATTATAATCTTGTTATAAAGTAATTTCAGTCTATTAAGAATTTAAACTGAACAGTTTTTTTAAAGTCAATGATAAGAGCATGAAAAATGACCAATCTCAAGGAGTCAAGCGTTAAAGACCACCAATAATGTCCATCACCTCATTAATACACTCTCTCAAACGAAACCATTTTAAAATCACTTGTGGGCTACATGAATTTGCCCGCACCATGTACCTTGTTCTATGAACTTGTTTGTGCTCGTGCCGGGGATCATTCTTTGTACTTGCCCCACTCCACCATACCATCAACTCTTATACCACTTGTTAGGAGAGATTGATATATTGATAAGTCTTTCGGTGAGTCTGTAATATAGCATGTTGATACATTACTCAACCCAAAACTTAAATTTATGGGTTTAAGCCTAACTATGCTATCACTTATGACACTTTTAATGTGGGGCTCAAGGTTTTACACTCACATATATACTCAACAATCTCATTCTTACATGTAAGTTCATCATTACATTGCACTATACCTTCCCTCAATATATAAACTTTTATCAATTTTATGGGCCATATTCAATATCATGTGTGGGCTATGTGGGTTTGCCTCCGTTACACGTGTCTCAAAGGCTTTTGTTTGCATGTGTCATGAACCTTTGTCCCTTACTACTTTGAGGAGCCTGCTCATTCATTGGACACCATTTGTTAAAAAAATTGATATATTGGAGATTCTTTTAATGAGCTTACAATATAGTTTGATAAGATATCATGCAATCCAAAAGTGTAGGCTTATGGGTTTGGACATAACTATACTATATTAATCACTCATAACTATGACATATTTTCAAGGTAGGACTCAAACCTTTCTACACTCACTGCGTGTATGCTTAACATGCTTTCTCAAATCTAATTTTCATCCATAAACATAAAAGTAAAAAATAAACTCATGACTTGCACCTAGCATGAATACTTAGATGTAAGGGTGAAAAGGTAGTTTGTGGTTAGCGGTTAGGTGGTTAGTAAATTTTACTAACTACCTCTGCTGCTAATTACAGTAAATAGTTGCCTTGCTTTCAACAAAGCTTGCAAACAAATCGATCAAGCTTTTGACAAAAAACCAAAGACAAAAAAAAAAAAAAAAAAAAGAAAGGAAGCTTTTCAAGCTTTGTCATCAAATCAATCTAAACACCCCCACCTTCCTAAAAAAAAAACTTGCTTGAGAAATGGAACAAGGTATCTCACTATCTCAATTAGTGCTCGAGTTTGAGGAGAGTGGCGATGGAGGCTGCGTCGGCGTGGCGAAAGAGAAGTGCTCGAGTTTGAAGGTTGCGATGTGAAAAAAGAGAAGTGCTCGAGTTTGAAGAGAGTGCCGATGGAGGTTGAGTTATCGTGGCGAAGAGAAGAAGAATGAGGTGTCTTAGTGAGAAGAAGAATGGCGTCTCAACAAGAAGAAGGAAGTGTCAAAGAGAAGAAGAAGGAGGCGGCGTCAAAGAGAAGAAGCGGAAGAAGGAGGCGGTGAATAGAAAGAAAAAGCTTTCTTAATAATATAACCTATGATGATTGAAAACATCATTTCAAGTTATATATATATATTTAAAAAAGTGGTTAGTGGTTTTAAAACCACTTTTAAAAAGTGGTTAACAGTTAGTGCGATTAACGGTACGTTATAGCAGTTATAAGGCAATTAATAAAAACCACATTTTCACCCCTATTTAGTTAGATGCCATATGAGTTAGAGACTTTCTCTAACTCATTACCCTATCATTTCGACCTTAAATTTCAAAGGATGGATTCTTTAAAAGAAGCGACATTAGCCACTCTATTAGGAATGTAAGGTTATTCATGACACCAACACTAATAATACTGTTATGACAATAATTTTAATTTTTGTTATTATCATTATTATTATAGATTTGGTCATCATTTATTATAATTTTCCGAATAATGCCACTCCAAATTTGCAAGGAGTCAAGGACCCAATTTTTTTTTTTTTTTTTTTAAAAAAAAAAAGAAGGAAAAAGAAAAGAAAAAGAGTTGACTAGGTCTAAAGTTGCATGCAAATGCAAATAATTGGCCTAAATTATGATCCATAAAGAAGTTGATTAATTTGACCCAACTAGATCTTGTACCTTTTCTCATGATTAGGGTACCAAAATCTCATCTCATACTCGAAAGGTGATGCTTCTTTCAACTTCAAAAAAAGTGCAAACGTCAATTTCTTCAAAATCTTCCTTAGTTGGCGAAAAGCTGATTCTCACACACACACGCATATATATATATATATATATATATATATAATCATCCTTTTACCGTATATCACAATTTTAAAATCTATAAGTAGTCCCACAACATTGGACAATGGCTATTCAATACCATATACATGGAACACATTGCATCATAGAGGTATACAAACGGGATAGTTATTAGCGGTTATTAATCATAGATAACTGCTAACTGTTAATGATCATTAATCGTGTAATCGTATAACTGTTTATATCGATTGTGGTTACTGGTTATAGGAATTTAAGAACCAGTTAATAACTGCTCTTATATATATATATAAAATCAAAATATGAGCTTGACCAAAATCCAAAGAGAGCCCCTTAGGTGCAGACCTACTGCAAAAGGTGCCTTTTGCAGCCTCCAATCCCATCTTAACATATAACCAATTGCAAAAAATTAAAATAAGACAAAACTAGCAAATCACCCCCCCCCACAAATAAAATGACTAAAATACCCACGGTCTAGCAAAACCACGCGTGGTCTCGCGAACCACGCGAGTCTAGAGAGACCCACGCCAACATATCCAAGAAGAAGATGGACGATGATTTCTCCAGTCAACCTCCTCGGCAAATCATTCGCACTGGCCATGATCGATCCAACTCCGATCCCCAGGTGTCCGTTCCATTTTCTCGTCTTTTTAATTTCTCATGATCTTCTCTCTCTTACGCGGTGTGGGCACGGAGAATGGGGAATGCGAACCGATTTTCTTTCTTCCACTAGTGTGGGTCTGAAGAAGCTGCATGGGTCTCGTGGGTCTCGCGGCATGGTGGCATGGGAGGGCAGCCTCCTCCACCTCTTCCCATTCTCTCTTCCACGATTTCCTCTCTCTTAGGAGATCTAGCCACCCGGCACCACATCGGTGGAAAACTCGAAAAAGCTATAAAACCTAGCCTAAAAACTCATTTTAATGCCCAAATTCCGTTTCTAATGCCACAAAAATCGTTTCTAATGCCACAAAAATCGTTTCTAATGTCATAAAAATCGTTTTTGGATTCAAATATAAAACCTAGGAGGAAAGGTTAACCCTTAGAGGATTTTATCATCCTAATGCTGGAAAAATGACTCAAATGGAGAAGATGACTCCCGCAGCGTCTTTGGGTAGAGTGGCGATGTTGGAGCGATGATGGTAGCGATGGCTTTGAGCTTTGATCTCTATATAGGCAGTGTTATGGCTTTGTATGTGAGTTCAAAATCAGGTGGATGTGATACTATTTTTTTAGTTTGTAACTTGCATATGTGGTAGTGCTCTATTGGATGCTGTAAAAGATGTATTTTGTAGATTGTCTAGATTCAAGGTTTTCTCAAATCCAAAATATATCAATGAATAAAGGTATAAAGGACCTCTATGACTTGGTTGTTAGACTCCACGGCTAAAGACTAATGACCTGATAGTGGGTGTCGATATAGATCTATTAATTCTACATTTCCACACTAAAAATCAGTGCCTAACCAAGGAGGAAGAGGAGACGAGGTGGTTGGTATTGTCAGTGCATATGTGGAGGCAACGACGGAGGTGGTGATGACGTAGTTGGCATCGTGTGGACAATCACATTTGTATAGTGTGGTGGACTTGATAAGTATCATATAGACTATCATGTCAATTTGTAAAAAGTTTATAGTAAAAACTGTAATACCCTAATTAAACTGTAATACCAAACTGTAAATTTGATTGAATTCACAAGTCTTTAAATCTTCTTGCATTTCTATCCGTATCTTTTATAACCTTATTATCTTAAACTATGATTTATACAACAATGTCCTTTTGATCTTGGACAAATAACTTCCTTTTTCTTAAGCAAACCCAAAAAGGATGCTTCCCTTCTAGACAGAACACCAATAGTATGTTGGATATATATATATATATATATATATATATATATATATATATATATATATAGGAAGATCCTTTAATCCAACTGCTTGAGGCATGTTGATATGGATATGAACCACCCATGCATCTCACATGTGGCACCATGATGCATATAATATTAAATAGAAGCCGGCCGATCCCTTAAATTGAATCATTTTAGTCGAGGTCATTGGACAAAATTTCCTTTCTAAACTGAGGTGCAAATAATCTTTCAACGCTTAGTCTATTAAATTGGCACATTTCTTTAAAACATGAGAAAATTTATTGTAATAAAGACATATATCAGTTTAATATATACGGATTAGAATGAAAATTTGTCCGGGTCATTTCTTCTCATTAAAAGCGGTTTTATTTAGTGAAAAATTAGATTTTTTTGGGGGGGTTTAAAAGTGCTCTTCTGAGAGAATTGAGTGAATGGGGCTATGGCTTTTGGGGTTAATTATACAATTAAACTTAACATTATCATTAGAGATTCATTGTAGCTGCTTGTACGTCTATATTAGAAATTTTAACCTTTGTATTATATTATAAAACATTTCGTTTTACCAGCCTTTTGCTTGGTAGAGGTAAAAATATTACGTTAAAAGGCCTGAAAAATAAATAATTATTTTTTAATCAAAATCTGTCATCTAAAGTTGGATTGGGCCATAGAAGTTTTAAAAATAATTTCACAAGGTGTTGGGTTAGGAGAATATTTTCAAAGCCAGTTCAAGTCGGACGGGCCCAATTCTGGCCCAATTCCGGGCCGAAAACTCGATTAGGGTCGGATCGGATCGGGTCTCGGGTTTAACAAAAAAAATTATGCGGATACCCGATCCGCCCCGTTTCTACCCGCTATTCCACCTACCTTGAACCAACCCTTGAAGTGTCTGAGAAGTTCCTCACTTATTTTCGATTTTGAGCAGCACTCCCTCACCCACTTGGCTAGAAGTCGCGAGACCCTCAACCAATCATCCTCCTTATTTTCGACCACCTGGTTAGAAGCCTCTCACTCTCAATCTCTCGATCTCTCACTCTCATCTCACTCTCGATGAAAGGGAACAAAATGAGCTGATGCTGCTTCTTCTTCTTCTGGTGCTCATGGTAATGGACGGGCGGGTTGTTGGCTTTGCAGGTCATTTTGGTGGTTTATTTTTAAAAATTTATTGGAAAATCGTGCAGGTCAATGAGGCGTGAGTTGGCACGCACCACATTTGCATTAAAATATAAATATCAATATTTATATAAATATGAGCTGACAATGGCACTGCCATGCACGGCTTACACATTTATTTAAAAAAATTTAAAATTTAAATATAAAACCTTCAGCCTATAGATCCTAACCGTAGGATCAACCTACTCACCTAACCATGCTTTTTTTTGAAATGCATCTAACCGTACTTGACAATTGACATGCATCAGACTTTCATTCAATTTAAATGAATGATATTTATTACTGCTCAGTGCTCTTGTCATCAGGCTCACCTTCTCTCTCCTCGATGAAGTTCGCATCTTTTTAATTTGGCTCTCCAGCCTCACGGAGGCTCACGCTTGTTGGTGTCTCTAATGAACCCATTTGTCAGGCAACAGTCTCAGTCATCGTCGTCGACTCACCTCTCATCTCACTCTCGATCTCACGGACTCACGGACGAAGCACCACCGCCGATGAATATCCAAGCTAGGGACAAGCTTTTCTCTCTCTCTTTCCTTTGGTAGTGGGATTAGATATGGCTTTTTCTTCCATGTTTTTTCCTCTATTGTACATGAAAACTTGGCCTCTTGATTCAACTAAGAAGAAACTTGTTGGGAAAAAAAAAATTTCTTTCTGGTTTGTTGGCAGATAGTGCATATACCCGACCCGCCCGACCAACCCGACCAACCCGCCCAAAAACCCCCAACCCGTCCTACCCGAATATCCGACAGGTATGCTAAATTTACTGTTCACTACGGGTTAGAATTGTTCAAACCCGATAAGCACGGGTCGGGTGGCCGAACGGGCCAAAACCCGCCCGAACCGACCCGTGCCCAGCCCTACTCTCGATGGTTCTCACCATAATATAAAAACAAAAATAATAAAATATGCTAACTAAGCTTGGCTTAACCCAAGCCACGTAGGCAACTCCGGATTTCACACGGAAACTTTCCTTGCGCCAAAGCATTATTACTCTTCTTATTTATACACCCTTCTTCGCAGCTACTCCACAGTTTACCAAACGGCGCAGAAGAACAGCGTTCCTCACCCCTGCGCACGTTAGAGCCCCTCCCGGCGCAGGTCAGTTCTTGTATTTACTTGTACTCTTTTGGTTTTTGTTTCAGGCTTTATTACTTTGATTGTTTGTTTGTTTGTTTTTCCCTAATGTTTCCTTGTAGACTAGGATGTTTTGGGGGGTTTAACAACAAAAACCCTAGAAACTAGATGCAGAGTATCACAAATTTGACGAATTTCTAAAACAGTGTCGTATTTGGGTATGGGTATGCGAATGTACGTGTCTGTTGTGTGGGACGCTGCATTGCGTTGTATGTTTGAGTAATGCGCTACCTGGTATTCTCATTGATTAAGGATTTTGGGTAAAACAATGGCATATGATGAGTACCAAGTGTTTGATGAGGTGCGGCTGAGAATTTACGGGTGAAATATATGTATCAATAACCTGCGTCTTATGGTTCATGTTTTTGTTAAATTTGTGTATAATCTATTTTATTTTTTCAATAACTGTTAATATCTTGGACGTTGTTGCCTGGGATGTGGTTTCTGTGATATGAAGAATGGGGATTTGCTGGTGGTTTTACTTGGCTTTTGATGGCTAGAAAAATGATTGTTTGAGTTACAGATAAATCAATGGATTGTAATTGTTTAATCAAATTTAGGCAAGTCTGTTAATTTTGCATATTGCTTGGACCCTGAGGGCCTGAGAACATCCTGGTTTGCCATCGGTGAGTTGGAGTTTTGAGTGCAGCAAAGACATAAACATTGTTTGTCAAAATAAGTTGACTGAGCCAAAACATAAGAAGAAGAAAAAGAGCTCGTTCCCCCTGTATCTCATATGGGTTTCATTATTATAGGAATTGACCCTTGGACCAGGGCAATCGATTTAAGTAGATGTGGTTTTTGCTGCTATAGTGTGGTTAGGGCTGGGCACGGGTCAGTTTGGGTGGGTTTCGGCCCGTTCGGCCACTCAACCCGTCCCCATTGGGTTTGGACAATTCCAACCTGCAATAAACAGTAAAAATAGCAAACCCGTCGGGTATTTGGGTAGGATGGGTTGGGGTTACGTGGGCGGGTTGGGTATTTGCTTGTCTTTAAAAGCAAGAAGTAATTTCAAGACATTATGTACGAAATCACTTCCAAAACCAAGCCGTTTCAGTCAAAAAGACCCAAAATCATACTTTCTAAAAGGATAAATCCTCATAAAATTTGGCTAAACACAGAAAATCCCTAAATGGTGTGCTACAATATCAACCAAAATGAGCACCTTAAAATGAACAAAAGAGTAGTACACAGAGAAATGAATTGGTATTCTCAAGAAAGAAAGAAAAAGAATCTTGAGAAATCGGTTTTGTTTATTTTCCCAAATAGAAATTTACAGAAAAAAATCAATACCAGCAATGTCTTGGCCATCATAAATGCCGCGATGAACGGTGCCAAAAGTGCCACGGGCTATGACGCCCTTGATGATGAGCTTGGAGCCTTGGAGGGGTCAATCTCCCACTCATGCCTGGTTACAATGGGCCTTGCTTCTTGTTCTTGTTCTTTGCTCTTGTTCTTCTCCATAGTCCATGCCTGCTCAGACTCAGAGAGAGAGAGAGAGGGTGAGATGAGAGCCTCCGTGATTGAGAGTGAGATGAGAGAGGTGATGATGATTGAGAGTGAGAGAGAGCCTCCGTGAGTCCGTGACTAAGAGTGAGAGAGAGATTGAGAGTGAGGGTTTGTGTGTGCAGCTGCTCGAAAATGAAATGAGGGTGAGGGTCTGTGCGTGCGGCTGCTCGAAAATAAGGGAGGAACTTCTAGGGTTTCTTGAGGTTAAGTCATATGGCGGGTAGAAACGGGGCGGGTCGGGTACCCGCATAGAAATATTTAGTGAACCCAAAACCCGAACCGAACGGGTTTGGGGAATTTCAAACTGAACCCGTGAAAATAGGCACAAAAACTGCATGGATCGGGGCGGGACGGATCGGGTTGGGTGGATCAAGCGGGTTTTGCCCACCCCTAAGTGTGGTGATGGGTTAACCCTTAGTGAAATACTTTTGACTGGTTTGTAATTAGGTGCATAAGGAAACATATTGCATTTCTAACTAGCTTCTCACTTGTATTGTATCGCTTACTTGGTTTGATGGTCCACATGTTTTTTGAACTGCAATGATCGATACAAACAGTGAAAAGGATTTTTTCTGCCATTCTTGAATTTGGCTGAACTCAAGTCATGCATGAATATGAACATAAGCATACTTGTAAATCTCATTGCTGAATTTCTTGATCCTGGACAAATGTTCGAAATTGTTTACTATTGCCAATTGACAGCCATTTGTCAGCAAACAAATATAGTTCATCTTGACACTGATTTTAATCTGCCATGTTCTTTTTTCTTTCCCCTTTCCTTTTGGGAAGTGGTGGAGTTACTGCTGGTCTGCGTTAGGATTCTGAGAGAACATGGAACTTGTCAAACTATATTTGATTGTTGTACCATATATCTAGATTTTAATGCTCACATATGGAGAAATGCTTCCTATGCATGAAAATTTTAATACACTTACTCAAATTTATATTTAGTTGCATTTTTCTGGTGCATAGAGTAGAAAATGTGGAAATTAAGATAAAAAGTCTGTTTTGCTTCAGAAGAAATGATTACATCTATTGCTTGCAATGCATATGCTTTGCTTTTAAACAAATAAAAAAAAAGGGTACTGATTTGCAGTATGGCTCTAGAGAAGGGCCTTAGTTTGACTGACCTTTGCCATTCTCAGCGTCCTGTGGATTTTAGTTGTACTTTTTGTGACATCTAGTTGTTCCTTTACTAACATTTGCTTAACAAAACTTTTATTTTGACTGGATGATTTATGGAGAAAATTGCATGTTTTATTTATATTGAGTATGTTGTCAGATGATGGTCAGCTGTCTAATCCTAGCAGTTGATGTTGTTTGCTATGTTTCTGATGCCACAAATTAATGTGCCATGCTTGGGTTTTGTGCCTTTTGAAACATTGTGTTCGTTACTTATTCCTATTAGATATTGGAATACTGTTAAAAATCTTTACTATGCTTATATTCTTCTTTTGTATGGGTTTTTACATGCTCTTTATTTATTTTTATTCAGGAACTAAGAGCTTTACTTATCAAAGGAACTAAGAGCTTGTTGCAGAAAGCATGGCCAAACATCATCCAGATTTGATTATGTGCGGAAACAGCCAGGAATTGCCATTGGACGACTTTGTGAGAAATGTGATGGGAAGTGTGTAATTTAGACTCATATGCGCCTTGCACACTTATGTGAATGCAACTATGGATCCTTTCAGGGTCGGTGTTATCTGTGGAGGAGGAATTTCTGATGCCTACTATTGCAAAGAGTGTACACAGCAGGAGAAAGATAGGGATGGATGCCCCAAAATTGTTAATTTGGGGAGTGCCAAAACAGATCTATTCTATGAACGTAAGAAATATGGTTTTAAGAAAAGATGATGACCACTGGATAGACACACGTCTGGTGCTTTTAAACTGCAGTTTCCTACTCGAGCTGACGAATCTTGATATGTTGGAACAGTTAGATGATGAGCATGGTATAAACATATTTGCCGCTCTTTTGTGATGTACTTAAATATTTTGATGAAGATAGCAGATTTTGGAATGATGGAACTCTGTTTGTGGTCTTATGTTATGTTTGTTGACATTTTCGAGTTCTCATTTTCAAAACTCTCTTTAGTTTTTATTTCGTGTAAGCAAAATATCGGTGAAGGAACCAACTAATTCGATCTGCTTAAAAGGAGACAGACTTTGAGCATATATATGATTCTGTCGTTTTAGTAGATTTTGTCCATTGATAACGTTTTGTGCCTTTCAAGTTAAAGATCTTCTCAGCTAGTGGAGCTGATGTGTTTATTTGTTGATGATCTGCTTTGTGATCAATGATCATGTTCCTAGGTGCATGGTGATCAGCAGATTGTGACTAATTTAAGGATTAAAGATTGAAATTTACCCCAACTAGTTTTAAAAATCGGATATGGAATTTATGTCTCGGCAGCTTGCATCCTTTGTGTTGTTCTGCATACCCTTGGGGTACGACAGTTTTTATAACAATTCTACTACAAATTCATTGGACAATTTACATTTGTTGAAAAAATTGGCTGTCTACATCTTAGTAGCCAATAAACAAGTGACATGTAAACGATTAAGTCAATTTGTAAGAAAAGAAATTTGTAGTAAAGTGCCCTACAGGGGCGGAACTAGGTGGAGCTTTGGGGGGGTCAGTGTCTTTCTAAAATTTTAAAATTGCTCTTAAATTTCATGCATTTTATGCAATAAGTCCCCCCAAAATTTTGCAATTACCCTTAAATTTTTAAAAAATTTCAGTTATGTCCCCGCACAACTCAATGTTTGGTTCCGCCCCTGCCCTAGTTGCACTCTTATTCACAAAATGGAAAGAAATATAAGTACAGCTCTATGAAATCACATATTTTCTGCAGGATTTTTCCACCACAATCCCATGATGGTACTCAAACTGACCAATGCCATCACATAAACATTTGATGAGCTTTTGCTCTAGTGGCGGCACTGTAGTGTGGTGGTGCCTTTAGCATTGACCCTAAGTGATGCGACATTGGTCCCTGGAGAGAGGAAAAAGGTTTTCTGACTTTGCAGAATATGAAGTTTCATCATCATGGGGATTGCGATGCTTCACTCCCAACCCTGCCTGTACGCAGTGGAAGAGAAGACTATATGCTGCTCATCTCATATGATGCTCTGAGCGCTGTAGAATTCAACTGTTATTTTAGGTTGGCAATACAATTAAGGATAGAGATCCCTGAGCAATCAAAAGGGGTTGACGAAAGTTCTGGTCTAAGTCATGCATAATGTTGTCTCTTATCTCTAACACACTACCACTCTTTAAAGGGGAGAGTTGACATTTTTTTACAAAACCTGCGAATCGACACGACTTTAAAATTAGTAAGTTAAAGTTGAAAAGTTTGACACTTTTTGAGTTAGAATTAGCCTATAATATTGTCTTATATTCATTCTTCAACACAGATAAAATCTAACACGCAGGCAAAAACTGTCACTCCTCGTCTCCCTGCCCCTAGCCTGTTTATCACAGCGATGCCACGTGTTTTAGGCTAATGTAGTGTTCTGGTTCTGAAGTCTTCATCTCTGATGGTGGCCACAATTAAGTGGCATGTGACTTCTGGATTCATGCTTGTTAGTCAATCGTGGAGGAAAGAACATCATATATGGGTGCTGCTTTTTCTACGGCTGGTACGATGAATGCAGCCTTACGTAATCACTGTAAACATTAAAGAAAAGCATCATGGGTATTGTTGCTCCCTGAAGTCAAATGATTTGGATTGCGCAAAACAAGCGATGGTGTCACGGTTACTTTGGCTAGTCGGGATGTAAATTTGGTGGAAAATATAGTTTTATTCAGTTATTTTAGTTTAAAATTTGGTGAGATGCTATATTACTCACCAAATTTGGTGAGTTACCGTACTCATAAAACGTCTAAAACAAAAATTTGATGATAAAACATCTACATGGCTTTGGAATATTATAGGTATTTTGTAAAAAATAAAACATTTAATTAGAATAATAAAATTGAGAGTAAAATGTACATGTTTTGAAAAATGAATAATTTTTTTTATTAAAAAAAGGTCAAAAGAGTCAAAATAGATAATCCGATGGTGATTAATAATAGAATAATACTAAATTCACAATATAGACTCAACAAAGATCCAACTTCTCTCTTAAGTATCATTTAAAAAATAAATAAAAAAAGAATAAAATTGAATCTCTTTTTTTTTGTTTTGAAAAAAAAAAAAATGATAGGTAAGTGAGAAGTTTCAGTCTTTCTTTATGTTATGTTTTAAGATTAAAAATAAAATAAAAATTAAAGTATGATGTTTTGAATTCAATTTTGTTCTTTTTTAAATGACACATAAGAGAGAAGTTAGGTCTTTGTTGAATTTATGTTGTAAATGTATCGCACCTCATAATAATTTATGTCGACATCCAAGTGGCATTTTCTTAGGGGACACGTGGCAGTCACAGATTCAAATGTCACCATCTGGTACCTCACTGTTGGCCATTTGTCATGATTTATCAGAGAACCATTTTCCTATACAAATAGTGGATGCTCGTGAGCAGATTTTTCAGAGTTTCTGCAAGAAAAAAAAAAAAGTAAGAAGAGAGATGGGTTTTCAAGCTCGGCTGTTCTTCTTCTTCTTCCTCACCTTTGCCATAATGTGCTTTGCTCGCGAAACCCCTTTAGGTATGTTAATGGGTTTTTTTTTTTTTTTTTTTTAATGACGGGAAATTCTTGAGACAGGTCACTTCCTGTATATATATCCACGCCTATCTGTGTATGATAGCGGTTGCATGTTTACAGGGGTGAAAAGGGTTTGAAGAATTTGGTCTCCGAAGACTACGAGGAACCACGGGCTAATCCTAAGCATAGTCCACCCGGCCATCCTTCTCCGAGTATGTTTGATAATTTATATATATATATATATATATATATATCCATATTATATTCTCGATCACTCAGATCATTTTAATTAGAATATTACACATGTTTTTGGTAGTGAAACCCATAATTAAGTTTAATGCATGAAGGCAAGTAAAAACACATGTTTTGTTTGTCTCTTTATCCTTACATATTTCTGTCTGAAAGTTAAGTATCCGCCTCCGATGGTCTGATATCATGGTTTGAGAAGAATCGACAAAATTTAATTAAAACTTGATCAGTTTGAGTATTATTTTATATCGTCATACAAAAATATTATTTTTAAATATTTTACATCAAAACATGACAATCAAGGCCATGTGAATGGTTAAAGTTAGGAGGAAATTAATTATTTCAGTCTATTATATATATAAAAAATGCATATTATAAGAATTATATGTCAATCTAATGCCAATTCTTTGATTTGACACATGAATATCTAGGGAAATAATTAATTGAAAAGGATGTGATCTAACAATATTGAACATATTGTACCCCGGCCCTGGCACATACAAATTGTATATATATATATATATATATATATTTACTGCTATAAGCCTATATATATATATATTGTATATGCATGTTCTAAAAATTTGGTGTTTGTTTTTTTTGGGTGTTATTTTGCAGAGAAACTCTCCCAGAAAGAGTCAGCAATTCCGTGATGCTTTTCGCACGTCAATTAGAGTGAACGTATACATAAATAAGGACAAAGCTTGTATTGTATTAATCGTATGATATCAGCTAAAAATTATTACGTTCACTGAGGCTCTCTCTCTTTTAAAATTATATAAAATAAATAAATAAAAAGGTTCAAATGATTTGCCCGTATATCATTAGTCATGTTGATTAGAATTTTTATTTATTTTTTTAATGTAGCAGAAAATGTTTGGATTTTTACTCTACAGAACTCTTACGTACAAACTCACAAACGACCACATTCCAAGCGGGAAGTTGGCGGAGTTGGACGAAGATTTTATTAATTAAGTGTCTAAACTATATCATGAGAGTTATAATACTCAACCTTTTAGAGTGAGCTTCCGGCATATGCTTAAGGACAAATATTCTAAAGACAAATTAGATAAATAAATATTCAAAATAATTTCCTAATGCCTAATTCAAGAGTTGACATACATACTCTTGATTACGTGATTTAGTGCACTTGAAACTGCGACACTCATTTATTACTCTAAAAGAAATTAAATTAATTAAGGTTTTGACCAACGGCTGGTACTTTGAATACCATCTGTATTATTAGCAGTTGATGCTCCAAATCTCTTAAAAGACAAGAACAAAAGATTATGCAATTCTCCGAAGTCAACATCAAAGCGATGTGATACATAATAAATCTATCTCGGTCAAGAAAATATATATATATATATATATATATATATAGAGAGAGAGAGAGAGAGAGAGTGAGAAATCTATCAAAATGTTTTTGCAAGTCTTAATCCAAAAAAGATCAGTTAATTACATGATCTGTGATCCTACCAAGCAAAAAGAGAAGTTATTTTTTTCATAAGATCTTTTCTCTTGGTCCAACCAAGTATTTTAATAAAGTACTGCTAAGGTAATACAATTTTTAGTACAAATTTCTTATAAATTAACTTGATAGTGCATGTGACACGGTGTTTATAAACCAAGGTAGTAGTCTATATGGTAATGATTTATCAAGTCATCCACCAAAATGCGGCTTGACACTCATTTTTATAAAACATGAATTGTCACATAAATTTGTAAATAGTCGTAATAAAAGTTGGAAAACCAAAAAGGATTTTTCTTCCAAGAAATAAGGTTAACAATTTTTTTTTTTTTTTTTGTTTTGGAAGTGAATTGACATATATAGACTATTAACAAAGTAATGTTAGAAGTTTTCTTGTGTTACTTAAAAATTGAGGTTGTTTTTTTTTTTAAAGGGAAAATCATTCAAGTCTCATTAATTAATAAAAGATCACGAGCATCAAACTATTACATCACAGAGCAAAAGCTTTGAGAAAATCATAGCTAAAGCTACAATTTTCTTCCCCTCCCCCAGCTGCGTACGCTTCTAGGGTTCCGTGACGAAAATTTGCAACAACATCTACAAAATTGAGGTGACTTTTAAAATTACTATTTGATCAAAATTTAATAATAATCAATCATTAGCTCAATAATTTTAAAAATTAAATTATTTTTGGAGTGACATAAAATGAATACAAAAGATATATAGTATTAACATGTTCTCATGTTTTAAAGAAAGAAAATAAAATATCATATTTGGTATGTCATCTTTTGATCAAACGAACTTTTCTTTTTTTCCCCTAAGCTAATTATGAATAAAAGGTTAGAAGGGAAAGGGAGGGTGCTTCGCATTTGGATGGAATCAAAAACAAAGTTGAAATCTACTCATTTAGCTAAAAGATGTACACGAAAAATAAAGCAAATTTAAAATTCTAATCGTTGAAAGGATCCAACGGACTTGATTCACCATATTGGTGTTGCTTTTTCTATTTTGTCATGGCGTATAATAGTGCGTAAGTGCGCCATCACTATCATGCACTGGACGGTGTTAGAGTGAGGATCCACTGTAAAAGATTATGGACTGGACCGTGTGAGAGCGAGAGCACGCACTTGATTAGAATAATATGATTGCAACTTTTGAATAACAAAAGGAAAAGCTGTTTTCTTTTCTGGAAAAGTAAGCGATTGCAACCTCGTTGACCAACAATGGACGGCTAGGACGCAATAAACGTGGCACCCACATCTGGAAACGTCGACTGATCCTATCTTGCAATCACTGTACGTGTGCCACGTCTTGTCCTTGCAATAGCGTTTTGGTCCTATAAATAGAGCCGGACCCATCAGAAGGACTCAACATAAGACATAGAGAGAGAGAGAGAGAGAGAGAGAGATGGCGATCGGAGCTCGCCTATGCTTGTGTCTCTTGTTTGCCTTCCTCTTTATGTGTTCTGCTCGAACTCGAAGCATCATGCCACTTTCAGGTAGACATGTTTCTCCTGCATGTTTCCTGTTTTTAATAATGTTTTGTATTTCAATTATTTGTTAATGTTTATGTCTTGAGAACAAAATATATATATATATATAGAAACTAAATTTTTTAACAAGCATGAATTTATCGTATACAATACGGACAGTTAATGTGAGAAGACAGATGCATGTTTGGCACTTGCTTGGGCTAAATGGCCGGGCACATGCCCGAACAGGTGTGAAACTCATCTACTCTCTCACGTCGACGGAGGAAGAGTGACCACTACCGTACGAGAGATCGATGCGACGATGGCCATTGTTTGGATTTGAATGAGCATGGTGGTGTGGTATTGTAGTTTGTGCATTGAGATGGCTAGCTAGCTGGATTCTGTGTACATGGTCTCATTCATGTGTGTTTCTTAGTACTTACTCGTTATAGTATTTGCTTAAAGACAACCTTGTTTTATGCAAACGCAGACCGACCACTTTATAATATTGATTTAGCTTCTGTAGTATATAATATAGTTATATCACTGACATCTTTGGTTGGATTAATGTGAAACACAAGTATACAATATTATATAAACATGCATATAGATGATGTTTAAATTTATGGAAAATCTTCAAGAAAGCGGATGCCATAGAGTACTCCACAACACAACAACTATAAAGAATTCATGTAATATAGCTGATAATATATAACGTACAAATTATTACTCAAAAAAGAAAAAAAGAAAAAGGGAAAAGAACAATTATATTGTTGAAGTGTTATTTGTTACCAAAGACAGAACCAACTTTGAATTTGGGAGGACCTAGGGCCAAAAACAATTTGGGGAGGGACTAATTAGCAAAAAAATACATTATATAATTTTTTTTTACCTTAATTTTTTTGGGACCATGGCCCCTGCCAGTACCCCCGATTCCATCTCTGTTACCAATTGTTGTAAAAGTTTAAGCTACTTCCTTTTAATAGGTGAAGCTCAATATGTAAAATATTTAATTTAAATGGAGGGTGAAATTGATGGAGTCAAAGGTCGATCCAATGATTTTTAGCTTTGACACCATGTTAAATTACTAGTTTATCCAAAAAGTTTAAACTGATAGGAAGAGATAAATTTAAATTATTAGTTCTCTAACACTCTTACTTAAGTGTGGGCTCAAACTTCTCTTTAATAACATGTGTAAATTGTAATATTCAATCTCAAGACTCTTATTCTGATTTCATGTTAACTGTAAATTACTATAAAATAATTAATTTAAATATTTAATTAATATTTTAACGTCATCTCTCAAATAAGAATTTTAGCTTGTATGATGAAATTGAATTTGTATTGTTATCTTTAATGAAATGTGAGAATATGTTATATATAGGGAATGAAATGGCCTTGGTCATGGGGAGAAGGTCTCTGAAGGTGATTAGCGTGGATGATTATAGCGAGTCATCAGCAAACCACAGTCACGATCCATATAAAAATAAGGCTGGAGGTGGCAACGGTGGCCGGAAAGGATGAGATATTCGTTCATGGTGTATCATGCAGTATTTATTCATAAATAATTTTAGTATTGTTCAATAAAAAAAAAGGTTTAAATCCCTGACCTCTTTTCGTGTTGTACTGACTTATACAAGTTTTTTTGGACATGTTTACACAAGAAGGGTGAGGAAGATTCCTAGTAATCTTCGCTTTATAAGGCTTGATAGTGATCGACTACACTCTTAAGAGACATGTACGAGGAGTTGATTTATGACAAAAGCAAATAGATAACCAAACAAATATTGTATTTAGAACAAGTCGCCCAACACACCCCCCCTAATTGACATTTGTATCTGTCGCACCATAATTAAATAGCTGTCAACACACACATGACACAGTCTTTCCATGGATCTACTACTTTTGATCTATATGTGAATTAATATTGAGAAATGGAGAAACTTAATTTATAGGGAAATTGATAAATAACTATCCATATATCAACGTTTTTTGGGGTTAATTGGTGGATAAGATTTAGTGGCAACAAATTTTGTTGAAACATGATGAAGATATGGTATTATGTTGAGGTTTGTGGAGAAAATTAAAATATGAAAATAATAATGGAATAGATTAATTTGATCCTAGCTAGCTAGTAACTCATATCTATTCTAGTAATGCCTAATTAATATAGTAAATACATTAATCAACTTTTCATATGTTTACCTTATAAATCCTTATTAATGTAGGAGTTATATATATATTAGTCAAGATACTAACTCCTCATTAATCTATGAAAATCCCATGTTTTCTCATTAAATTAACCAATATATTTTCATTATTTTTAACACATTATAATTAAATAATCTTAGTAACACATTTTAATTTAACTATGGTGCATGTGACTTGATCAATCTTTCAAAACCCTAGCTCAATAGACATGTATAATGGGCAAGTTTCTCTCCGAACCATTCCAACCAATTTGGGCTTAATCGCTCAAGCTGAGTAGTGAATAATTCACAACAATATGGAGATGATGCATTTAAAACACGTCACGTGGGTGATGCGAAAAGTAGCAATATTACAGACAATCCAACGTTCGGTTATTAACTCTAATTAAAATTAGATTCTCACCATTGATGAAAACACCTCATAAAATCCAATTTGATGTGCTGGATTCTTATCATTCAATTCAAGGATAGCAAATATCTGCCTTATATGGTAATTAATTATGGTGGGCGAATTTGTCGTTGGGGCAACTACATTAATTTTCACTGTACAAATAGTAAATGGTACTCATGAACAGATTTTCACAAATTGTTTTCTCCAGGAGCAAGAGATCAGTGAAAGAGAGAGCTATGGGTTTTCAAGCACGACTGTGTTTCTTCCTCTTGCTTACCTTTTTCATAACGTGCCTTGCTCGCAAAATCCCTTATGGTATGTTACTTTTTTCTTTACTCCTACCATTCCCTATCGGAAGAGAAGGGAGTAAGGGCAATAATATAAGGATTGTGAGAGTTTGCTTGAACGAGCCCTTTGCTTGGGCAGAAAGTTCCTGCTCAGGTATTGAAGCCTCTCTCACGGACCCTTACCACAAAAAGAAAGTTAGCTAGGAGTAATAATATGGATTCTCAATTGTAAGGGATTTCGGTCCATTAGATCCATTAGATTCATGCATGTTCTTTGTATTCTTTGAATCGACTGCAGAAGTTAATTAATACCCTTTGTGCAGGAAATGAAAGGACTTTAGCAAGTGAGGACTTTGATGATACGCCAAGGGTACATCCTTGTCCCTCCTCCCAAGGACTTTGATAATATGCCAAGGGTGCTTCCCCCTCCTCTCCTGTAACGAATGTGGCCACTTTACTTTCAGGTATGTTTGATAATGTTTATATTCATTTTTTGACTTACGGGATTACCTTTTGAATACATATTTTATAGGATTCTTTGATAAGGATAGAAATCATTTTAATAAAATGATGATTTAATATGCTATCAAATGTAGATTAATAAGTATACGCATTAAGGCCACCTCATAGTTAATCTGATGAATGTGCCCCTTCACTTTGAGTATGTTTGATGATCTTTACATCCATTTTTTACTCACCGACCACTTTTGAATACATTATTTATAGTATCCTTTGTTTTTGTTTTTTGTTTTTTTTTTTCTTCTATTCTTATCCTTTGTCCTCTCATGCAAGAAACCAAAGGACTTTATAACAAGTGATGAGGAGAATAAGTGTATGACATTACACTCATAAGAATTGATTTGAATTTTGAATTCAATCAACAAAAGTGTCTCATGTAATTCGAAGTGAGTTTAGAGGAACTAAAACTGTTGACGGGGATTATGAGAAGTTACTAGTGAAAGAATTTTCTATTTACATTGTTAGAATATAATTAAATTGTCATATTTACACTTTTCTATCCCTTTAAGTTTTGGAATAAGTGGTGATATAATTTAGTATCTATGGAATTGTAACTAGGGAGCTTTGTGCCTCTAATTGATTGATGATTTATCAATAAAGTATTAAATTTGTTAATAAAAAAATGGTGTCAAAACAAATGTCTCATTCGAACATTGTCTCCGTCAATACATGCATGTATGTCTCTGAAAGTCTAGATTTACTTATAAATATACATATATGCTGAGACATAGTACATAAGGAACACAAGTCTCAATTTTAACTGAAATATATTAGATCTAAACCAAATCCCAAATTAGAGATAGTAATCACCTATGACATTTGCCTACTAGCATGGAATAAACTCTAATGGTTTCTCTTTGATAATATAATGATCATATCATGAATTGTTGGTCGGATGGTGTTGAATCTAAACAAAAATAAATATATTGATTAACCTCACAAATGTGATGCCATTTTGCAGGAAATTAATGAAGGAAGCCAATGAATAACGATCCCCTACCTCCCAAAAGAGGGTGGTGGCATTGGCTAATAAGACTCAAATATTCACTTGTCAACTATGTGCATACCCATCCATAGATGATGTGTACTTGTGTTCTAGGTCTAGCCTGTTCTGAATAAGTTGCTGGGTTAAGGTGATGTAAGAAAACTTATTATAATCAATGAATGAATGAGAATTATTCTAGCTTTTTTAAAGTTTTAAGTATAAAGACGAGATTTCTCTTTTTGAGCCGTGACTCCTGTTTTTGGGACTCTATCAAATTGGTCAATAAGACTCTGATCAATATGAAATTTATTTTTACTTGCTTTTATTCTTTCTTTTTCGTGTGTTACTCCATTGAAGTCCTCCATTCTCATCCTTCACCCCCTCATAATCCGATGAATTTTCCTGCTTTAATTTGAAGTATGTTTGATAATCTTTACATCTATTGTTTGATTCATCATTCGTTGATGCTTTTGAATACATAGTTAATTGAGATTTTTTTTTTCTTTTAATTTTTATTTTGGAACACAAAGCCCCTGACCAAGTATTATAAGAAGTTTGTTGTGAGGAATGAAATTTCCTATTTACATTTTGTCTTACCAACATAAATATATATGCACTTGTCATCCATGTATATATCTACAAGTTCTAGATTTACTTTGCTTAGATTTAGGTTAAAGGCTATGGTCGGTCAATGACCTTTTGCCTGAAATTCTTAAATGATTTATTGAGTATATTTCTTAGATCTCAACCATTATTTTAAATTAAATATTAATATTTTACTATATTATAAATTATCATTTTCAAAATATGGATAAATATGATGAGTTTTAAAAGGATATATAAATGTTAACTATTTAACAACCGTTAATATGGCAAAATTCAAAGCAGTTTGTTCGAGCACTTAAAAATAGATAATACAGGTTTTAAGTCGTTTGTCAGAAGAGTTAAAAAAGATAATCCAAGTCGTTGGTGATTAAATCCTGTTATATATAGTCTTATCATTAATGAATTTATTGCTTCCCTATTACTCCCAACCAATAGTTAACTATCTTTCAATTCCTATACAAATAGTGGATGCTCGTGAGCTGATTTTCATGACATAGTTTCTGCAAGAGAAAAGAAGGAAAATGAAAGAAAGAGAGAGATGAGTTTTCAAGCTCAGCTATGCTTCTTCTTCGTCTTCACCTTTGCCATAGTGTGCTTTGCTAAGAAACTTTAGGTAATCAATGAATTAATTATTCTATTTTTAAGTTTTATGAGAAAATTTCTCTTTTGAGATATGGCTGCTTTTGGGACTCTATCCACCTACACACAAGTGTGTAATAGTTTATTTTTTATTCTATAGGGAGTAAAAGAATTTGGGCATTGAAGACTACGAAGAACCACTAACCTAAGCATACTCCTGATGAACATCCTCTGAAGTATGTTTGATAATGTTCTTATATCCACATATTCTTGACTCGTAGATCATTTTTGAATATTATACATGTTTTTTTTTTTTAGAGGATGTTGTGCAGTTGACAATAAATTGGCAACAATTTCCCCACAACCTTTTAGGAATGAAAAAACATTTGGAATAAAACATAAATATATGCACTTGTCATAAATGTATTTATCTAAAGTTCTAGATTTCGGTATTTAGTAAGATTAAAGGCTATGGTCGGTCAATGACCCTTTTGCCTGAAATTCTTAAATGATTTATTGAGTATATCTATAAACAACGCATAAATATTTTAAATTAAGAAATTGATATTTTACTATATTATAAATTATCAAAAATATGGATATATTCACTATAAAAGGATATATAAATGTTAACTATTAATTAACAACCGTTAATATGGAAAATTCAAAGCAGTTTGTTCGAGCTCTCAGAAAATAGATAATTATATTTTAAGTCGTTTGTCTTAAAAAAAATAACTCGTTTCTTTTCTCAAGCCTTTCTTCTCTTTTCTCAAAGAGGCTTTGCTCTTCTTCTTGGTGTGTTTTACCAAATGAAGACATGGCTATTTATAGCCATCTGAGGACCAGCCCTAGCATTAATGTGCCATCTTCCTTCTATCCTCATTTTTCTCCTTGTTGCATTTAATGCACCGATTGTGGGCTATCAAAATAGCCCACAATCTTTGACAAAAAAAACAAGCTTCTTTTAATAAGTCTTCTGGAAGCATCATGACTAAAAGAGAGAGAGAAACAACCAAGGCTCCTTTCGGAGCTCTTCTTGATGCCAACACCATGCATGAAACAATTCAGCCAGCCAGCCACCCTATAGCATAGCCCACAATACCTTTTTACATGAGCTTTCTTTCTTCATCCATTTTGTCAACAAAATTGACTTATTTAAGCCCATGTGGTGCCAGCTCTAAGGAGCTCATTATGATGCAATTAATATGGCCATCAACATTGACTTGTGGAATTCCAAGTCATCTACAACAGAGGAAACCCATAAGTTTAATGCATGAAAGGCATGCAAGTAAATATGAACATTATTTTAGAAAAAACTTCACAAAGATAATGTTTAATTATGTTCATTTTGTTGACTCATGGATCACCGTTAGAATACATATTTTTATAGTATATTCTTTAATAAAGACAGAAATTTTTTTTATAATAAATGATTATTTAACATGATATTCAAACTTTGTTGCGCAGAAAACAAGAGGATTTTGTTTGATGTAGACCACAATGGAGGCCCAGTACCACCCGATTCTAGTCATCCAGAGAATGAAAGAACTTTGTTCAGCTTGGACTACGAATTCACCCATACGCATCCAGCCGGTTCCTCCACCCCCTAATTTTGTTTGATGAATGTGCCCGCTAGCTTCACTTTGGAGTATGTTTGAAGATCTTTATGACATCCATTTTATTTTATTTTTTTTGAATAAACAGTTTATAATATCCCTCCTCTCATGTGCAGAAAACCAAAGGAATTTATAACAAGTGAGGGGAAAATAATTGAAGGGTATAACATTATCTTGATAAGAAATTAAGAAAATATAGATTTGAATTTTGAATTCAATCAACAAAACTGCCTCACATAATTCGAAGTTAGTTTAGAGGAATTAAAAAATGTTGACCAGGATTATGAGAAGTTACTAGTGTAAGAATTTCCTATTCACGTTGCTAGAATATAAATTAAATTCTCATATTTTCACTTTTTATAAGCTTAAGTTTTAGATAAATGACAATTTAACATGGTATTAGAACAAATGTTCGAAGTCAAACATTGCATCTATCAATGGCATGTCTACAAGGTTTAAATTTACTTGTAGATACACATATATGCTCGAACATAGTACATAAGGAATACATGTCATAATTCCAACTGAAATACGAATCCCAAATTAGAGACCGTGATCACCTATGACATTTGCCTATTTGCAAGGTAGTTACTACATGGAATAAACCCTAATGGTTTCTCTTTGTTAACGTAATGATATTGAATTATTGATCAAATACTGTTGAATCTAATTAATAAATAAAACAATATATTGACTAACCTCACAAATGTGGTGCCATTTTGCAGGAAATTAATAGAGGGAGGATAACGTATAAAAAAATCCCCTTCCTCCCAAAAGAGGGTGACAACATCGGCCAAAAAAGACTCAAATATTCCATTATTATAATTAAATTGTCATATTTAAACTTTTCGATCGCTTTAAGTTTTGGAATAAGTGGTGATATAATTTGGTATCTATGGTATTGTAACTAGGGAGCTTTGTGCCCCTAATTGATTGATGATTTAACAATAAAGTATTAATTTGTTCAAAACAAAGGTCTCGAGTTCAAAAATTATCTCCATCAATGCATGTATGTGATCTACGAAGTCTAGATTTACTTGTAAATATACATATATGCTCGGAAATAATACATAAAGAACACATGTCTCAATTTTAAGTGAAATATATTAGACCTAAACCGAATCCCAAATTAGAGATAGTAATCACCTATGACATTTGCCTACTAGCATGGAATAAACTCTAATGGTTTCTCTTTGATAATATAATGATCATATCATGAATTGTTGGTCGGATAGTGTTGAATCTAAATAAAAATAAATATATTGATTAACCTCACAAATGTGATGCCATTTAGCAGGAAATTAATGAAGGAAGGACAATGAATAACGATCCCCTTTCTCCCAAAAGAGGGTGGCGGCATCGGCCAACAAGACTCAAATATTCACATGTCAACTAAAGTGCATACCCATAGATGATGCGCACTTGTGTTCTAGGTTTAGTCTGTTTTGAATTAAGTTGGTGGGTTAAGGTGATCTAAGGAAACTTATTATAATCAATGAATGAATGAGAATTATTCTAGCTTTTTTAAAGTTTTAAGTAAAGATGAGATTTCTCTTTTTGAGCTGTGACTTCTTCTAATTTTTTGGGACTCTGTAAAATTGGTTAGTAAGACTCTTATCAGTATAAAATTTATCTTTACTTCCTTTTATTTATTTTTATTTTATTTTATTTTTTTTTACGTGTGTTACTGCATTGAAGACCTCCATTCTCATCCTTCACCCCTCATAATCCGAATTTTCCGCTTTAATTTGAAGTATGTTTGATAATCTTTACATCTATTGTTTGATTCATCATTCATTGATGCTTTTGAATACATAGTTAATTGAGATTTTTTTTCTTTTAATTTTTATTTTGGAACACAAAGCCCTATGTAATAAGCTAGTTTTGCCCTGACGAGTATTATAAGAAGTTAGTTGTGGCAAGTGAGCAGAACAATTTACATTAGGGGTCTTTGTTAAATTTTTTGATGTTTTAAAAATTTTCTCCACCTTAAAAATTTGGTAATTTACACAATATATGTATTACAAAAAAATATCTATAAAAGTTCATAAATATGTGCTAAAATTGATATATTAGAAATGTAACATGTCGGCATTATATATATCAAAAAGACATTTTTTTTTTTTAAATTTTTAAAGTATCTAGAAATGCACTTTATGGTCTCTTAGAAGTACAAAATTATTAAGTATCAAATCTAAATCGAAGCTCTCATCAATTTTCTTTTCAATATAGAGAACTAAACTATTTGTAAGAAAATTATCTTCCATTTTGTTGCAAAATCGCAATTTTAACAATTTTTAAAATTTTTTTTTTTTGCTGTACCTGTGGGTGATTTTCAAAATTATGATGTGATCATTCACTTCTAATTATCAATTGATTGATCACATTTTTTGCAAGCATATTATTACCAAATTGGTAAAATAGACGAGTTGGGTTTCTTCAAGGAAAACCCAGCAAAAAATTTAATTTAATTTTTTTAAAAAGCTTTGTGGGTAAAAAAATTAAATTCTTTTTTAAAAAAAAGCTTCGTGGCACTAAAGCTTAGAGTGGCTCTGCCACTGGTTGTGAGAATGAAATTTCGTGGCACCCCAAAGCTTAGAGTGGCTTTGCCGCCACTGGTTGTGAGGAATGAAATTTCCTATTTACATTTTGTCTTACCAACATAAATATATTTGCACTTGTCATCAAATTTCCTATTTACATTTTGTCTTACCAACATAAATATATTTGCACTTGTCATCCATGTATATCTACAAGTTCTAGATTTACTTTGCTTAGATTTAGGTTAAAGGCCATTTTATGCTCGGACAATGACCCTTCTGCCTGAAATTTTTAAATGATTTATCGATTATATTTTTTAGATCTCAACCATTGTTTTAAATTAAATATTAATATTTTACTATAGAGCATTCTTAATGGAAGAGCCAAATGACACTTTTATCTAAAATAACTCCTTTAATTTGTAAAATACATCTTGCATTGGAGAAGCAAAAAAAAAAAAAAAAGTAAAATGAATATTTTATTAGATTAAAAAAAAAAAAAGCCACATGCAGCGACACTTTTGAATAAGCCATTTTATTTTTTTTGTTGTTTCTCTCATATGTTTTCTCTTTTCCCAAAATTTTCTCATGATATTTCTCTTCCATACTTATCTTTTTCCAAAATTTTCTCATACTATTTCTTTCTCCACATCTATTTTTTTTTTCCAACAGTTGAAAAATAGGATATTTAGAAAAAAAGAAAATGCTAAGGGTTCTCTCCATAGTGTTCTTCTAGTGTTCTTTCAATCTTACGTAAAACATGATTTAAGAAAAAATAAAATTGTAGTGGCCTCCACCACCCTTTTTTTAGGCATTAACACCAAATTTGAAGCATTAGCACCAAAATTGAGACATTAGCATTAAATTTATGATTATCAAATCTATATTGGGTGATACCATCCCTAAAAGGTTAACCTTTTATCCTTAATTTTAGTTTTGAATTTAGAAACAAGTTTTAAAGTATTAGAACCTAAATATTAACTCATAAAAATTAACCTGTTGGCAAAAAAATGGTACTACAATTTTATTTTTTTCTTAAATCATATTCTACGTAAGACTGGGAGAACGCTATAAGAACATTACAGGGAGAACCTCTAGCAAACCCCTTAGAAAAAATACAATCCTTATAAAAAAAAATAAAAGCATAATATTTAAATGATATAAATAAAAATATAATTAATCAGATGTATGAGATATTTAAAAATTCATTAGGTAAAGTAGATAAAGTAAGTTTTGAGGAGTTATTTTACATAAAAATTTGGCTCTTCCATTGGGAATGCTCTTATAAATTATCATTTTCAAAATATGGATATATAAATATAATGAGTGTTAAAAGGATAAATGTTAACTATTAATTAACAACCATTCATATGACAAAATTCAAAGCTATTTGTTCAAGCACTTAAAAATAGATAATACAGGTTTTAAGTCTGTTGTCTAGAAGAGTCAAAAAAAGATAATCCAAGTTGGTGATTAAATCCTGTTATATATAGTTTTATCATTAATGAATTTATGTTGACTTCCAAGTGGCATTCACAGATTCCAAATTTCACCATCTGGGCAGTCACTGTTTGCCATTTGTCATGCTCCATTCATGATAATGGGTGACATGGACCTAGCATTACTTGGTAATTTTCCATTACATGCTAAATTCAAGGGATGGTAAAGGTTCAATTTTACCTTTTTTTAAAAAAGAACTAAAAAAAAAAAGTGTCTGAAGCAATAATGTTATTTTTTTTGTCTTTTTTTAATTTTTTTCATAAAATTGACCTTTTTATGAAGAAAATGCATTTTCTTTTCTTTTCTTTTTAAAAATACCAACTAAAAGAATGACAATATATATATACTTCAAACACTTTTTTATTTTTACTTTGTTTTTTTCTTTAAAAAAAAGACAAAATTGGACAAAAAAGTTGGGCCTTTAGCATTTTCCAATTTAAAATTATCTTTTAGTCATCCATGTCACCCATTTATGGATGGATTAATACGGATTTTTTGGTTGCTTCCTAACATTAGTCCCAACCAATTGTTAACCATCTTTAAATTCCTATACAAATAGCTAGTGGATGCTCGTGAGCAGATTTTCATGACATAGTTTCTGCAAGAGAAAAAAAGAAGAAAGAAAGAAAGAGAGAGATGAGTTTTCAAGCTCGGCTATGCTTCTTCTTCGTCTTCACCTTTGCCATAATGTGCTTTGCTCGTGAAGCGCCTTTAGGTATGTTAATTTTTTATTTATAAGTTTTTTATGACAGAAAAATCTCCGAGATATGATAGTTATTGTATGTTTATAGAGAGTGAAAAGAATTTGGGCCTCGAAGACTACGATGAACCAGGAGCTAATTCTAAGCATACTCCACCCCATCCTCCTCCGAGTATGTTTGATAATGTTTTTATATGATCCATATATTCTCGTAGATCATTTTAGAATATTATGCATGTTTTTTGGTAGGGGAAACCCATAAGATTAATGCATGAAGGCATGCAAGTAAATATGAACTTTATTTTAGTAAACTTCACAAAGATAATGTTTAATTATATTCATTTTGTTGACTCATGGATCACCGTTAGAATACATATTTTATAGTATACTCTTTAATAAAGACAGAAATCCTTTTTTTTTTTTTTTAATAAATAATTATTTAACATGATATTCAAACCTTCTTGCGCAGAAAACCAGAGAATTTTGATTGATGTAGACTACAATCAAGGCCAACCACCCGTTTCTAGTCATCCAGAAAGGACTTTGTTCAACTTGGACTACGAAAGCGCCCATACGCATCCAGCCGGTTCCCCCACCCCCTAATTTTTTCTGATGAATGTGCTCGCTTCGTTTTGGAGTATGTTTGAAGATCTTTATGACATCATCTTTTCTTCTTTTTTTTTTGAATAAACAGTTTATAGTATCCTCCTCTCATGCAGAAAACCAAAGGAATTTATAACGGACAAGTGAGGGGAAAATAATTGAAGGGTATAACATTATGTTGATAAGAAATTAAATAGATATGAATTTTGAATTCAATCAACAAAATTGCCTCATGTAATTCGAAGTTAGTTTAGAGGGAATTAAAAAATGTTGACGGGGATTATGAGAAGTTACTAGTGTAAGAATTTCCTATTTATCTATAATATAAATTAAATTCTCATATTTACATTTTTTTATGAGCTTAAGTTTTTAAATAAATGACAATTTAATATGGTATCGAGACAAATGTTCTGAGTTCAAACATTGCGTCTGTCAATAAAGGCATGTCTACAAGGTTTAGATTTACTTGTAGATATACATATATGCTCGAACATAGTATATAAGGATTAAGGAATATATGTCTCAATTCTAACTGAAAAATTGAATCCCAAATTAGAGACCGTAATCATCTATGACATTTGCCTATTTGCAAGGTAGTTACTACATGGGATAAACCCTAATGATTTCTCTTTGTTAACGTAATGATATTGAATTATTGGTCAAATACTGTTGAATCTAATTAATAAATAAAAACAATATATTGATTAACCTCACAAATGTGGTGCCATTTTGCAGGAAATTAATAAAGGGAGGACAATGAATAACGATCCCTTCCTCCCAAAAGAGGGTGGTGGCATCGGCCAGAAAGACTCAAATATTCCATGATTTTTCTTTTTCCTTGTTGTGTCAACTAAAGTGCATAACCATACCCATATATGATATACACTAGTATTATGTCATTATAAGAAATCTTATGATTCTCCTATATAATTAAATAAATGTTCTGTTTTCCCTTTGTGAATGCTCATGTCCCGATATTGCTAGACCATATAATTTGGATAATTTAAATGTTATACAAGAAAAGAATGGCAATTCTCTCAATAATTGTTAAACATAATTTCTAAATAATTCAAAACTAAAGCGTTTAAGATACGAAGCAAAATTAATAACCTAAGAAACTAAAGAGCAAAAACTTAATCTATCTTTATTGGATTTAGGGAGCACAAAATAATGTTTTCTTTTTTACAAATTACATTTATGAAAAAAAAAACCTTTAATAAATCTATGTGAAATAATTGAAAAAAGAAAAGGAGATAAATGCTATTTATACAATTGGAATGACATGCAAATTCAATCATTAGTTATTAGTTATTATTATTATTATATATAATTTTATCATATAATAGTATATATACCAAAATAGCCATGTCAAAATATATATACATATATATATATATATATATATAAACCAAAATAGCATTACTTACAAAAGAAAAGGAAAGGCCTACTCCAAAAACGTGGATGGCTAATTCTTAAAATTGTAATTATAAGAAGGAAAAGAAAAAAGAAAAAGAAAAAAACCAACTAGATTCCCTTCAAATAAAACCAACAAGATCCCTCTATTTACCTTATTTATCATGCCACCTCATTTTTGCCCTAGGGTGGCTTCGCCGGTTTGGGGTTGTCAAGCCACCTCATGGGTTCGCAAACTGCCCAAGGGCCAAAAATTAAAAAAAAAATTGTAGGGTTTGCCTTTGGGGGTAGTCAAACCACCCCCAAGGGCCATGGGGGTGGCTTCAACCACCTAGATCGGCCCATGGGGGTGGTCAAACTACCCCCATGGCCCTTGGCGTGGTCGAGCCACCCTCTATGCCAAGATGGGGTGGTTATTTTTATTTATTTATTTTTTAATTTCAAATAATATATTATTATTATTTTTAATTAGTGGGATACGTGTTCCATTTATAGCCTTAGAATTTTCGATGAGAAATTTTAGTCATGAACTGAATATTCTCCAATCCATTTTTGGACTGGAGAGAATCTGAATCCCTCAATAAATTAATGAGGAGTTAGTATCTTAATTACATTCATACATTTACCTTATTAATACAACAGAGATGATCATGTTCCAATTCGTTTATGTAGGAGTTATAATTTGTCAAAATACTAACTCCTCATTAACATATGAAACTCCCATATTTATCCATTCAATTAACCAATATATTTTCATTATTAGTAAAACATTTTAACTAAATATTATTAGTAACACATTTTAATTAACATGGACCAACACTTATATATGGCGTGGTTGGAATTCGTTTAATTTATAAAAACCGCTCGATCTTTCAAAACCCTAGTTCAATAGACATGTATAATGGGGCAAGCTAGCTTCTCTCTGAACCATTTCAACCATTTGGGTCACAACATACTTAAAACTCGTCACGTAATTAGGTAGTGTGAAGAATTCATCGTTTGGTTATTAATTCTGATTAGATTCACATTATTGATGAAAAAATATCATAAAATCAGGTTTGATGCACTGATTAATTCTCAACATTGATTAGATTCTCATCATTCATGGATAGCAAATATCAGCCTCAAATGCTAATTAATCATGTGGGGGCGACATCTACAATTTTTCCTATATAAATAGTTAATAGATTCTCAGTGTTTCTCCAAGATTGAGAAGTGAGTGAGAGAGAGAGAAAGAGAGAGCTATGGGTTTTCAAGCACGGCTGTGTTTGTTCTTCTTGTTTACCTTTCTCATAATATGCTCTGCTCGCAAAATCCCTTATGGTATGTTACTTTTTTCTTTACTAACAACGTTAAAAAGATGATCTTTTCATGTCATTTCCTATTGGAGGAGTACGTGTAGTGAGTAAAGAAAATAACAAGAAATTGTGAGAGGCCCTGCTCGGATGGACTCCTTGCCCGAGCAGGAAGTCCGGCATCCACTACAACATTAACCATTAGATTCATTTTCTTTGTATTATTTAAACTGACTGGATAAGTTATTACCCCTTTGTGCAGGGAATGCAAGGAGTTTAGAAAGTGGGAAGCATGATGATTTCTCAAGGATTCGATTTCGTTCTCCCCTTCCTCCTACAACAAATGTGAAGGATGACGTCCTAAATGTGCTATATCCTTCTCCCCCTCCTCCTGTAACAAATGTGGCCGCTTCACTTTTGGGTATGTTTGATAATGTTCATATTCATTTATTGACTCATGAATAAGTTTTGAATACATATTCTATAGTATCGACTTTGATAAATTGTGATTTAATATGATATTCGAACCTTAGTTGTGCAAGAAATGAATTAAGGGACTAATGGACAAAGTCGTGTCCTACATCACCAATACTACTGTTTCAACTCAGTCACCAGCAATCGGTTCCATGTCAACAAGAGTTCGAATTGCCATCAACAATCCAAACATATTACAAAGTGAATTGAGAAAGGGATTCTTGTAATTGTTTCTTTTAGTCTTTGTCATGTTCACAATTACTTTGCTTTTGTGTTCTAGGTCTAGTACTCTGTTTTGAATTAGTTGGTGGGTTATATAAGGTGACGTAAGGATGCTTAATATAATCAATTAATGAATGGAGATTATTCTAGCTTTTTTAAAGCTTTACGTAGAGACAATTTTTCTCATTTTTAGATGTAAGTCCTCTTTTTTTTTTTTTTTTTTGGAATATGCCAAGTTTGCCAGTAAGATTCTGATCAACATGAAATTTATCTAAATTCTCATATTTTCACTTTTTTATAAGCTTAAGTTTTTAGATAAATGACAATTTAACATGGTATCAGAACAAATGTTCTGAATTCAAACATTGCATCTATCAATACAGGCATGTCTACAAGGTTTAAATTTACTTGTAGGTACACATATATGCTCGAACATAGTACATAAGGAATACATGTCGTTCCAATTGAAATACCGAATTCCAAATTAGAGATTGTAATCACCTATGACATTTGCCTATTTGCAAGGTAGTTACTACATGGAATAAACCCTAATGGTTTCTCTTTGTTAACGTAATGATATTGAATTATTGGTCAAATACTATTGAATCTAATTAATAAATAAAAACAATATATTGACTAACCTCACAAATGTGGTGCCATTTTGCAGGAAATTAATAGAGGGAGGATAACGTATAAAAAAATCCCCTTCCTCCCAAAAGAGGATGACGGCGTCAGCCAGAAAGACTCAAATATTCCATTATTATAATTAAATTGTCATATTTAAACTTTTCTGTCGCTTTGAGTTTTGGAATAAGTGGTGATATAATTTGGTATCTATGGTATTGTAACTAGGGAGCTTTGTGCCCCTAATTGATTGATGATTTAACAATAAAGTATTAATTTGTTCAAAACAAAGGTCTCGAGTTCAAAAATTATCTCCATCAATACATGTATGCGATCTACGAAGTCTAGATTTACTTGTAAATATACATATATGCTCGGAAATAATACATAAAGAACACACATCTCAATTTTAAGTGAAATATATTAGACCTAAACCAAATCCCAAATTAGAGATAGTAATCACCTATGACATTTGCCTACTAGCATGGAATAAACTCTAATGGTTTCTCTTTGATAATATAATGATATCATGAATAGATGGTGACAGTCAGTCCTATATTTTCTTACACAATCTCACAACGTGTTAAAGAATTCAATATGATGAGATACAACAAGACCAAAATCTTTGTCACTTGAGCATCTCCTTGAATCTAAGAAAACTCCATTCGGTGGTTGCAAATAAATGTGTTGGGTATGCAAATAGTTAGCACAAGAAGCGAGTTTATTGTAGAACCAAAAAAAAAGGCTTGTGTAAGAGATGGTGGACCTTGCATAACAACAGGATTTGTGTACTATAAAAGGGTTTCAAAGCTCTGCTTTGTTGGCGATTGGGCCCCATTTTTGTTTCTACGAATTATTCAACGGTCAGATTGCCCGATGGAAGCTTAATCAAACAGCACAAAGCTGGAGCCTGGATGTAGCTAGGCTTTATCGGATATGTTGACTTGACCCAACCACAAGGGGAAGATTGAAAATAATTAGCGCTCAGATACATGCATGGAAATTTCATGTGAATACTTTGAAATTTCTGTCCATTCTGTAACTTCCTCCCTATTCCTACAAAGTTATCATAAAAATACATGTTCGAGTCAGAAAAGCAAATGTGGTAGAAACAGACGTGACCCACATCAAGAAATATGGTAGAAAATTAAGGGTTCGTTTCATCATTTGGTTTGTGGAATAGACCCTTGGAATATATGGAATGACTATTCTCATGTTTGGTAAGTGTCTATTCCAAGGAATAATTATTCCCATAGTTGTATAGTGTTTTGCTGCCACTCAAATTTCACGGAGTTTTCTTCATATCACGTTTTTCATCATCATTTATCACTTCTCCCCCATGACTTTTACGCCCATTTGCGCAAATATCACAATTATGGATCTAGGATTTGTTGGAGTGCTCTTATAATTGATTGTCATCTAAATTTTTCCTTTTCCAAATCAATATCCACGAAATGGGCAAGAATCTTCCTATTTCGATCATTTTCAAGTAAAATAAATATCAATAGGGCCAAGGGTGGTCCAATGAAAGTTAGTTGGATTGTAACATCGATCTTAGTCCCATATTGAGAACATGAGAAGAAGCCCACATAGAGTTAGTAGTTTATAAAGATAGTCATAAGTGTTAAGTCGTTGGGTTTTAAAGCTTATCTCATATTCTCAATGCAAAGATGTTAGACCATCATGAGAAATAAATTTTATCTCCATACTTTGAGTCTCATTCATGTAAATTGTCTGTGAAATTCGATACGGGCTCCATCATCTCAATTATTTGCAACTTAATAATCAATAAAGCATGACATGAAATCAGTCCTTAAATAAATTTCACAAAATACAAATTAGGCATTAATAGTTGAGAAAAAGGAGCATAAGGACTTTTTGAGCACACACTCTTTGACTGGTTGATAATAAATACAAAGAAAAACAAAGAGAATTAAATAAGATGTCACATTTGTTATTATGGTCAATCCACTTTGGTTTTTGAAGCTTATCTCAAAATGTAAAGACGATTGACAACGAAAAATAAATCTCATTTTGATGCGAAGACTCCTTGCTTTGAGTCTTGTACATGTAAATTGCCTGTTAATTTCAATATGGGCCATGGTGTCAATTATTTGTAACTAATAATCAATAAAGCTTATATAAGGACAGGTAGTACATGGAGACTTGGGTGGTGTCTTCCACAATTTTTTTTTTTTTTTTTAAATACCCCTATAATCTCTTTAAAATAAAAAATTTAACCCCCATTTTTTTAAAATAATTATATATATATATATTTTTGTATTTGTATTTGTTATAAGAATGCAGTGGGTAGAATATTAATGAGAATGTTTTGTTTTAGGTGCTCTTTAACGAATCTAAAGGGATTTAGGTTCCCTAAAAACTTAACAATTTATCCGGTTGTATGCTTGTAAAATCATTCACTGAGACATAATTTTATAGTTTTATCTCTCAAATCTAAAATTCTATTTTAGCCATTGTATGATGTGACACCCAAAGTGAAAGCAAATTAGGCATCAAATTAAAGAAATGAATGGTTGAAAGTTTTACTTATTCAAATTGAAAACAAGTTTCTCCATATCCCAATCCAAATACACAAAGGTTGAAAGTTTACTTATTCAAATTGAAAACAAGTTTCTCCATATCCCAATCCAAATACACAAAGTGAAAAAGGGTCCAACCCCACTACACGGCAACCGCATTTGTTGAGAGGGAGGGGCATTGCATCAAAACTGGGCACAAAAGACTTGACTGTGTTGACTATCATTTTTGCACACACTTGTAAGAGTTTTAAGATTTATGAGGATTTTAAGACTTTTGAAGATTATCGTTTTCATGGTACTTGCTTTAAGAATTTTGAGAATTTTAAAAGATTATCTCGTAAAGTTTTATTTAAATATAGAGAATTCAGATACTCAAAAAAAAAATATGACATTTGCTCAACTGTGCTTTATTTAATACTCAACTTTTATCTCAATTGTCTTATGGTAAAAATATGAAATTTTTTCTTGGATTTGATTGTGATCATCTGTAAAACCTGTTTATAAAAGTAACGAACTATTTTGTTCCACAAAAATCGAAATGAACACGTTTTATTTAGGGAAACAGATAAAAAACAATAAAGTTGCCGTGAAAGACGCGCGATCTTCTTTGCTTAAACGCTGAAAAGAACAAAACAAATACAAAAAATAAATAAAAAGTACACGCAATCAGTCATCACCACTGACAAAGCTAGTAAGATCTAAATTATCTAAAAACTAAAACAAAAGAGAAAGATCGTAGAAATTTTGCGGAGTTTTCTTGATCATCTTCATCTTTAGCCGATCCTCTCTCTCTCTCTCACTTTCCCTCCTCTCAACCCAAAATCTCTGTTTTTGGTTACCCAGAAATCTAAATCCAAGTCTCGGACATCAAACATCAAACCCAGAAACTGAGCGTTAAACCCATTTTGTTGACATCCTGACATTTCTCAATTGTCCGCCACTCTTACCCGCCAAACCACGATTTCTTTTGCAAACTACCCCGCCATCCCCCTCTCTATCCACCACTCTACCACCCATGGACCTATTCATCAGTGGCATACGACGATGGTTCAAGCGGAAGCGGGAGCCAGAATCTGAGGACCAAAACGAGCCTCGCAAGGTTCTCGTCGGCGAAGGCGCAAACGAAGACGGTACGTTTTCAAGCATGTACTAAAACTCAAATCCTATATATATATATATAATGGATGATATGGTTTAAGTTTAGACTTTCTAACTTCAACTACAATCCAACTCTCTTCTCTTTCTGCTTGCTTTGTTTCAATATTAATGTTAGAGGAATTAAGTTCAGATACCACTGAATCATCACCACCGTGTCCTCTTTAGTAGCGTGTAACTTTGCTTGGAGGATCCAAAAAGTACTGACAAAGAAAAGTAATGAATTATCATAAAAATAATTTGTATTTATATTTATGTTTAGTAAATGATCTTTCTCATTTTTCAATTTACTTTGCATAAATATCCTCCTCTTAACTTGCCGAGTTTGTTGCCATTTTCAGTCCAATCAAGCTCAATCACAAGAAGCACCTCGTCATCTTCTGAATTTGGTTGGGACCACGACGTTTTCTTGAGTTTCAGAGGTGAAGATACCCGCAAGAACTTCATTGATCACCTTTACAGTGCCTTGGAGCGAGCCGGAATTCATACCTTTATAGATGATGAGGGGCTTGGCAGAGGGGAGAACATCTCTAGTGAATTACTCGGTGCGATTCGTAAATCAAGGGTTTCTATTGTGGTTTTTTCTAAAGGCTATGCTTCTTCTAGGTGGTGCTTGGATGAACTTGCAGAGATAGTGCACTGCAAGAACACCAAAGGTCACACTCTTCTTCCCATATTTTATCATGTGGACCCCTCGGATGTCCGAAAACAGACTAAAACTTTTGCAGAAGCCTTTACTAGGCATGAAAAGCAGTTTCAGAATGATATGGAAAGGGTGCAGAGATGGAGGAAAGCTCTTACCAAAGCTGCAGAATGTTCTGGCTGGGATCTTGAAAGCCTTGCAAATGGGTAATGCTATGGATTTCTTGTGCTTCTTCATGCATTGTTTTATTTGTTTTTGTTCATTTCTTTTCTTATAAATTTTAGAGAAAATTTGATAAAAGTCAACATTAAGCTAAAATGTATTGACAGAAATTAGTGTTTGAGTTGAATCAATTGATGGTTTTCTATTCCATGCCCACTCTGTCAGTATATAAAGATCATTCCATTTAGAGAGAAACCATTTTTTCCAGAGTTATCAAGTCTAGGATTAGATAAAATATCGTGATAAGAGGCATGAGGATATTGTAAAACAGTTTTATATACTGGAAAAAAAAAAGTTATTTCATGGCATGTCAGAATAAATTATATGGAGATATATTTAAAGGATAATTATCAATAAATTTAATGAAACCTAATAGTTTGTCATGACTATTATTCTTAAATGATTGAGATGATAACATATATTCTTTTTCAATGACTCATAATTTTCTTTCCTTGTGCTTACTTTGTTGTTCTATTTTCCATTTGAATATAATCAGGTATGAATCAAGATTCATCGAAGAAATTGTTGAAGATGTCTTGTGTAAAGTGAACCCCTCTCACTTGGATGTTGCCAAACACCCAATAGGAATGAAGTCTCGTGTTGATGATATTAAAAATTTATTAAATATTGGAGCAAGTGACGTTCGCGTTGTGGGCATTTATGGAATGGGCGGTATTGGTAAAACAACTCTAACAAAAGCTGTCTACAATGAAATATGTGATGTATTTCAAGGAAATAGCTTTCTTTCGAACCTCAAAGAAAGGTCAAAAAAGCATGACTTAATTCATTTACAAGAACAACTTCTTAAAGATATCTTCAAAGCAAATTTAAAGATTGATGTTGATAGAGGAATCATATTGATTGAGGAAGAAGTTCTTGTTGTTCTTGATGATGTTGATGACTTTGAAAACCTACACAAGTTGGTCCAAAAGCAATGGTTTGGTCAAGGAAGTAGAATTATTGTAACAACTAGAGATGAACATTTGCTAAGTCAATTGGAAGTAGATAAAAAATATAAAGTAGAAGAACTAAATCATTGGGAGTCTCTTCGATTGTTTAGTTGGCATGCCTTCAAGATGTACAATCCAAAAGGAGATTACTCGAAGCTTTCGATTGAAGCAGTGAATTATGCTGGGGGACTTCCATTAGCTCTTGTGGTTTTGGGTTCTTTTCTTAATGGAAGAGCCATTGTTGAATGGAAAAGTGAATTGGAAAAATTGCAAAGAACTCCACATGAAAAGATTCAAAAAATACTTCAAATAAGTTTTGAATCACTAGACCGTTGTACAAAATACATATTCCTTGATATTGCATGTTTCTTTATTGGTATGGACAAAGAATATGTTAGCAAAATATTCGATAGTTGCAATTTCTTTCCAGAGAGTGGTATTCCTATTCTCATTCATAAGTCACTCGTGACAATTGATTACCGAAATGAGTTGAAGATGCATAATCTAATTCGAGATATGGGAAGGGAAATTGTTTGTAACGAATCGCCCAAATATCCAGAAAAACGCAGCAGATTGTGGTTTTACAAAGATGCCTTAAATGTACTACACAAACGTACGGTAAGAGGCATATTCATTCTTTACTTATCAAAAACTAAGTGGAATGTTACACACAGAAACTAGTGCACTTGGTCATGTACATGATATGCATGTTATGTAGGTATGCAAGAGAGATTTGCCCTTTTTTTTTTCAAGCATGCTTCATAGTTTGAATAGTGTATCAGCATAACTCATGGTTGACTTTAAATTCAAAATTTCTCTAAATCAAGTAAGGTAGTTTACAACATTAAAATGGTGTGCAATAAGGTTTTAAGCAATTCTAATCATGTTCAAATCACTTTAGTGTTCTTTTTTAGATAATGGCGAGAATATTTAGGTCTATTCTAGTTTAATTTTATTATTTGCTTTACACAAAAATAGGATGTGTGTTGCTAATCCAGCTATTTATTTTGCCAGGATTCGATGACGGTGGAGGGTCTTATCTTAAATCTCCCTGAACATTTGAAAACTAAAGCGTTTACAAATATGGAGAATTTGAGATTGCTCCAAATCAATTATGTACATCTCACAGGATCCTATAAGCATCTCTCTAAAGAGCTAAAATGGCTTTGTTGGCATAAGTGCCCTTTGAAATTTCTACAACAAGATTTTCATCTAGAGAATCTTGTTATTCTTGACATGCAAGATAGTAATCTCGAACAAGTTTGGGAGACGAGCAAAGTATAACAAATCTTACAGTGCTTTTTCACTATTTTAATGTTGAATATATAACTAGCAAGAATTTTTTTCTTCTTTATTATCATTTTTTTATGCTGAGATATTCAAGAATTTGAAGGTTCTTAATCTCAGCAATTCCAAATCTCTCACTAGATTGCCAGACTTCTCACAAGTCCCACAACTGGAGATACTAATACTTGAAGGTTGCACAAGCCTTAAGGACCTTCAAACTTCTTAACATTGAAGGTTGTACAAGCTTGGTTGAGATTCATGAGTCTATTGGACTTCAAATAGGACTTGTTTTTTGAATTTACAAGGATGTAGAACCTAAGAATCTTCCAAGTAGTATTTCTAACTTAAAATCTCTTAAAAAATTTCTTGTCTAAATGCTTTAGTCTTGAAGTTACCAAAACGATTGGGGAATATGATGGACTTTAACGAAGTTGTACATGGAGAACACTGCCATTAAGCAATTACATCCTCATTCCTCTTTTGAGTAATCTCAAACTTTATCATTTTGGATGTAAATGTCTCACTGAATCACCAAAGTTTGTACAAACCTCACGTCTACATTGCATACTTGAAGGTTGTACAAAGTTGGTTGAGATTAACGAGTCCATTGGATTTCTAAAAAGACTTTTTAGCCTGAATTTACGAAGTTGTAAGAAGCTTAGGAATCTTCCAAGTACTATTTCTAACTTGGAATCTCTTAAAATTTTTGATTTGTTTGAGTGCTGTAAAGTTGAAGAGTTACCGGAGCAATTGGGGAATATGACGGCTTTAGCAGACTTCGATGTGGGGCGCACTGCTATTAAGCAACTACCATCCTCCTTTAACCTTTTGAAGAATCTCGAATATTTATGTTTTCTTGGATGTGAATATCTCATGCAATCACCAGAGTTCTCAGAAACCTCACATCTATTGGAACTGACATTTGAAGGTTGTACAAGTTTGGTTAAGATTCACGAGTCCATTGGACATCTAAAATATCTTCATTCACTTAATTTAAAAGGGTGCAAGATGCTTAGGAGTCTTCCAATTAGTAGCGCTTCTAATTTAGAATCTCTTGAATATCTTTTCTTGTCTGACTGCTTAAAACTTGACAAGTTACCAGAACAATGGGGAAATATGAAGTCTTTAGGGAAGCTAAATGTAGACGGAATTGCTATTGAGCAACTGCCATCTTCCTTTGGTGATTTGAGCAATGGTGGACCATCCTCATCAAGGAAATCACCCAATAGCTCCAACCGCATGAGTTTGGTGTCCATTTCTAAATATGATCATTGATAGACCTAGATTTGAGTGAGTGTGCTAGTCTTCAATCAATTTCACTTCCCACAAGTGTAATAGAATTGACAGCAAATGGCTGCACATCATTGGAAAGAATCTCAATTCTAACGAATGAGAGTTCAGGATCTTTAGAGCGTTGCATTCCCTCCTTTAAGTTTGCGTCGTCTCTTCGTAATTTTAACAGAAAACTGTTTGAGAATCTGTACTACCCGATTCATAATGGGGAGAGCTGGCAACAATTAAACCGTAAGGTACACCTGGGAAGCTGCAACAATCTATCATCAGAATCTATGAATAGTGTTCTCCAGGTTCTCTGTCTTCTCTTCTCTCTCTCATTTTTTGATGCAAACACTTTTTTTGAAATAGACGATGTGCAAGACAGATTACGATAGTTCCGTTCTCCTCCTCGAAAGTGAGATTCCAAATTGGATTAGCTATCAGGCAATGGGTTCTTCAGTATCTTTCCGTGTACCTCCGTTTTTGGATGGCTGTAAAATCAACAAGGTGCTTCTATGCATTGTTCATGCAGCAAACAAGGAAGCACCAGCGTTGGGTGATAGGAGTGGCTTCATTTGGGGATTACGTAATAAAAGTTCTAGAGACCAGTCCAACAACGGGTATGACGTAGGAATAAGTGACTCTATAAGTAGAGCACCAGGTTTTGATATCTTTGAAGATCATATATATGCACGAGTTTGGGATTGGGGCGTAATTATGAAAAGTGGAGATGAAATAGAGGTCACCATCTATGATAATGAGATCCAAGAACGAAGTTATTTGTGTGGAATTGATCCGCAAATTGTGGAAGTGAAGAGGTGTGGAATTCATTTGTACTTGATGGTGATGAGCCAAGCGTTAGAGATGATGTTGAGATCTCTGAAAGTGAAGGTGAAAGTGAGGAGGATTCACGATTGTAGCTATCCCTCACCAAATTCATACCAGAATTCCCCCCAAATATATGCATGGTAGCCACATATCCCTTGCTGCCCCTTTTAATTTATTTATTTATTTTTATTTTTTTATGATATATTATTTTATTTTATTTTTTATTCTTCTTTTCTTCGTAGACAGACAGTCGTGGCTGTTAAAAAAACGAATTGGTGAAATGCATGAGAAATCGTTTCTTGCTGTCACTCAAATTCTCAGTCTCAGACCGCATCTGTCTACCTTAACTTAAACTGCTGCCACGCATTCGTTCCTCACGACCACCGCTCCAGCTCTTGACTAGTCCAGTACTCAAAGATCTAGCACGAAACTCGAGTCTACAGAAGCCTTGTTCATCTTCAAAATCTCGTAAGGCTTGGTTCAATGATTCCGATATAGAGATTCCACTTTTCATTTTTCACTCTCACAACAATGACTTGGTTCAGAAGCCTAATCCGAGTCTCCAGCATCAAACCCGGAAACAAAGCGCTAGCTGAACCCATTTTTAGCACATGAAGGGCCTCCATACCAAGCTCTACGAATCGTATTCGTGTCTCCGCGGAACTACATGGTTCTGATGGACCAGACACCTTGGACCCGTGGAAGTTTAAGATTGCATATGACAAGTTGGTAATTGTTCTTGGATTTGCAGGCAAACGGGATATTATTTTCCTTTGATGATCGCCTCAGGCACTATATATGCTACTAAACAGTTAATTCGTGTCTCCGCAGAACCACATGGTGTTCACGCCCCTCCTGGCCTCCACCTGCATGGGGACCCTGGAGGTTGGAGTTCAGATCCATCGCCGAACCAACTAGCAAGATCCAACCCGCCATCTCTCGCGAACCAGGTATTACTTCTTTTCACAAAAAAAAAAAAAAAAAAAGTATTTTTGGCTTTTTTTTACTTGGCATTTATTATTTTTTTAAATTTTGATAGCATATATTTTTTAAATGCCAGAAAAAATTACTGCCATTTAAATGCTAGGATAAAATATTTTCTTTGCATTTACACATATAAGCCAGAAAATTTACCTTTATATATATAAGCCAAAAAAAATTTTTTTATTTTTTGGTTTACATATCTAACTGTTTTAAGAAAATCAAATTTCTCCTTGGTTCTCCTTGTTGCTCTCAATTCCTTCGATTGTGCTTTTACTCTTGTTGCTAATATTTCTTAATATATATAGCGTGTGCATACATATCACTTATCTCTCTATCGATTACGTATGGAGGCGGCCATGGACGATCAAGCGAACCAAGCGCAAGCGGAGGCCCGCCTCGATCAAAGGGGAGGAGAGGAGGAAGAAGAGGAACCAGGAATGAAGGCGAGGAGTTGATCGCCAAGGCCCGAAGGTGAGAAGATCACCTCTTCGCTGAAAACCCTAGCCCCTTCGTTCTCCATACCCTCGCCTCCCTCCTAGAAACTCAAGAATCCAGGTACGGATTCTTCTTTCTTCTTCTTCTTTTTTTTTTTTTTTTTGTGTGTGTTAATTTCGTTTCGGATATGGGCCGATTGGTGGGTTATGATATAATCATTAGGTTTTGGGTTGGAGAGGTATAGTTCAATTGCTTTGTGTGCGTGTGCATTTTGAGCGTCTGTGTGAATCAAGTTCTTGAATTTTGTTTATTAATTATTTTATTAGAAGTGTGAAGGAATTGCCTTTGAATTGTGTGCGTGTAGAAATCGCTTAAGGGCCGATAATTGTTTCTCATGTGTGATTTTTACAAATATTCTCATTTATATGTTGGAAAGTAAGTTTCTTTTGTAGTGGCATCTTTGCTCTCATTGTTTTCTTGTTGATAATTGTTTCCTTGTTGCTTTCATTTAAAAATCAAATCTCCTGCAACTCTCCATTGCTCTTGTTGCTAATATTCTCTCGTCGCTGTCATCGTCTCCTCCCTCAGCTGCCAGCTCCATCGCCAACCGCCTTCGGTGTGTTTTCTCACACTCTCTCATCCTCCACCATGTATGCATGATTTTATCTCTGATTAAATGTGATGGATTTCAATTTAGGGTTTAATTTCGATTTTGGCGATTCTTGTTGCAAGCAATTGGTGTTGTTGTTGCTCACTGGATCTTTCTTCTTATTGTTGTGTATTCTCTTTGCTGAGAGGAAAAATGATTCCCCTGATACGGATTTAACTGATGTGTATTCAAACTTTTTTTTGTTCTATGCTTGCGTGAAATAGAATGTGGGGCATTTGTATGGGTGGACGAACATATGTGAGGGTGAGGTGTTTGAAGAAATGCCTCAAAGAGTGAGAAAATGTATATAGTAATTTAATTTGGTATGCATCACATATCTGCATCTTGTTTGGTTCTTTTTTTCTTCTTCTTCTTCTTCTTCCTTTTTTGAGCATTTAAAAGAAAGTGAAGGGCTGCCAAATTGAATTTGCAATAACAAAACCCAACTTGATTGATGTAAATACGAAGACAAAAACTTTAGATCATATGATTCCCTGTCTCTCTCTCTCTTGTCCGACTGTGCTTTTACTTTCTTCCCTTTGATCCCAGCTCCTGTATGTTCACTCTAAACCATTTTATGATCACACTATGCCCTGCTCTCCTTGTCTCTTTCGCTGCTTTATATCCCAAAAAAGCTTTTATACTGATTAACATGTAAAAAGGAGTTGGGAAACACTGTCTGTGGGTCTCCTACTTAAGTGGGTTCCTCCGAAATGCAAATCTTCCACCTTCACACTTGAGCATTTTGTTCGTTTTTTCTTGCTCTACTCTTGAACGAGTGATATGATGAGAAATCGGCTTATTTTGGCACTCATTTTGGTGGTTCTTTTTGGTGGGTTTTCTTTAGCTTCAGCCGCACATCCTGCAAGTGAGTATGGCATTTTGTTTTCATTCTCTACTTCAAATTCTATCAAAGTTTCAATTTTTCTTTACATTTTGAACCATTTGCAGAAATTGTAAGTGGGGTTGTCTCCAATGTGGTCTCCACGCTTGTTAAGTGGTTGTGGTCACAGAAATTCATCACCAACACAGTAAAGATATTTCAATGAGCTCACATTTTTGTGTTTTGCTCTGTTTTGGGTTTGTCTATATTGGAGATTGTTCTTTTCAATGTCAAGGTTCATGAAAGAAAAGTGGAATTTTTTGGTTGATGGGATTTCTGCGGTTTGATTTTTCAGCTTCCTAGTTCGATGATGAAATTTGAGGGTGGATATATGGTGGAGCGGTGTTCGATAGCGATAGCTTGAATTGAACCATACTCAGCGTTTCTCCAAGAGGGAGCTTCGGTTTTCTTTGGACTTTGAAAGCTTGATTATATTGTTTGTGATTTTGTACTTTTAGTTTGATCAAATTTTGATTTTCTTGAATATAATGGTCTTGATATTGCTTCTCATAATGTGTTTTAGAATGCCTATTTTAAGTCTCTAAGAAATAGGCTTGCTGTTTGGTTAGCAATTTATCTTCATACTTGGGACATATTTTTTGATTCATTTCCTTGCTAAGTCTTGGTAGAATCCAAATACATTATTAGAGAAATGTTTTTGTTTAGCTTAAGCCTCCACTTTTGAAAGTACAATTAGTTTAGTTTCTGTCAAACCAACTCTATCTTTTTGGAGATATGTTATCTTTTGTTTTGAGAGCAATGTTCTTTAATTAGCACTTAAGCTTCTTGTTAACAATCTAGTTGTCCTTTATCTTTTTGAACCAAATAAGGATTTTGTATACTTTTACATTAAAAAAGAAAACAAAGTCCATTATGTTGATGAGTTGCCTTTGAGCTTCTTGAGGACGATTAACTCAATTTTTTTTTCTCCATTCAGCCAATCTGCAAAGCAGTGTGAAGGAAGGGAAAATGTCTGAGAAGGACTTGGAGAATACCATATCAACTCTCAAGGGTGTCTTTGACTATGAAAGCTTTAAAGACACGGACATGGTGATTGAGGTAGTTCACAATGCATGTTGATTTTAGTTTACCTTTGTCATCGTTGTTTCTATATACAAGGTATTCAATGCTTGCTGTTGTTGATGCTTGGAACAGGATGCTATTGAGAATGTTTCTTTAAAGCAACAAATTTTTGCTGATCTTGAAAAGTACAGGCCACCACATTGCATACTTGCAAGTAACACCTCCACAGTTGACTTGAGCCCGATTGGGGAGAGGACAAAATCCCAAGATCGGATTGTTGGAGCTCATTTCTTTAGGTAGTACCAGATGCATATTTTCCCTTCTGTTTTTCTGTTTGCAATTTGATTCTCTTAACTATGTAGTTATGCTTCCCCAGCAGCCCGGCTCAGCCACTTTTGGAAATTGTTCAAACCAGGCAGACCTTTCCCTAAGTGGTTGTTGACTTGCTAGATGTTGTGGAAAAGATAAAGAAAACTCTAGTGGTGGTTGGAGATTGCACAGGCTTTGCCGTCAACAGAATGTTGTTCCCATATGCACAAGCTACTACTTTGCTCGTGGAGCGTGGTGCAGATCTGAATCAGATTGATAGGGCCATTACTGAATTTGGAATGCCAATGGGCCCTTTCAGGTTGAGGAGAATTATATAAACCCATGCTCATCTCATCTGTATCTCATTGTTACTTCTTATAATATGATCGAACTTCTTGCATTTGTCCATGCACATTGGCTGACATGGTTGGTTATGATGTTCACAATTTTCCTGAGAGAAGCTATAAATCAGTGCTTATCCCACTAATGCAGGAGGAAAAGAGAGCAGCTATAAATCAGGTACTTATCCCAAAAGTTTTAATTAGTAGAAAACTATTCAAATTCAAGTATTTCATTGACGTACTCTATTTCAGGTGAGACTACTCTGAAAGGTTTGAATGTGTATAAGCTAGCCCGGATCCTGAATCTAGAAAAATACATTGACCCTAAGGTCTCTCTCTCTCTGTGATTTTTTATCTCTGTTCTGAAGTCTCTCCTCTCCCCATCTTCTAATATTTTTGAAAATGAACTTGAACGCAGCTAGTGAAGTTACCAGAAAAGGACATTGTGAAAATGATATTCTTTCTGGTAGTGAATGAGGCCTGCCGAGTGCTTGACGAAGGTATCGCTAACCTTTTGTGGACCATTTTACATGTTATTTTAAATTGTTGATCTTTTTTTTTTCCCCCAATTCAGGTAAGCATTTAGGAAGACAAATTTTTTGTTTTGTCAATATTGTAAATGGATGACTAAATCTACAGTACTTGGTTGTTATCCACTTCAATTCAATTTTATAGTTGCTTCTCTCAATATTACTATGTAATTACTATACTTCTTTGAGATCATTTCTAAATTCTTTCTAGGTTTTATAGGTTTTCTCCATTTTTAATTATTGTATTTCTCTTGTTGGTTCATTTAACAATTTGACAAGTAATTGGATACAATTTACAAAAGTGCAAGTTGTTCATCATTTCAAATATTTCTCTTAGAGCCTGTTTGAGATTATGTTTAAAAAATAAAGCTTTTAAGTTAAAAAGAGTTTTTGGGTAAAAGTTTAATTTTAAAAATTTTGCCAGAAGTGCGTTTTGATCATTTTTATGCATTTTGGACCATTAAAAGTGCTTTTAATTTTTTTTACCAAACGAATATTTTTTTCTTCAAACAAACTTTTTGAGTGTTAAAAGCAATTTTAGGCTCATTAAAGGAAACCTCCGCAATTCTAAGTTTCTTGGCACAAAGAATATGTGCCAAGAAAATCAAGTTTTCTTGGCACATAAAATTCAAATTTCTTTGGCACATAGGATATGTGCCAAGAAATTCAAGTTTTCTTGGCACATAGCCTATGTGCCAATAAATTCAAGTTTTCTTGGCACATAAAATTGAAGTGAAATTCAAGTTTTCTTGGCACATAGGCTATGTGCCAAGAAATTCAATTTTTCTTGCCACATAAACTATGTGCCGGAAAATAATTTTCTTAGTTTCGTGGCACATAATATATGTGCCATTAAAATTTCTAGGCATTTAGTTTATGAGCCAAGAAATAATTTTTTTGACACTGAGATTGTCGATGTATACCTTATGTCAGTAATAAATGCCAAGATGAGTTTTCTTAGCACTTAAAACCAGTTTGTTGGCACTTAAAAAATGCCAGTGAAAACTGTTTTTTTTGTAGTGTTTTGTCTAATTGTACGGGTATCAGTGGCGATATTCATTTGCTATGTCAGCTTTTCTTCTCAAAATTGATTGAAGTGAAATATGCATGGTATGGCAAAATTGTCTGTAAATTTGTAATTTTTATCTATTCTCGCATTAAAAAAAAAAATGTAGTCTTTTTGGGCAGTGAGGTTCTCGGCTATATTTTTTGAGGGATTTAGTTAATGTTAATGTTGAGGCAGTAATCTGTATTGCAGTAAATTGTTTCTAGAATTCTTGTTTCTTCTGGGTTCTCAAATTGCAGGACTTCCTTTGTTATTAACCTTTTTTTTTTTTTTTGCCTGTTGGATTTTTTTTACTTATTTTTTAGGGTAACTTCTCTTTTAAGCCCGTGAATTACCACATGATTTAGTAAACCTCCAAACTTCAAAATCTCTCAATTTAGACCCCTAAACTTTCATTTGCAATTAATTTGAACCCCTCATTCAGATTTTAAACGTTGATTTGATGTTTTGAGATTTTGAAAGTTTAAGGATTTAAATTGAGAGGTTTTGATGAATAGGTTCTGGTGGACCAAACACCTTGGACCATAAAGCCGTATAAACCCAACAACGTCAGCCTGCTCATAGATTTAACGGATTTATGATGCAACAACACACTTTGAGTGACCAATTGTTAAACTAATCCAAATGGATTGCTAATCAGAAAGACAAACAAAGGAGGCCAAGCCTTAGATACCCTGCTTAAGCATTGAGCGAACCTTCATTGAAAATTGAAAGACCATAAAGCCGTATAAACCCAACAGCATCGGCCTGATCATAGATTTAACAGATTTATGATCCAACAACACACTTTAATTTGAGTGCACTATCATGGATGTTCATGTACTCAACATGTATACCATGATAACTGGAAAACCACTTCTGGTGCTTGAGCCGAGAATTCTGCTTTGCTTCAAGTTCCTAGAGTGGCTGTGGACTTGTTATTTGTTTTCTGTTTCTGTCATTCAATATAATCGTATGTGATAAAATGTTGTTTCATATGCACTTACTATGGTGGCAGCTTTAAAATGAAAATTATTTCCAAATGCATGAATGATAACTTCTTCCCCTTTAACCCACTGATTCTGCAATTTTTAGATTGAAGGACTGATTTCTTTGTGAGTTGTCCTAAGGGGCAGGGAAGTATACGATTCGATCTGATCTTTTCAATTAATCGTATCCATCTTTGTTTCCCCCTTTTATTCTAAGAATTTAATCTCTCTTTAGTGTTGGGAACTATGAAACGCATTGAACTACCCAAATAAAAATTACAATTTAGATTTGGTGAAACAAAATTCACTTGAATTACCGTGTTTTAATGTACAGGATAAATTATCTTCAAAAGCAACATCATTCTACCATTACTATAAATATTTCTAAACTCCAAATCTAAATTGAACTCTCTTTTTTCTTCTACTATATATATTAAAGTTTAAAGGTTGCATGAGGTATGAAAAAGGTCCAATTATTGAACTAATCGATCAATAGATGGAGACAATCAGTCCTATATATTCTTCCACAATCTCGTAAATTGTTAAGGAATTCAATTTGATGAGATACATCAAGACCAAAATCTTTACCACTTGAGCATCTCCTTTAATGTAAGAAAACTCCAATCGGTGGTGGCAAATAATTGTGTTGGGCATGCAAATAGTTAACAAAAGAAGCGAGTTTATTGTAGAACAAAAAAAAAAAGGCTGTGTAAGAGATGGTGGACCTTGGATAACAACAGGATTCGTGCACTATAAAGGGTTTCAAAGCTCTGCTCTGTTGACGATTGGGCCCCATTTTTGTTTCTACGAATCATCCAACGGTCAGATTGCCCGGTGAAAGCTTAATCAAACAGCACAAATTAAGCTGGAGCCTGGACGTAGGCTTTATCGGATATGTTGACTTGACCCAATCACAAGGGGAAGATTGAAGATAATTAGCGCCCAGATACATGCATGCATGGAAATTTCATGTGAATACTTTGAAATTTCTCCTTATTCCTTCAAAGTTATGACAAAAATGCATGCTCGAGTTAGAACAGTAAACGCGGTAGAGACAGACGTGGCCCACGTCAAGAAATATGATGGTAGGAAATTAAGTGCATGAGAGAGACGGAGAGTAGTTGTATCGTGTACGTTTCGCGGAGTTATCTTCATCTTCATCTGATCCTCTCTCTCTCTCTCTCTCACTTTCCCTTCTTTCAACCCAAAATCTCTGTTTTTCGTTACCCAGAAATCCTAATCCAAGTATTGGCCATCAAACCCAGAAACTAAGCTTTAATCCAAGTATCGGCCATTTTGTTCACATCCTCACATTTCTCACTTCTCCCCTAATATTACCCACCAAACCACGATTTCTTTTCCAAACTACCCCCTGGCCGCCATCCCTCTCCGTATATCTACCACTCTACCAACGATGGGCCAAAGCTTTAGTGTGATACGGCAAAGCTTAAAGCGGAAGCGGGAGCCAGAATCTGACGACCAAAACGAGGCTCGCAAGGTTCTCATCGTCGAAGGTACAAACAAAGACGGTACCGTTTTCTAGCCTTTAAAAAAACACTCGAATCCTATATATATTATATGTAATTTACGCATTCAATGGATGATATGGTTTTAACTTTAGACTTTCCAACTTCAACTACAATCCAACTCTCTTTCTGCTTGCCTTGTTTCAATTTTAATGTTTGAGGAATCATGGTTTCTAGTACGAATTTCTTGTTGCCCCTTTTTTTTTTTCAATAATGGAGAAATTATATATGTTTTAAAAAGCAAAAAAAAAGAAAAGAAAAGAAAAATCATTAGCAAGTTCAGATATCACTGAATCATCATCGATCATCCTGTCCTCTTTAGTAGCGTGAAACTTTGCTTAGAGGATATAAAAAGAATTGAAGAAGAAAAGTAATGAATAATCGTGAAACGAATTTGGACTTAGGATTATGTTTACTAAATCTTTCTCTCTCTCTCTCTCTCTCTCACTTTTTTTATTTTTTTTCAATCTACTTAGCAAAACTATCCTCCTCTCAACTCACCCAATTTGTCTCATTTTCCAGTCCAATCAAACTCAACCACAAGAGGAAGTACCTTGTCTTCCATCGCTACTCCAACCCTTCCATCATCTTCTAAATTTTCTTGGGATCATGATGTCTTTCTAAGTTTCAGAGGTGAAAACACCCGTAAAAACTTTACTCATCACTTCTACTCTGCTCTGAAAAGCTATGCAATATGTATTTTCCGAGATGATGAGGAGATTCGAAGAGGGGAGAACATATCTACAGAACTACTCAATGCAATTCGTGGATCGAGATTTTCCATTGTGGTTTTCTCCAAAAGCTATGCTTCTTCCAAGTGGTGCCTTGATGAACTTGTGGAGATCATGCACCTTAAGAATACCATAGGCCACAATCTTTTTCCCATATTTTATCATGTGAAACCTTCAGATGTTCGAAAACAAATTGGAACTTTTGAGGAAGCATTTGTTAGGCATGATGAGCTATTTCAGAGAGAGAGAGGGTGCAAAGCTGGAGAGCAGCTCTTACTAAAGCTGGAAATTGTTCCGGTTGGGATCTTGACAGCGTTGCAAATGGGTATTATTCTATGGACTCTTCTTCTTTTACATGCAATTTTTAATTTTCCTTTGTCTCTCTCTTTTCTTTTCTTTTCTTTTTATTAAAATTTTAGATTAAAACTGATCAAATAAAATTCCTCGATACTGCTTTAGAATCCAAATTTAATACAAATATACATCGATCAAAAGAATTTCAAATTAATTCAGCATGCTTCAGTACTGTGGAAATACATATCTTCCTTGAATAATTGAGTTCATATAATCCCTTTAAACTATCCTCCATTTGGTAATATCCATTCAAACTTTCAATTGAAACAATGTCTTTCTTTGACTATCAAAAATTAAGAAAATACGTTTAATAGAATAAAAACAAAAAAACCAAAAACTCTATAAAAAAAATAAAAATAAAAAAAAACCTAAAACTATAAATAAATAGTAAAAAAAAATAGAAATCAGGAGTGGCCAAATTAATTTTTATTTTTTTTTAAAAAAATTATTTCTTAAAGAAAAATTAAATTTTCTTTTAAAAAAATTATATATTCTTTCTTTTTAGAATTTATAGGGGTATTTATGTTTTAATAAAAATTTATAAAGTTATTTTATCTTTTTGACTGGCTTTGGAGGACATTGACAATTTTTTAGTAATTTGAGGGACATTGTTATAGTTCAAAGTTTAAGAAAGACATGGTCAATTGAGTGGTAGTTTGGGGGATATGGATTTTTTTTTTCCTTGGATTTGAAATGGGTCATTCATGGGTCCAAAAAACGACATTTTTAGTGCTACGTTACATTTTTCTGATGTCAAATTAAAATAATAATCATTTTAAATTTCATTAAAAATATATATATAATAATTAAAATATGAAAAGAACAATAACAAAAAATTAAAGGAGCCCCAAGGCCTAATGGACCCCCTAGGGACGAGCCACGAGCCACCCTTTTCCATCCGGCCCCATCCCCACCCAGCCGTCGGGGTGCCCCTCTGGGTTCTTTTTTTTTTTTAATTGTTTTTTTTTTTTTAGATTTTAATTTAATAAAATTAAAAGTTATTTAAATTTTACGTGTCAAAAATGCTGATGTGGCACTAATAGACGTCATCTTATTGGACAAAAAAACACACGGAATGACCTATTTTAAATCTAGGACAAACCTTAAAAGTGAAAGTCCAATGAAAAAAAAATGCTGAATGAGAGATCACAAAATGCACGTTTACTTAGATATTGATCATAGATTTACTATTAAATGTATATATCTACTAATTCACATTTATCTTAATTTTTCATTTAACCTGATAATAATACCCAATGTTGTAAACAATTTTAAAGAGTGAACTTTCTCTGTATTTTTTTTTTAACTATTTTGACTCACGGAGCCACATGCATCACAAAAGTTGATATGTGACGATATAGAAGGCTGTAAGATCAGTCCCTAACTTCTTTCTTTCGTATTTATGATTATTATTATTTTTTGGAGAAACTATTTTGTCACATTTGCAACGAAATACCATTGTCTTACACTTTGCAGTTTTTCTTAATTTGTCACTTGTGGATTAATTGTCCTTCACGATTTGGAAATTCACAGGCTTGCATCTTCCCTCCAATATTGAGCTAAATGGAATTGTCTTTTCTATTCTTTTAAATTTTATAAAAAAACTGATAGAAAAGAAGTAACATTGAGCTAAATGGATTGAAGAAAATTAGTGTTTGAGCTAATGATTTATGTTCTGTGCCCAATCTAGCTATCAGTAGATCAAGATCATGCCATCTAGAGAAACTTTTTTTTTTTTTTTTCTCGAATTATCAAACCTAGGATTGCTTTTTAGATCAAATATCATACACTTGAGAGGAATGATATTAACCCTAGTACAATATTCAAGACAAACATGAAGTTGGGAGACAAACTCAATATATTAGAATTGATCTCGGTTACAATATATGTACTATGTTTGAAATCATAAGAAAATCTAAGGACTTAATTGTGGGAATTAAAAACTTAAAAGACTAAATTAAAATCGCATAAAACCTAAGACTAAATTTGATTTTTTTTTCCTTTTATTTAATTCATTATTTTGAGTTGCACATATGAATCTTTCTTAAGACTCTATTTACTTCAACGGTTTATGTAAAAAAATATTTTCAATGAAGTCTTTTTTCTTAAAAATGTTTTTTGTCAAAAATATTTTACAGCGTTTACTGTACACATGGAAAGTCAAAGTTTATATATATATATATATATATATATATATATATATATATATATATATTGCCGTTTAAAGTGTGATAGGCCCATCCTAAGATTTAGAAATTTGGAGTTTTTAATCCAAGTTGGATTGGACCAAGAAAAATAGAAAAGAGGAAAAAAGGAAAGAACAGTTTGAGGCGTGAAAGAAAAGCAAAAAAATAAAAATAAAAAAGGACAAAGACAAACAGAAGGCTTTTAAATGCTGATTGATGCTAGCTTCATGGACGGGTTTGAAATTAATTTAGGAAGAAAAATGTCATGAAAGTCAAGTTTAATAAAAACAAGACGAGTTGACGCATCAGCAATTAACAATCACAAAACCAACCAATTCAATTGGCTATCATATGATTTGATTTCAAAATTCTAAGATTGTTTCATGGTAAAATGATTTAAAAAAAAAATCAATTTTTATGAAAATAGCTTTACAAGTACTGGGCAAGTCCTGACAGGGTCTCGGGCAAGTTCCGACGAGGTCTCGGGTAAGTTCTGGCGAGGTCCCAGTCAAGTCCCGGGTGAGTCCTGAGCAAATCCCAGCAATGTTCTTGGCGGATTTTTATAAGGTCCGTCGATTTGAGAATGTTTGAATGGTTTACGATACAATTTTTCGAAAATTAAAGAAGAATTTTTTATTAAAAGGAAAATATTTTTCATTGACCATTGTTTTTACGTTGTAAAATGAGGAAATTATTTTTCGAAAACTATTTTACGTCGAAGTAAACAAAGCCTAAATGTTTATCATAAAAAGAACATTCCAACCCTCTAAGTAATTTAGGGTTGAAATATATGAATCTCAATACACTCTGCACATAGTTACCACCATCCTGGTCCATCCACAAGAACATGCCAACGCCATGAACAGAGGTGCAATATCCTATAGTCCGACCTCTTGTTGCATGCATGTCAGTGGCCAACTGATCATCATCAATCGCTGGGTCCTCGAAGACCGACATGAAGGATTTTCTCAAGGAAGATGCTACGTACGGTCAAGCTAGGGTTTTCAATGGCCGTGCACCATTGCACATGAGGAAGTTCAGGTCTGCCCTTCCCGAAAAGTTCTTGTTGCACTTCTTAGTAAATTATGCATGCATTTTTAAAAATGAACTCATTTAGCTACAATTTGAAAACGTGAAGCCATAACTTTTTTTTTTTTTTTTTTAAATACACTCTCAAGCGTGACCTTTTTAAAAAATAATAATAATAATAACAACAATAAATAACATGACAATTTAAAAACAAAACATGTACATTGTTAATTGTTAAATTTAATCTGTACCATGAAACTTTAATGTAAATTACTACGTTAATTTGCAAAAAAAAAAAAAAAAACCACCTAGTAATAAAAATGGTGGAGCTTCGGACAAAACTCACTAGGCACTTGGGACAAGATCCTCTCCCAAAGGCAAAAAATTGTCCAACCAAATGACAATTCTGCCCTTCTGTTTAAACCAACCGACTTTCCAATTCCCCAATTCTCCGTATATAAATCTTCTCCGCCGAACAATCCTAAACAAAATTCCCAAATCTCCTCGACCCTTAAAATTGTAACCCCGCCCAACCAGCCGCGCTCATCACAAATACTCCATGAAGAGAGGCACCGGCCATCTGGTCGTTCAATCAACTGATGATGGTTCATCATCTCGTCTTTCTCCTTGCGTCGTCCTCATCCATATCCATATCCCGGGGGGGCGTTCAGGGTGGTATACCTTGACGATTCCTACGGACGCGGTCGACGGTGAGGAAGGGTCGATCCTTAGAGTTTGGAAGGGAAGTATTCCAGTTGAGTTGCCAGCTAGCTTTGCAGTGCTAGGCTCCGAGCTGTTCTGTGTTGGTGGCAGACTACGCCGCCCTGGTTTTCCTCCATGGTATTTTTCTTTATCTCAATCGCCAATTCCCGATGTCTATGCATTAGACATTAATAGTCCCGGAGAGAAAGATTGGATCCGTGTTGAATCCACGATTTCTCCAAGATTGGAACCTCATTGCTTAGTCATAGGCGGTAAATTGTATGTTTTATCTGGATTTGATCGTGCCGCTTATGATTCTTCTTCTTCTGATCCTCATGGTGAGGTTTTTGACCCCGTGACTGGGTTATGGGAAGCCTTGCCTTATACTCCACGGCCTATGAAATCTCTCATGATTTCCGCTGCCCTTGAGAATCCAAACAGGATTCTCGTTGCTTCAAGAGAGATTGATGAAGCTTGTTCCTTCTTTACATACGACGTGCAGAATCGTTCTTGGCAATGTCTTAAGCCTTGTCTTCGCATTTTGCACCGTGATTGTCCTGTGGGACGGCGAGGAACGGCTATTGCGGTAGGAAATATTTTGTATTGGATTACAGAAAAGGCTAAATTGCTTGCCTACGATTTAGACTTTGATTTGTGGCTATTGGGGAGTATTGAAGGCCCGGGAATTCCCTGGGTTGTATGTCAGAGGTGGCACCTGCCCCATCTTCCTTGTTTAATCCATTTGGAGGATCAAAGATTCTGCATTATACAACGTACAGCTGATAATGATCAATATATTGAGTGTGTCCTATTTGATGTCTCTCCAATGCCCAAGAAGAAGAAATTGCGTATATCCTTTGTTTCCACCATCAAATACCAGACGGATCATCCCGTTATCATCACGCATTGCCTTTTACTGTAAGTTTAATCGCTTTCTCTCTATCGATATTCTTGTCTTTTAATTACGAAACCCTAACATCTCATATCTTTAATTACACATTAATTATATTCATATTCATATTCTAGTGCCTGGTACGTCTTTGTGAAACACATGATAACAAAATATGGATGAAAACAACTAGGGATCAAGCACAATTAATATTTCATCCTCATGGACTTGTGAGTCTTTCTTTGGGTATTATTGAAAAGCTTTTAAGTACTGAATTTTCCACTTTTGAACAGAAGATTACCTCGAAGGGTTTCATAGATAGGAATTAGAAAGCGGCCTTTATAAGTAGCAAGAGCGTCAATTCATTCTCATTCAGATTAGGTGAAATTTATTATTATTATTGGTAAAACTAATAATTTATTAATGATGCTATTTTCTTATATATAGTGTGTACCATATTATTTTTCTAACCAGTGGTGAGGAAATATATGAAGGATGCATGCTAGTGGGACTGATTTGATATATGTGGGTGTGAAGCCGAAGTACATATTTAATCTATAACAATAGCAAAAGGATGAAATACGCTGTAAATCTAGAATTGTATTGCTGCCTTTATTTATTTTATTTTGTCTCTTCTCCTTTGGGTGGGTCTCTTGGAAAAGAGATATATGTATCAGATTTTGGTGTATTTCGACGGCTTTATGTCCTGTACAATGAATTCCTTGGAGAGGTTTTTTAATGGTTAATATTGAGTACGTCCTATATATTGAGTGCATCATCCTATTTGATGTCTATCCAGCGCCCAAGAAGAAGAATTTGTAAGTATATTAATTGTTTCCACCATCAAATATAAGACATGTCAACCCACTCTTATCATAGATTGCATTTAACTAGCTGATGTGTTCTTTCAGTAGGAAGGCCGTGCGTAGCAACTCGGCTCACATTTCACAGCTGCCACGGATAGCACCTTTTGATGTTGATCAAACCTCGGAGGATGAGGACAAGGTTTCCTGGCAGTCTGATGCGATCATTGCTCACATCGATAAACGCATGGACCATTTGAAGCAATTCTTCACCATACAGTTAGACCAGGTGAGGAAGCAACTACTAGGCCAGCTTGAGGAGCTTGCCTGGGAGCATTTCACTGCGGAGCAAAGGCAAGTAGGCGAGGTTGAGCAGCTTGTCAGGGAGCAGTTCGCCACATTCACTGCAGAGCGAAGGGCGGTAACCAACCGTATGCCGAAGGACCACTAGATTCTGGAGGAGGTCTAGATCAATGTGTGAGACTGAGACCTGTGGAATTTTCACTTGGGAGGGGCCGGATGTGACAATCCTAAGCCCTTTAGATTAAAAAAAACAAAAGGGGGGGTTTAGCTTCAGTTAGCATCGAGAATGAACCATTGAAAAATATATATATATTAATAAAAATATATATAGTTATATCTGTATATGTTTGTATATATAATAAATAAATAATAACAATAAAAGAAGAAAAAAAAACCCTAAGCTGCCGCCTACTTAAAAGAAAACTCTATAACCCTTTCCATGTCTCTATTTTTGACAACCTATTTAATGGAATAGAGCCGTTCTTGCTGCGCGCACACCAAGAAAAAGAAGAAAAAAAATTCCTGCCCTTACTTTTTCTGCCTTGTTTGCCGTATTGTCATCTAGTGGGAAAAGGGAGATATTTTTCTCTTTCACGTGTAGTACCTATCTATCCCACACGTGAAGAGAAATTATTTTTTTGGTGTCTTACAAAATTTTCTTTAATTTAAAAATTTGATAATTCACGCAATATATGTATCACAAACAAATATTTATAAAAGTTTATAAATATGTGCTCAAATTGATATATTAAAAATGTAATACATCAATACTACATCAAAAAGATTATTAGCACTATATCAAAAAGATAGAAATACAAAAAAAAAAAAAAGTCTAAAACTATACTTTACGATCTTTTAGAAGTACAAAATCATCAAATATCGAATCTAAATCAAAACTTTTAGCAATTTCCCTTTCAATATAAATAACTAAACTATTTGCAAGAAAATTATCCTCTATTTTGTTACGAAATTGTGTTTTAATAATTTTCATTACTAAAAATGCTCCCTCAGTAGTTGCTGTAGACATTGAAAAAGTCAAAACAAGATGAATCAATCTATCAAAAGGATAGTATGTCTTTGATTTTTGTGCCTTTGCTAATGCTTAGTATAGTTCTGCAATGAAAGACAAATTATGTTATTAACTGGTTTTTTTTTTTTTTGCCATGTTAGATTTTCTTACTTATTTATTAGGATAACTTCATTTTAAACCCTTGAATTACCACACGATTTGACAAATCTCCAAATTTTAAAACATCTCAAATTGAATCCCTCAGTCAGATTTTAAACGATGATTTGATGTTGAGAGCTAGGTTTTGATGTTTTGAGGTTTTAAAAGTTTAAGGGTCCAAATTGAGAAGTTATGATGTTTAGGTTCTGATGGACCAAATACCTTGAATCTGTGGAAGTTTAAGATTGCATATGACAAATTGGTAATTGTTCTTGGATTTGCAGGCAAACGGGATATTATTTTACTTTGATGATCGCCTCGATCAGGCACTATGCTACTAAACAGTTGACAAAGGTAAGAGATGCATGATCAATGGGAAAAGCTTGTTTGTCCCTATCTTAAAAATGTCGTTGTGGACTATGTATTGCATATTCTCAAACTGAAAGTTTGTCTAATCTTTGTTTGTGGAAGATTATGTTTTAACTCTTTGGAAGTTCCAAAATCTCCAGGTGGAAGGTTTGGAAGAATTCTTTTTGGTTCATGACAATGCATTTCTACATCATTCTCAGTCCCATATGAGGTCTCTCTAACACTTGGGACAATTGGCTGGGAAATTCTGGAAATCTTTTTGTAGTTGCTTTGGAAAGACATAGTTTGCTTTTCGTTTTCCCTGACACCATATTATAATGTCTTCAAGCATCAGGTAAATTGTCAATTTTAGACTTGAAAATAATTGTTCTTGCCTCCTATACATCACATTTTTCTTGTTCATTTTCTGATTAGGTTTTCCATTGGATGCCATCATGTTTTGTTATATCACAATTCCATATTAAATTCTGTTATTCATATTCAAATTGGTAGGCATGCTTTGAAAAAAGCTTAGGCATTACAAAGAGTTAACAAATCCTATTCGTGTTTACAGGATTGGCGTTGATGAGTGGTTACGTTTTTTTTCCGTGCAGCATGTGTTTGCCATTTTTTTATTGCTATTGGTTTCTTGAAAGTACCGGAAAACCAACCCTTCCAGTTTTGGCTCAAGTAAGCTACATATCTAAGACCATTTTTTTTTTTTTGTGAAGATATTAGCAATATGAGAGCGTCTTGGGTGGTGCTCTTGCACAAAAATCAGCTTTGGTGCAACCCACTCACCATTTGACACCTCACCTATTCCAAAAAATTACAAAAAGTTTGTAGGTTAACAAAACATAGGATTCCTCACATTTTTTCTAAACCATCCCCTGCAGCCACCGGTTCCACCACGCCCAACCGCCGCCTTCCGCCATCCACCGCCTCCGGCGAACCAAAAAAAACGCACAGCCTCAAAAATTGATTATAATGTCTAAAAACTCGTTTCTAATGCCTCAATTTAATTTTGGATTCAAAACTAAAAACCTAGGGGGAAGGTTAACCCTTTTGGAGATTTTATCACCCTAAAAATTGCCGGATTCATGTGAAAAATAAAATTAAAAAAAAAACCAAAAAACAAGATCTAAAGCAAGATCCATAAAAAAAAAAAAAATCAAAAAGTCAAAAAATGGGAGCAAAACCCATAAAAATATCAAAAAATGTCGTCGTCAGAGCCGATGGCTGGTCAAACCCAGGCCGGCCAGACCCAAGCCGGCTGTGGGTCCGCACAAGCCCACACGCAAACCCCAACCCGACGATGAAGATGAAAACCTGCTCCTCCGAGTCTCCGGCAATTGAAGGCAGCAGCGATCTCCGGCGGCAGCAGCAACCTGGCGACTTCATCGTTTGTTCAGCCAAGATGCTTGTTCAGTGTTGATTTCCCAAGATGCTTGTTCAGCCAGACGGCAATCCTAATATGAGATTTCCTATTAGAGCTGGTGGAGGTCATGCCAATGGAGCAAATGACATGGAACTCGGATATCCATTTGTTTACAAGCATCTAGGAAGCATGGCAACCATTGGCAGATACAAGGCTCTCGTAGATCTTAGGCAGAGCAAGGTGAGTTTTACAACCTTCGTGTTTGATTGTTATATTAGCATATATAATCTAGATTTTGGAGTTCAAAGGTATCTTTATCTTCTTGTAGGAGTCTATGCCTACATACATTTCTTCTCCCACCCTGTTCCTGATAGTTTGGATGACTGGTTTGCGGGGTCTATATACTACTGCGGTTTGGCACGTTTCCTTGGGATATGTTGAGCAGAGTGCAAATGACTTTGCCGCCACATCTCCATGGTGTGAATCCACTTAATTTGAATTCGAAGATTATCTCAAATTATGGAACTTTTTCTTGCACAGGCGTGAAGTGAAGAAAACAGTGAACATGTCTACGATGAATACCCATGATTGTTTGTCCTGTTTTATAGAACCATGCAAGTTAATTCTTTTTGTTCCACTTTAGGAAACTGGATGCAACTATGAAGTTCATCCTCAAGGAGATGAAATCGCATCTCCTTTTCGCTAGTGGGCTCACAATAATGAGCATCCTATTGGAGTTGCTTCAATAATAGATATGCGCACGCGCACACCACCAGAAGTATAGAACAACAAAGTCCAATAAAGAAGAATAAATAAGGTTTCCATTGTTGTCCTAATCAATCACAAAAAAAAAAAAAAAAAAACTAGAAAACTAAAGCACGACACAAGAAGGAACACTAAATAATTGGTAAATCCTAATACCAATTGTTAAACTAATCCAAATGGATTGCTAATCAGAAAGACAAAACAAAGGAGGCCAAGCCTTAGATACCCTGCTTAAGCATTGATCGAACCTTCATTGGAAGACCATAAAGCCGTATAAACCCAGCAGCATCAGCCTGATCATAGATCAAGCTGTCTTCAAAAGAAGAGATATCTTTCCTGTAGAGGCTATAAGGGCTACTTCGGCCTGTTACATTAACAGAACCTTTGTATAATTTGAGTTCAACTGAACCTGTCGTAGACTCGGTAATCTTCTCCATGAATGCATCCAATGACTCGCGGAGTGGGTCAAACCATCTGCCTGCATACACTAATTCTGCATATTTGAGGGCGAGTGAATCTTTAACTTGCATGGTTTCTCGATCAATAGTTAAAGACTCCAACTCTCGTACAGCTGTGAAGAGGATCGTCCCACCAGGAGTTTCATACACTCCACGGCTTTTCATACCAACAAGTCGGTTTTCAACCATGTCAACTCGGCCAATTCCATGCCTCCCACCAATCTTGTTGAGTTCTACAAGTAGAGATGCCGGAGAGAGCCTCTTCCCGTTGACTGAAACGGGAAGACCCGATTCTACCCCGATTTCAACATATCTATAGGGAATGATGGCATGGGAAAGAAAAATTATAAAATAGCATACTCATCAATAGAGGTGTCAAATGGAGAACTTGAAATAAAAACTTACTCTGGTACACTCGGTGCATCTTCTGGGTCCACCGTCAACATGTACATATCCTTCTTAGGCTCGATTGCCGGGTCTTCCAGAATATCACCCTTTAATGGCATAGAATATACACATATGAGGAGAGAGAGAGAGAGAGGTGATCAATTAGAAAAGGCAGAGGCATATGACAAGACAGAGGAGGAATGACTGCACGTAGAAGATGAAGGAAGTAGTGGACAATTCAATTGCACCATAACAAAATAGGGAAAGGAGAGGGGAATACTACCTCATGGCTAAGGTGCCATAAGTTCCTGTCCCGGCTGTATATGGATTTTTTTGTGACTGGGACGGGCACATTATGCCTCTTAGCATATTCAATAGCATCTTCTCTTCCTCTAATATCCCATTCCCTCCAAGGAACTACAACATTTAGCTTGGGATTCAGAGCAAAGAATGTAAGCTCAAAGCGAACCTGATTACACAAAACAGCAAGGGAGATTCATGTAAGACATAAATTCTAGAAGGGGTCATAAAGCCTAGAGCTCAATCACAGGGCATGCCTGATCATTTCCTTTTCCGGTGCATCCATGAGAGACAGCATCAGCTCCAACTTCTTTCGCAACATCCACCATGGCCTGTTTTTTTTTTTTAATGAAATTGTTTTAAAGAAGTAAATACATATAAATCCAAACAGAAAAAGGAAAGAAGCTTCTTCAACAAAAAACTAGTACAATTTAACAAAGTTCAAAGTATCATGAGCTTACTTTTGCAATAACAGGGCGGGCCATGGAAGTTCCCAGCAAATATTTCCTCTCATAAACAGCACCAGCTCTCAAGCAAGGAAATACGTAGTCTCGCACAAATTCCTCCCTCAAGTCCTTCACCACTAACTGAGAAGCCCCACTGGCTTTAGCCTTCTTCTCCAGGCCTTCCAATTCCTCTACACCCTATGAATTTTAACAATCAAAAAAGACAAGAATGAGGTCAATAATACAGGAGGAAATGAAGAGTATCATCTGAAAACTACATACTTGACCAACATCCGCAGTGAAGCAAACTACTTCACATCCATAGTTCTCCCTGCAACGGGAAAGTTAGGAAAAAAAAAAGATTAAAAAAAAAAACAAAAACAATCACTTACGTAATCAGAGTAGCATATAACGTTTAAAATGAAATGACTGGACAAGTTTCTCTTTTCTTTGTAAATATTTGACAAAATCGACAAAAGAAAATGTCAAGCGTAGAACAAACATTTGATGAGGCAAAATTATGAATGGCAGAAAACAGGGAGTATGAAACAGGAAAGATACCTTAGCCATGGGACAATGACAGATGTGTCTAAGCCACCACTATAGGCTAGAACAACTTTGTCCAGTTTACCACGTAATCCTCTAGCCTTTGTAGCTTCCATAACTGCATCTCGAGGCCAAATCATAAGAAGCGTTACAAAAAACAGTTAAATCTCAATCAATGCATTTAAAAAAAAAAAAAACAATAATATAAATTTGGTGTTTTGCACCCTTCAATAAAAGGCAGATACCTTAACTTTAAACACCAAAACATAACATAACCCTTCACACTAAATAATTTTTCTTCTCTTGACAAAATTATTTATAGACGAAGTATTCATTGATAAAATTACAATTGCCACTGTTTTGGTTGGTTTTAAAAACTCTGATGTTGAGAGTCCAAAGGTAGGGTTCTATTGCGTGTAGTGGACGTTGGCTTATAACAAATGGAAAAGTTTATGAGATTTATTTGAATTATTCAGTGTTTACCGTGTTTTCATGTGTTTTTACATGATGTCTTTTACCGAAGGCTGTACAACTACACCACTACATCCTAATAGAATGTTATTTCTCTATCTATATATATATATATATAAAAGACCTTTTTTTTTTGACAAAAAAAGAACACTTAAATGTGCCGGGACAAACGGGTTTGAAACCCTACCCAACCCAAGGCCTAACTTATGACCCGATTAATTTTCATCTCCATGCCGCCGGGTAAGGTTAACCTTATGATTTTTTAAACCCTACTCGTTTCACCCTATGGGTGACACGAGTGCCTCACCACCCAGAAACCAGCGCCGCCACCACCTCACGCTGAATGTAGCGTTTTTGTCAGTGCCACCACCGGTTACAGACGAGTCACGCGGCGTGGACCATCGTCAGCCATCCTCATGCGGTGGGGCTGCTTCGCCGTCTCACAAGACGGAAAGCATCGTTGGGCCACCGCCGTCAAGCCTTATGCGGTGGCCACCTACGGCTCAAGCAGCGCGAACAGAGGTCCTATCTCCCTAGCGCCGACCGTCGAACGGCGCGCCACTGTGTGACACGTAAACCGCAACACCCAAATCCTTCGCAACCACTCCAGATGGTTGCTCACGGTCACAGAGGATGCGGTGCAGTGCTTCGATGATCGAGCACCAACACGAACCTCAGCCTCCATGGACGCAACGTATGCACTTAATTAGTGTCTCATGACTCTCATGCAAACCGAGGATCAACAACAAAACTTAATACAAAACATGCATTATGCTAAAATATACAACGAAAATCATTCAGAATTACCTTCCGCCATGTTTACTCAAAAGCGAATCAAAAAACTCAGCAACAAAATAACGTAGAGAAGCGTCTTCACCGTGCCTACTAATATCTAATTTATGAAATATATGCACCGACTTTGTTTATTGGTATACCAGCTAATATCAATGAATAAAAATTCTAATGATTCTGATTCCGTAATTAATTGGGAGCCTTAAGCCTTAATTTCCTAAATTATGGTAAATAAGTAATTAAGAAAGACATTAATATCATTTGATTCTCTTAAAATCTCAAACATTCTATACTTCAATATTAAAATAATTACTAGCATTAAATAAGGAAATTAAATAATATATTCATATATCAAGGTTATTCTTAAATAAAATTCTCATGTTGAACGGAAAGTTTTTTGTTTTTTTTAAAGAGAAATCAAGGGAATTTTATTAGAGAAACAACTTAAGTGCGACATTCGACAAAGATAATATCATAAGTATAATGAGAAACTTCTTCAATAATACATTGTTCTATGCTTAAAAATAAGGCTTCTTTAGTTTATGGCAGGAAAAGTTGGGCAAGAATATCATCGCGATCCTTGTGAATTTTTTTTTTTTTTTTTTGGGCATGATGGACGATAAATTACTAAAATGTAATGGCCTGCATATTTTACATAATGTAAATAAAATGTGGTCCGCTATACCTCTCTTAGGCCACCTCTGAACCAAGTGTTTGTGTTTTTTATTTGAGAGTAAAATTATAATTGTATAAGTATACCAAAATTTATAAGCTTATTTTGAGCCATAAGGATTTGTTTTGGTTACAACTGATTTAATAATGTTATCTCAAATTAATAGAAAATCCTTTGAATAAAATTTAATAATAAGCAATACGCAATCATTCCTCATACCCCCCCCAAAAAAAAAAAACCGCCATTTGGTGATGCCACATCACCAAATGGTGACGTGGCAAAATGTGCCACGTACGTTACTAAAATATTTTGGTAACGTGCTAAGTTGACATGTTACCATTTGGTGGTGTGTTAAAAAATGACATGTTTCCCTCCGTTAGTAACGTGTCAATATCTAACACGTTACTATTTGGTAAATTGTCAGAATTTGACACATTACTAAAGTCCCATTATTAACTTTCACTTTGGTTACCCGTCACACACGTTGCAACTGACACGTTACCATCCGTTAGTAATGTGTCAATGGTCTTAACATGTCACTAACAATCCGTTACAAAAAAAAAAAAAAAATTTGTAGTGTCACCACCATGGTCCGCAACCAAGCCACTCTTGCAGACAACTCAAGTCAAGCCAAAAATTATAGAAACCTTGTTCATCTTCAAAATCTAGCTCAGAAGCGAAACAGAGAAACCATACAGAGATTCCACCTTTCATTTTTCACTCTCACAATGTATTCAATAGTTTCTTATATATCACATCTTATGCAATTACAATAAAACATTGAAAGAACGTGATGACAAAAGAAACTTAATTGAATAATATGACGAAAACATTTTTCACTCTCACAATAAATTAATCCTAAAGTTGAAGAGAAAAACAATTGTGTTTTGCTTTTTATATTTGAATAATATGATAAATCTAACGAATAAACCATTTTTCAAGGAAATATTGACTAAATTGTTCTTGTCTTCACAGGAAATAAGATATATTGTCGTCCTTTGATGATCGCCTCAGGCACAATGGTACTAAACAGTTGACAAAGGAAAGAGATGTATGATTAATAGGAAGAATTTGTCTGTCTAAAAAATGCTCCTGTGGATTATGTATTGGACATTCTCAAATTGCAAGTTTTAGTCGTCTGATCTTTATTAATGTGAAAGATTATGTTGTCAATTGTAAAAGGTAAAATCCAAAGGAACTATTTGTCTCTTAAAAGGAACTTTAGTTATGGATCTTTTCATTTTTCATCTAGTAGTTTAATTCTCTCTGTCAGAAGTTTGTCTTGTCTGTAAGATTGTCAAGGATGTTAAAACTCAGAATTAGTTCATTCTTAATGATGGCACAGAGGTTCCATATGGGTTATTAGTTCCCCCTCCTCTTGTTAACTCCCTAGAACTTCCAAAATCTCAAGGTGGAATGTTCCCCTCCTCTTGATAACCCCAATGTTACAGTCTTACAGATGATGACATCTCTAAAAGCGAGGACTAAGAGCGCAATTCCTTCCAAATGTAAGGTTAAGGTTAAGGTGAGTTAAGAATTTCATATGATTTTAAAAAAAAAAAAAAAATTATAAAATTTTAAATTATGTGAATTTTTAGTCGTTTGTTACATCGAACAGTTTGAAAAATGTTATCTATTAAAAAAGTTGCATGATACTAAGATAACCAAAAAAATAAAAATAAAAAAGTTTTTCCTCCACTTTTGAAAAGATGCTTCTTTTATTAAGTAAATTAAAACACAATTTTTAACTCATAACTTTTTTACGACATAAAGCAAAGCATAAGAACATGATGAAAATATGTTAAATTTTCATTGATACAATGTCATTTTCCAAATATATATAACATTTTTCACACCGTTAGATGAGGTAAAAAATGACTTTGAATTCACATGATTTGATCATTTATAGTGGATCTTATTCCATCCTTGGTGCTTTTTTTTTTATGATCTAGTTTTTGTTTGGATCACAGGTTAACAAAGAGAGCATTTATTTATTTATTTATTTTGTTTCTTTTTATTTGAAAGCCTGATTTATGGCGGTTGTTTTCTATGATGTCAACGAGTGAATACTGTAGACAGATGTGGCGGATAAGAAAGCGAAATTGATTTGGAAAAATGAATGAGAAACAATTTTCTGCAGTCACTCGAATTCCGTCACAGACGCCAACTGTCTGCCTTAACCAGCTGCCACGCAATCAGTCCTCAACACCGTCCATCTCTTGACTCGCCCGCTCACAGATGTATGTAGCAGAGAGCTCAAGTCAAAGCCAAAAAGTGAGAACCGTTTGAGAGACCCATTTTCATTTTTCACTCTCACAATGGCTTGGTACAGAAGCCTAATCCGAGTCTCCGGCATCAAACCCAGAAACAGAGCGCCAAACCCATTTTCATTGGCTTCTCTGGCGGGCTTGAGCACCGAAGCCACCAATAAGTACTCTGGCCTGGGGCCGACGGTGCCCGCGGAGAAGCCGAGGGTGGTGGTGGTGGGCTCCGGGTGGGCCGCTTGCAGGCTCATGAAGGGCCTCGATACCAACCTCTACGACGTCGTGTGCGTGTCTCCTCGGAACCACATGGTGTTCACGCCCCTCCTGGCCTCCACCTGCGTGGGGACCCTGGAGTTCAGGTCCGTTGCCGAACCCATCAGCAGGATCCAACCCGCCATCTCTCGCGAACCGGGGTCCTACTTCTTCTTGGCCAATTGTACGGGCATCGATGGCGATAATCATTCGGTATGTTAGCTTCCCTTTTTGGGTTTGCTGGATTGTAGGAAAAGATTTGACTTTTTGCGAACATTGCGTGAAAAAGCTCTTTTTAGAAAGTTTGATTGAATAGTAATCAAATGGGGGGAAAAAAAAAAGAGAAAAGGGAAAATTGATTGAACTGAAATGTGGGTATGGAAAAATTGTAAGTAAAATTGTAATTTTTATTTGTTCCTGCTTTAAAAAAAAAAAAAATAGTCTTTTTGGGCAGTAGTGAGGTAATGGGCTACAGTTTTGGAGGGTATTAGTTGGTGATAATTTTACGGCTTCTCAAATTGCAGGACTTCCTTTGTTATAAACCTTTTTTTTCCCCTGTTGGTTTCTTTTTTCTTTTTCTTTTTTTAATCGAGAAAAATTGCGTTTTTGTTTAAGCTATAATAAGTTATAGAATTCCATTTGATTCAGTAGCTTGGGTACAATCTGCAAAATAAGAAAGAGTCGAACTAATTTCATGACCAAAGTTGAAGGGAAAAGCAGTTGTGTTTTGCTTATTATATCTGAATAATATGATAAATCTAACGAATAGTCTACTTACACATATGTGGGTCTATAGCAATCTTGGAGTTTTGAATTTCACAAAGGCTCAATTGTAAGAAAGTTGGTCTTGGATGATTGAAGGTGCATTGTGAGACTGTTACTGGTGGACTGGACACCTTGGATCCGTGGAAGTTTAAGATTGCATATGACAAATTGGTTATTGCTCTGGGGGCACAGCCCTTAACTTTTGGAATCCAAGGGGTGAAAGAACATGCAATTTTTCTTCGGGAAGTTTATCATGCCCAGGAAATTCGTAGGAAGCTGCTCCTAAACTTGATGCTTTCTGACGTGCCTGGTATGCTATTTCAATAATTTTTCTTTCTTTCTTGAATTAAGAATGAGATCATATGAATTGAAAATGCTACTATTGAATTTGGGTTGGAATCAGGCATTTCAGAGGAAGAGAAAAGCAGACTTCTACACTGTGTTGTTGTGGGAGGCGGTCCCACGGGAGTTGAGTTCAGCGGTGAACTAAGTGATTTTATCACAAAAGATGTTCGCCAAACACATGCGCATGTGAAAGATTATATCCACGTTACTTTGATTGAGGTTTGCTTAATAAAAATTTGAGCTATGAGATATTCTTGTACAAAGATTTCCTTTAAACTATTTTCTCTGTAGTTATTGCTATCCACACAATCACCTTGCTTGAAAAAGGTTCTGTATTTGCTTCTAGGCATCCCTAGAACTATTATTGTGACAAAAAAATCATTGCAGTCTTGCAAAAGATGTTTTGAGGAAATATTGATTAAATTGTTCTTGGATTAACAGGCAAACGAGATATTATCTTCCTTTGATGATAGCCTCAGGCACTATGCTACTAAACAGTTGACAAAGGTAAGGGATGCATGATTAATACGAATAACTTGTTTGTCCGTGTCTTAAAAATGTTGCTGTGGATTATCTATTGCATATTCTCAAAATGAAAGTTTTAGTCTGGTCTTTGTTGTGGAAGATAAAATTGTCAATTGTAAAAGGTAAAATCCAAAAGGAACCATTTTTCTCTGAAAGGAACTTGGAGCTTCTCCTAAGGATATGTAAGACACCTCTCGCTAGCAACAATTGGGATATTCTACAACTGTGGACATTGCAATCATTAACCCCCAACAACTAACCAACAATTCCCCCTCAAAAAAAACAAATTAGTTATGGATCTATTCATTTAGTAGTTTCTCTCAGTCAGGAGTTCGTCTTGTCCGTGGAATAGTCAAGGATGTTAAAGCTCAGAAGCTAGTTCTTAATGATGGCACAGAGGTTCCATATGGGCTGTTAGTGTGGTCTACGGGTGTTGGTCCCTCTCCTCTTGTTAACTCTATGGAGCTTCCAAAATCTCCAGGTGGAAGGTTAGTTACTAGTTCTTTTTGGCTCATCACAATGCATTTTTACATTATTCTCAGTTCCATATGAGGTTTTTGACCAATTAATACTTGTAGTTATTAAACAGTTTTGATGGGGGAAATTTCCTATTCTGGTAAAGATGGTCCAAAATTAATCAACAAGGTCTGTCTAACACATGGGACAATTGACTGGGAAATTCTGGAAATCGTTACCCCGCCCCCGCTTATAATGTCTTGAAGCATCAACCAAGTTGGATATCAGTACTTGTATAGTATTTAGGTATTTAGGTCAATTTTACTCTTGAAAATCATTTGTATTGCCTCCTATACATCATATGTTTCTTGTTTCTTTTCTGATTTGGTTTTCCATTGGATGCTATAATGTTTGTTATATCACAATTCCATAGTACATTTTCACTTTTTACTCTGCATATCTATCTTATTCATATTCAAATTGGTTGGCATGCTTTGAAAACAGTGTAGGCATAGAACGAGTTAACGGATCCTATTCATGTTTGCAGGATTGGTGTTGACGAGTGGCTACGCGTTCCTTCCATGCAGGATGTGTTTGCGATTGGTGATTGCAGTGGGTTTCTTGAAAGTACTGGAAAACCAACCCTTCCGGCTTTGGCTCAGGTAAGATACTTATCTATGAACAGCCTTTTTTCTTTTTTGTGAAGATATTAGTATTCTTCCTAGCAAACTGTTGAAGTCGGAGATATCCCAGATGATTGCAGATTTGTGTTTGCATATTTCATGAATCAATAATATCTATAACATCCCACCTCATGTTTTGGAAGGTCAATCTTATTACTAAAAGATAGGGGAAAATTCAGTTTTAATCCCTGAAGTTTCAGTAGTTTTCAATTTTAACCCCAAAGTTTTAAAAGTGGCAATGTACCCATTTGAAGTTTTAAAAATTGACAATTTTAACCCCTGTTAGTTTTTTCCATTAAATTAGACAGAAAAGTATGAAATGACGAAACTACCCTTAGGCTTTTTTTAAAAATTTTTAATTTTCATCCATTTTAACGGAAAAAACTAACGGGGGGTTAACATTGCAAGTTTTTGAAACTTCAGGGGGGTGGATTGCAAATTTTTAAACTTTGGAGTTAAAATTGAAAAACCACTAAAACTTTAAGGGTTAATTTTTCCCTAAATGATAAAATGGCTAGTTCTGTTATATTAAACGAGCTTATAACCCAAGCAATGAGCGGGATTTTTAAGGTTATATTATAATTGTACTTTTTATAAGTATTATGAAATTTACTTTTTATAATTGTAAGAGGAAAACTTGAATTTTGCTTAATCAAAATATTAATATAAAATTAGAAAAAATTTCTAATATTGTTGGTGTAATACTTATTAGATTTCAACATAAATAAAACTCAAAATTATAAACATTTGAAAAAGTGTTTTGGTTGTAAAAAAAAATACATGCGAGATTCTTTGTTATAGTTTAATTTCAAAATTTAAACACATTTCTATCAAACTTTTCTTTATAGGTTGTAAAAAATATATATATCACACCTCTTTAAATAAAATATATTACTTAAAATATAAATTCGAGTAAATCATATAAATAAACAAAAAATCTCATAGGCGAATAAGCCTCGAAAAAATATTAAATAAGAAGTATGTTATATCGAACAATTAACAATTTTATAAACTAATGGATGCTAAGCAAAAAATAAGCTCCAAGATGACCGTTGTGATTTTACACTTTGGTTTGAACATCGAATATATAATTGTTCGTAGGATACTAATCATATATATATATATATATATATATATATTATAAAAATTATTTTTGCTAATGAAATAAAAAATAAATATCTAATCATTATGTTGAGTAAAAATCCGACAATCTATACAATTAATCATTAATATACAATTATATATTTATAAAAATAAAAAATAATGCAATGAAATTTTTTATTAATAATCGTTATGCCTATTTTATTTTTACATCCTATCATATAGTTCATCTAATTCAACTATAACATATAATATTATGTTATGTACATATTAATGTTAACCACAAGGAGTTGGCCCAAGTGGTGAAGGCCTTTGTTTTGAAGGTTTGCTCCTTTCAAGGTTCAAGATTCAAAACCTCATGGATGCAAACTGCTCTTTGGGGCCATCGGATTGGGGGTTCACCCCACTCCTTGCCGAGGGCACTGCACCCAGGATTAGTCGATGAAACTCCGAACACGGTGTAATCAAAAAAAAATGTACATATTAATGTGATTAAACATAATAATACATAATAATTTGATTTGTATTATTTGTTTCTATTTGATTTTGACATTAATAATACTTAATTTATTGCATAATTTATATATGGAAAACTCTTCAAATATAATTAAATGTCATTAATTACGTTAATTTAATGACCGATTTTTTAAGTAAAACCAGTTCTATTAAAAAGCCAGTTTACAAATCACTACTTAAAAATCGGTTTAGCATTAGAATAAAAAGGGTTTACGCTACTGTTGCAATATTAAAGTACTTTTGAGAGTGATTAAACTTATATATATATATATATATATATGATTATGGACTGAATTAAGTCTTTGTACTCCAAATTTCAAGGGCTACCCCATTAAAAATAAGATGGACAAAATGGTGTGATGCTTGATATCTGTTGATGGCAATGTTGATTTCCCAAGAAGCTTGCTTAGCCAGACAACATTTCTAGTGTGAGATTTCCTATCATGCTTGAAATAGCGATCTGGATTTTGAGTGGCCATGGTTTTGCATAAGCGAAGATGCTATTATGTTTTCTTTGGCTGACAATTCTGTTGATGGCTCTTTAATATACCTCATTTTGAGTTTTCAAAGGTTGCAGAGCAAGGGAAATATCTATCACATCTATTAAATAGGATTGGTAAAGCTGGTGGATGTCATGCCAATGGTGCAAATGGCATGGAACTCGGAGATCCATTTGTTTACAAGCATCTAGGAAGCATGGCAACCATTGGCAGATACAAGGCTCTCGTAGATCTTAGGCAGAGCAAGGTGAGTTTCTAGTCATTCCTGGGCCTTCTCTTGAGCTATTAAGTTAAATTGGACCATGGACTGATGCAGCAGCAATTTTGCAGGAGGCCAAAGGATTATCCATGGCAGGATTTGTGAGCTGGTTTATTTGGCGCTCAGCATATCTGACTCGTGTTTTAAGCTGGAGGAACAGATTTTATGTGGCAATCAACTGGCTTACAACCTTCGTGTTTGGTCGTGATATTAGCAGAATCTAGATTTTGGAATTAAAGGTATCTTTTATCTTCTTGTAGGAGTCTATTCCTAGTTTTCTCCCTCCCTGTTCCTGATATCTGGATGACTGGTTTGTTGGGTGTATGCTACTACTTGCAGGTCAGTAGTCCTAGCACGTTTCCTTGGGATATGTTTCCTTGGTGTTGATGAGTGCAAACGACTATGTCGCCACATCTCCACATGTACATCTTCATTGGTGCGAGTCCTCTTTGAATTCGAAGATTATATCAAATAATGGACCTTTTTCTGGCACAGACGTTAAGCGAAAAACACCTATTATTGGTTTTTTTTAACTACCATAACAGCCCACCTATTCGTTCCTAATGAAGTTGGGGTGCTGCGTATATGATATATACAGTTTAGTCCTCCTTTTTACCTCCCATGTATCTCTTGTTCGTTCATATTTTTTAAGTTGTTTTTATGCCCTGGATCACAACTGTGAAAAAATGATAATGAAATATAATCCTCTTAGATTGATCTTATATGATCTGTTCTACTTTCTTCAAGTATCATCATCTATTCTCACAAGCTTGCGTTTATTGATAGCATGTATTGCAGAGGCCAGAGCTCCTGTGTACCTGGGTTGAACCAATATTTCTTATGTTTTCTGGTATTGCAGACTGCACAACCTTAAGTGATGCATGTTTCTGTATTATGCAGCCAAGTAAAAGCTAGCACAAAATGTTCGGCCTTTTCTAAATTCAAATCCATATATTATTTTATGGGGCAATGCTTAGCGAAAGAGATAATCCTTCACCACTAAATTATTGTGAAGCATATTTGCTTGGCATCAATGGTAGGTTAAAACGCCTCAAAGTTTTCAAAATATATATACATATATATATATATATATATATTCTGAGCAATACAGCGGCGAATTCCTAAAATAAGATCTTGTCAATCAAATAGCAGAATAGAATGAAAAAGAACATTTATAAACAAGCCCCAGATAGCTGAAGTTTTTCAAGTAGTGGCTTCTCTATGACAGAAACATATAGATTTTTGATACAAAGATGGAAACCTAATTCGATGACATTCTATCAAGATTTGAGCATCCAAGTCCAACAACTCCCACTTTGGACGCATTTTTGCGCCTTCGATCACATTGATTTACCCTCTAAATCCAGCTTGTGAACTACGACCACAAGTTTCCAAGGCCTTCTACAATTCCTGTGGTAGTCAACCTTTTGCTGATGAGATCTTTCAATTCAATTTCGCCTGGAAACCTGCCCTCATTCAGTTTAGAGAAAACCTACAATGTACAGAGCAGTATGAATGTGAGAATACCGCAATATCATTTGACACACTGCAATGTAGTTAGTTGTCTAAAGAGAAAAACATAAGTCATGGTGAACCTCACATATGCACATCATATCAGAAGTACATTGAAGAAAGTGAATGAAGAAATTTTAACCAACATAAAATTCAACTTTCAAGCACATCAAAGCAGGATAAAACGTCATCCCTAGAAATGGCATAAGCACAATTAACACAAAGTTGGAGTCTTTAAATGCTCAGTATATCAAAGAGTAGCAGATTGTGAAGACCGACTACTAACAAGATCATTGGTTTTTATATCGGTGGATATGTAATCTGAAAACCTTAAGACAACTTAGAACCTAGTGAAAAGAACCAAACGTCCAATCCATGGACTTACACTCGATGGTTACAGCCATTTGTTTGCATCAGTTTCTGGTGTACATGATGTAGTGAACGCAAATGTTGACTGAATTTTTTTTTTTTTTTACATTTGTAAGTACACCAAAGGCATCATCATATATTTACCGTATTAAAAATGAGATTTTTGGCTCAACATATTAGAATAAAACATATGACAGAAAAGGTTACCAACCAATTCATCGTTGAGGTAAACTTCAAAAGCCCCAGAGCTCTGCAGGAAGGACTGTGCTGCATTGCCAAGAAGCCAGAAGGTTGCAATGGTCCCAAATTTATTTGCACGAAGAGAATAATACCATGCAGGCGGTGCCATAACTCCAAGCATCGGAAAAATGTGTTCACCCGCCACTACAATTGCAACAGCACCCATCTGAAAAAATGGAACCACTTTTGCTAGCAAACGCTTTGGCAAGCTCGGTGGATAATTTGCAAGTACAACATCAATTCCAGGGAAAGCAGTGTCCAACATCTTTTTCATTGTCACTGCAGTCCCCCTATGACATGTAACACAAAGCAATGAATTAGAAATATAGTTTAGGTATTCACATGAACAGAAATACACAGAGTTATGTTGCAAAGTTTTGCAACACTGGCACACCGCCAACCGTGAAAAACTCAAAAGCATTCCAAATTGGTTATAATTAACTTCCAATCATAGTTCCCAAAACTACTTGTTGATAGATGAAGCCCATGGATAGGCAATTACTTTTTTTTCCTTGATATTTATTGTTTTTCAAATTAAGTGATTGCAAAGAATAATTTCACAGGTTTAGAACAGAATCACGGATACCCACAAATAGATTTCAGATGATCAAGGTGTTCTCTTTCCTTTTTTCTTTTTGGATTTTGCCCATACAAGTCTATAATTCGTTTTAGTCCTTTTTCCCTTTCTCTTATCCGTAACACTAACTACAATTGAAAACACCCAACATGCGCACCATAAACATGCAAGAAATTAAATTCTATGATAACGAATAATGTAATTCAATCTAGAGCCACCAATCAAAAAGCACAAAGCCACCACTAGCAATCAACAAATCGCCAAAATCAAGCAAAAAAAGACGAAAGGAAATTTAAGATACCTGTAAGAGCAAGAAGCACAGAAGTTGATGTTGACTGTGTTGCCAAGACCGATCCCTCCAACAGCGCTAGTCTTCTCCAATACAAAAACAAACAAATGAACTTTTAGGGAAAAAAAAACCGTATGGCATAAATTCATGAAATTATATATATATATATAAAATTACCTGCGAGGGAAAGTCCAGGTTTTCTGGTAACGGGTGGTGGCAGGAGGTGGTGGTGAGAGTGAGGGATGGGCTTTGGCGGTGGCGGGAGTGAATAGGGTTAAGAGATCAGAGAAGAAGGAGGAGCGGTAATCCCAGCAGAAGCAACTGTGTCCGATCCATCGCTCAACACAAACAAGCACCGAGAAAGAGCGGCTGACTGAATAGCTGAAACCTGGGACCTGAAAATATCTGATTTTGACACTATTTCCGCGGACACATACCTTTTTTCTTTTCTTTTCCTTTTTTTTTTTCCGTTTTTTAGTTTTTTTTACGGTATTTTTTCTATCTATTTTTTTTTATTTATTTAATAAAAATGTGAGCTTAGACAATGAGAAATAGCCGAGGAAAAAAATTATGAATAAAGTAAGGTATCAAGAGGTTTTATTAGTTTAATTAGTTAAAATTAGTATAGTGTTAAACTTTACCCTTTTGTCGGTCAATCTTTCTCTTTTTTTCTTTTTCTTTTTTTAATTGTTTTTAATGAAAAATTATTTCAATCTTATTAATTGATGAAGGATCACGAGCATAAAACTCTTATATCGCGAGAAAAAAGCTAAAAAATAATGAAATACAGATTATAGTCATAAATACATACATAACAGTTTGACATTCAAGTATCTATGATATCAAAATCCATTAACCATGACTAATATTTAGTTGTAGCATGTCTGCTTCAGCAAACTCAATTCGATACATAGGTAGCAACATCTTTTTGCCGAAACTCATCATCCTCAACTTGCAAGCCAAAAAATTATTCACATCCTCAATCTAATAGGACATTACCACAAAATACAAGTGCAAGTGCATGCGAGTCACGATCTATTATGGGGTTGCTGAAATAAGAAGAAGCAAGTGTCGTTGGAAGCGGGCAAGGCCAGTGCGTGCAATGGAGGGGCACATGTCGAGATAGGTTTTATGTAGGAACGTAGATCAAGCTTTGCATAATCCAATCCAAGAGCCTCATTAATCTTTAAAAAAAAAAAACACACACACACACTAGAAATGGTAGACGGCACACCTAATGAGATAGAACTTGAGCCAGTAACAAAATAAAAGTAAACCAAAAAAAAGGGGGGCGGAGGAAGGGAAATAGTTTGGTAAATGGAGGAGGGAAGGAGAGGGGAAAAACTTTTTTCTTTGTACTTTTTTTTAAAAAATAAAATAAAAGCAATAAGATTGACTCCATAATATTTGTTTTAGGGAAATTATAATGGAATCACCTTGTGCTTTAAGTCTTTGACCCTTTCCTATTTTAAGATTTACATTTTTTATTTTTCTATCAAAGTATATCGTGCTTGGTCTTGTTTCAATTCAATGCCTGCATCTCATTCCGTTAAATTTATCTGAATTATATAAAAATATAATTATATCCTTAAGATTAAAAGCGTTGAAAAATGAGGATAAGTGAAGATTTTTTTCTTTCTTTCTTTTCTTTTCTTCGTAGCCCCACCTTCACAGCTCCATTTCCAAAAGTGATTTGTTCAAAGTCAAATCAAATCAAATGTTGCAGAACAAAAAAAAAAAAAAAGAAAGAGAATCATAGGATTTCATGCAATAGTCTTTATTATTTTGTAATAATAAGACAACCTCACCCGAAGAGATATTTCGACAACTATCCAAGCAAGGCGGTAAGAAGTTTCGAATCAATGATTTTTATTTTATGGAGTGTAATTTTCAATTGATTAAACTTTATTTTATGGTATATAATTTTCAATCGTTTGAATTACTTTCAAAAACATGAAACATGTAAAAAAAAAAAATCATGTGAACAAATAGGGTTTAAACGTTGAAAGTATCATACTCTCCATTTGAGTGAAATGAAAAAAAAAAAAATTGTTTTATGGTCTAAATGTTAATGGGTAGATAATTGCTTATTATTTTAAAAAATTGACATATATAAATTCTTAAAATATAATATGGACCATCAAAATCTCAAGAATAAACCCATAAAAAAATTATCCTTTTTTTTAGTCGTGTTTTCAAAAATGAAAACAACCGTTGAATGAAACTACGGTTAGTCTTTCCTCAAAGTCAATACACTGACTCTTCCTTCCCAGGAAGCTCCAAGCCTCCAACGCGGTGCTTCACAGAGATAATGCACAGACCCCAAAGACTCCATCTAAATTGGGAAAATTGCACAATAGTCAACCAACCCTAGCATGCCACTCTCGCCGTAAAATGACGTCGCCACAACCGGCGCACCCATCGTCGACGTCGGCGGCGATAGAATCCATCAAGCGCTCGCTCTCCGAGCTCTGCGTCTCCGCCGACGAGCACCGCTTCTCGTTCGAGAACCCTCGCCGGTTCTCTGCCTTCGCCAACCGACTCCAGGTGCTCCTCATCCACCAGCTCCTCCGCTCGGTCCAGTCGCCGGACTCCCTCCCCGCCGCTGCAACCACCGCGCTCAAGGGCGTCGCCGCAGACCTCTCCACCGCCGCAGAGAAGACGTTGCTCTACGCTAAGCGCAGCAAGATCTTCGTCCTCGTCCACTGCCAGTCCCTCCGCGAATCCCTCCAGAAGCACACGCTCGCCATCGCCGCGTGGCTCGCCCTCCTCGACTCCGCGCTCGCCGACCTCCCTGATCTCCGCAAGAAAATTGCCGATCTCTCCCGAGACATGAAGCAAGCTCAATTCATCGTATCTCTCTCTCTCTCACGCACTTTCCCTTATAGAATACATATAGTGTACGGATTTATTGAATCGAATTTTAATTTTTTTGGCAGGTAACAGAGAACGAGGAGCGAGTGCATTGCACGCTACAGAAGGAGGGGCAAGGGAGGCGAACGAGCAAAGCAGTACAGAGCGCGATAATCATGGACTTAGCGCGAGCTCTCGGGATCGACTCCGATAACTTCTCCGAGATATCGGTGCAGGTCGAGCTCTTCAAGGCGGATCTGACAGTGTCCAGTTCCGTGTCGGAGAGGCGGATTCTGGTCTCTCTCGAGACGATTCTCAGCAACCTCGCGGTCCAGCCCGACATCGTGACGCAGAAGCTGGATTTGGATTTCGAAGAATACGACTCGGTATCGGTACCGCAGATATCGTTGCCGTTCAAGAATTTTCTGTGTCCGTTGACAAAGGAAGTCATGAAGGAGCCGGTGGTGCTGGAGTCGTCTCAGAACTACGAGCGCTCCGCGATCAAGTACTGGTTCGAGCGCTGCATAGAGGACGGTCGTGACCCGAGCTGCCCAGTCACCGGGCAGGTGCTCGAGTCGCTGGAGCTAAAGCCGAATATCGGGCTGGCCGGCGCGATCGAGGAATGGGTGAACCGGAATATCGAGGTACAGGTTAACTCGGCGGCGCAGAGGCTTGGGGAGGAATCAATTTCGGTGGATAATAATGGCCTTGAGAAGGTGCTGGATAGTTTGTACAAGATTTCGGAGGAGTACCCCAGTAGTAGGTACAAAGTGAGGAATGCTGGAATTGTTGAGCTTGTTATGAACTTGCTTAGGAATAGTTCCAAGAGTATCGGAACGCATTTGAGGAGCAAGGCGCTTATGATTTTGCTTAGCATGGCCAAGGATGAAGAAAGCAAGGTGAGAGTTTACGTGGGTCTTGGTTTGGGGTTTTTGCATATTGATTGTGTAGCGTTTTTGTTAATCTAGGGGTTTAGTTGATTGAAATCAAATAGTTCTTGTTTGCTGGTAAATTATCACTTTTCTGAAAAACATAAACTGATAAGGGATGGTGAGTTTAATCACTTGACTATTATTCTAACGTGAATATTCCTATTGTCCATTTCACAATTTGCTTGTATTTCTAAGAGTAAAACATAGGTTTGATTGCTAAGAACTAGTTTGAAGTTGAAGATTAACAGCATTTTGCTGTGTAATCTGCTCGAAAATTCAATACCATACATTTTAAACTATGTTAGATACTAATATCTTAATGTCACCTCCAGCGAATAGTGTGCAAGTTACAACCATGAGAAATATGCAATAAGAGATGTATTAAACTGTTGTTAATTGATTGACAACATCTTGGGTCAATTATGGAGAACCATCTGTATGGTCCTTATGCAAGTTGTAATGCATATACCAACAGAGAGTACAGTTCTTATTTGTTAATTTTTTATTGGGGTTGCTGTTCTTTCCTTGAAGTTATAGTTTTCATGTTGAAGTGCTTCTTTTCGCATTTCTTTCATTGAACACAATTTTGAAAATTACTTTTGTAATGCAATACATATATTCTGGATATATATCTTCGAGGAAGTATCTGTTTTCTTTATGTAAATATATATATATTTTTTTTCTGGGTTGTAAATATTTTTCTTTCCTAGGGCCTTATGGTCTCTGATGCTATTGTTGTAGTTTCTGATGATATATATCACACTTATGTAGAAAATAATGCTTGAAGATGGTATCACTAGATTGGCCATACATAGTCTTATTGGGAGCTCAGAGAAAGAAAGAGAGTATGCTGTCAAGTTATTACTTGAATTCTCTAGGGATGAAGCTTATTGCATAAAAATTGCATCAGAAAAAGGTGCTTTAGTTCTTCTCTCAAGCATGGTAGGAAATCTGGAGCATCCTGCTTTATCCAATCTAGCTGAGGAGGTCTTGAAGCAGATGGAGAGGGTGGAGGATAATATTCAGCCTTTAGCAGTAGCTGGGAGATTTGAACCCTTACTTAGTCGGCTTTGTGAAGGTATGTCTTATGAAGTTCCTGTTTCTGTGGTCCATAAATAGTTACATGTGATGTCATATATGTTGAGAGAGTACAAAATTACTTTGTAACTACCATTCATTTCTACGTAGTGCTGTAAAATAGTAAGCAGGAAAGAGGAGTCTCTTGAGATATTCATCTTACTTAATATCAGCTGCTCATTTAGTCTATAACAGATTTTTACAATCATATATTTACATTGGAATATGGGGGTTTTATTGGAACAGGTTCTGATGATGTCAAAATAGAGATGGCATCTATTTTGGGAAGGATGACCTTGACAAATACTAGCAAAGAACAAATTGCAAGGCAAAGTGCTCATATACTAGTTGAATTGCTATCTAATCCAGATGGAAGGGCGCCAAGCTTGCAAGCATTGTGTAACTTGTCAGGGTTTGATGACAATGCTACTATCCTTGTTGACTGTGCAGGGCTTCCAGCTCTTACAAATATTCTGTTTGCAAATCAGGATACTTCACCTGACTTGAAGGAATTGGCTGCATCAACAATTGCCAACATTGTTTCAAATCCAGGGCACTGGGAGTTGGCATCTGTTAACAAGGAAGGACATTTAATGCAGTCAGAATCATTTATATTTAGGCTCTTGGGGCTTCTATCTGTTGTATCCCTTCAATGTCAAGTGTCTATTCTCCGTATCCTATATGGAATTGTGTCATCTCCCCAGGCATCAGGTAATTCCTTCTTGGCAAAAAAATTGTGTTTAAAGTGATTTTATTCCAGTCACCATGACATGTCTTCGTGTATAGGCAAAAATCTTTCTCTGGTTTCACTTGTTTATAGGAAATAAAACTGAGAAAAAGATGTAGCTGATGCCATTGGAAGAAGGGCATCATGTCAGCATGATGGTAATACTAGGAAGCTATATTTTTGAAAACTGTCCATAAATGAAATTGGGGTTGCTTTGATTGTCTCCTCAAAAGTGGTCTTTTAGAAACAAGATAAAAGGAAGAAGCCACTGTCCATCTTGAAGCATCTTCTGCTGTAACCATTATGAAATAGGGGTTGTTAATGTAGTTTCCTGGATCATGACGTTCTTCAATTTTATTCATCTTTATCTTCTCAGCAATTCTTGTAGCCTCTGCATTTGCAATTCTTTTCCTGAAAGCCTATAGTTAGCTTTCTTGTTGACTTCTTGTTTGTTTCTGCTAAATCTTGTTACTTATCATGTCTATGGGTTTGCTGTTTATATTGACCTCAAATTGCAAAACAGTAGGTGCAAAAATTTGGAATTCATGGTATGCCAATATATGCGGGGAATTAAGTTTACTTTTTTCAAACTGTGTTTCATATTGACATGCTAAACTTTAGATGGGACCTGTTGAATACAATTGCAAAATGGAGACGATTCTGTTGCATATATATTAGGGTTATCCTGCCTCATTACATATGATAACAATGCCTTATAGAATGGAGATTTAGGTTTATTATAATCTAATAAAAATAATCCTCCTTTTCTATTTTGCAGAGTTGGTAACTTCTCATATAAAATCTGGGGAAGGCATCAAAACCATTACATCATTTATTGAACACCCAGAAGTTGAACACAGAATTTATGCTTTCAAGCTTACAAGAGTACTCTCAGAAAGGTTTGGCCAAGATCTAGCAAGTGAGCTAAGACCTAACAAGCTTCCCCTGTTCAAAGACAAACTCTTAGACAACCAATCTACAGAAGGTGAGCGATCTGATGCTGCATGTATACTTGCTAACCTTTCCCTATCATCAGAAGAAGTGAAAACACTACTAGGAGCTAGTTTTGTAACATGGACTGTTACTACTCTCAAGCACCAAAGGCGCAGCTCCAATGGGAGGGTTTCTCGGCCTGTATTAAGGATGGTGGAGGGGCTTCTTGGACTTTTACTTCACTTCACAAGGAGTCTTGATTTGCAAACTCTTAGTATTGTCAGAGAGCATCGCCTTATGACCATTTTCTGTGAGCAGCTTCAGTTTCCTTCAAAACCAAGAGTGAAACAACTAGCTGCCCTTGGATTGAAGAACTTATCGGAGTGTGGGAGGTCACTTGCTGCTGCGGACTCAGAACCAACTCCTCCCAATGGATTCTGCTCTCCTTTAGTGTTCATGTGTGGGAGGGCTTCTAATAAAGCTTATGGATGTCCTATACATAATGCTGCGTGTGAAGAAGATAGTCAGTTGTGCTTGCACAAGAGCAACTGTATCAAATCCCTGGTTGATCTTCTTGCAGATGAGGACACTGGTGTTCAGATTGCTGCAGTGGAGGCACTTTCCACCCTTGTTTTAGATACCTCTAGCAGTTTCAAGAGAGCAGTTGATGAGCTTGAACAGCAGGGTGCAATTGATGCCCTGATCACTCTTTTCACCGAAGTTAGACCCGGAGAGCTTCAAGAGAAAACAATTTGGATGATAGAGAGGATATTGAGAGTGGAAAACCAGAATCAGCAGCTAGGGCTCAACCAGTCTTTGGTTAGGGCATTGGTGGAAGCCTTGAAACATGGGAATGCCAACACAAAGAGGCATGCTCAGGATGCCCTAACGAACCTAAAGCAGATATCAGGTGTTAGTGGAAAGGCCTCCAGTCAAACTCGGTCATTGAGGTAGCTTCCGGTAACAAACCGTGGCTGTACACTTGCACGGTGTCGATGTTGTATAATTAAACGATAATCTCACCCTGTATAGTTAGTCAAAACTGGCCCAATTGTATTCATTGTTGTAAGGAATTACTGTATGATGTTGTTTAAGGTATCAGCCAAGTTGTTATAGGTTAAATCTGTCCCACTCTTTTGGGAATTCTTAATAATCTGAGATTGGAAATAATGGTCTGGGATGGGATGGACTCAAACTGTTAGGATTTACAACAGGTTTGCTTCATAATGTAACACGTTTTGTTATTAGTTAAAACTGCTCAATTGCATGCTGTGTGAGGTGCTTCTCTCTCTCTCTCTCTCAATTCAATTTGATTCATAATTTAACACTAATTAAAACGATGAAGGCCATTGACTACTGTTGGTGTCATCAACTTTTGGTAAAGATCCTAACCATGAGCAATTTTGCATAATTTGAAGTCTCAACAAAAACATGAGTTTTTAACTAAGCGAGAAAATTTAGCTTGATTATTGTTAAGCCTTAAGTCATTTGTTAGCAAAGTTTCTGTTTTCAGATATTCTTAAAACTCTAATTTAATTCAAACATTGTGATCTGATCAATGGCTTAAGGTCGGCAATGTTTCTTAACTACTTTTTCTTTTTCTTTTTCTTTTTTTCTTTTTTTTTTTGTCTATTGTTTTATGTTGTCTACATTAAAGACATTAACAAATAAGTCAAACCACAAAACACTTTCCAAAACACAAAAATTATTTTTATCTTTACATCACATCATAATATTTTTTCAAACCAAAAACAAAAATACCCTTTAAAGCACATTAACAAACATACCATAATATCATCAAATTGAAACGAGCATCAGTGTACTTCGTACTTCAAATTGGAGGATGACTAATTGATAGGTTTCTAACATTATGTCTTCTTTTCAGCCTTATTCTAGTGCTTAGCGTGTGACCACTGTATCAACAACTTGCAATTCCTTTTCCATGATGCATGGTGTAATTCAATATATTGTTTGGTGATAGCAAATGTTTACTTATTGATTACTTATGTCTTCATCCATTTCAAACACATGAAGGGAAGTATTAAAATTAAATTAAAGAAAATGATAAATTTTTAACTTAAACCTAACAAAAACCCAACTTTTCTCTCAAGCACCAGTTTTTTTTTATTAAAAAAAAAAAAAGTACCAATGAAAGAGAAAGGAAGCCTTAAACTAGAAATTGAGTCTAAAGCAAGAGAGAAGTTGAGTCTTTGTTGGATTTATATTGTGGTTGTATCATTCTTTCTATTCATTTAAGCTTTTACAAATGCCCTCTCTCCTTCGTTTAAGCTTTTACAAACTTCTCCCTTTTAGATTTAATTTGTAGTTTAAAGTCCTTCCTTTATTGGCAATTTTTTTTAAAAGAAAAAAGAAAAAAAAGTTGACACTTAAAGGAAAAAAGTTGAGTTTAAGTTACGACTTTATCATTTTTCTTTACCCATAATATAGTTTAACAGCAAATAGATATTTAATGCAGTAGATCCACTACCTTTGGAGTTTGGACATACCAAAACAAGAAAAGGTCGGTGTCGTGATGTCGTCAAAACGACAAAAGTCGCTGGTGGCTGTCATCTCCATGCAAGTTTTTAACAATGTTCATGTCTTAATACAGTACTTTTAACTACTGTAAGATTAACAATTTGGTCTTGGTGTCCAGTCATCTCTTGTCTCTTGTCGATTCTCTTTTTCTCGCATGTTCTCTGAATCCAAACACTTGGCAATCACATACATTTGACGATTTGGGTTCATTGTATTCGCCCTGTAAGCAATCCATCCAAAGCGAGAAGGCGATGGCATATCAGTGTCCATTCTTTGATTAACAAAGTGCAAATGACAAGAAAGAAGTGTTGTTTCCTTGTCGTAGTTAAAGCACAAACACAATTTTCCGACCCAATCCAAGGTTGTCCCTCTCTCTTCAACAGCAATGAATTATCATAATCATTATGCTTACGAGAACGCGGCTTTGTGTGTACCTTCTTTGAACTTTGAACTCTCCCCTAATCGACATATCGCTTCGAGTCGTTGTCGTTCGTTTTTTGTCTATGTTAGAATATTTGATATTATTCTCTTTGATTTTTTTTCTTATTGTTCTAGGGTTTTCTTGTTAACTACTACTTTTAGATTCCCCTCTATTTATAACAAGTTAATATGGTAAAGAGATCGATGTAGTTCATTTAGTCTTTCTGCTGCCGTTCTCTCCTTTCTTTATTTCAATATATATGTTTAATTAACACCTGAGGTGTGAGATCCACTTGTTAGCTTCCTGGCCATCAGTGATTTCAGAAATACAAATTAATGTGACAATCCCATGAACATCCTTTGAGTACCCATGTCGATATATAGATTCATTATTTACTTTGTAACGGCTGCTATGGGTGTACTCAAAGTGTAGTCTTGTTGTGTCACCTTTCTGCTATGTCGACTCCATAAACCTTCCACTAGCCTTTAAAAAACCAATTTCTAGGTTTTGAAATATTAATCCGTATGGCCGTTACAATTAGATCCGTCCCTCGTTCCCCTCTGATTATCCATGTACATGTATACATTTGTTTGCATGTTTTAGAACGTTTATTTTCCTATCCAGCATATCTGGATTTTGATTCCCTCTTTCTCTCTCTCGTGACTTCCTATTTGCGCCTATCACTCTATGTCCACCTGTTTTATCTGCATATATGAGATTAATTCTTTTCTACATGGCTTTCTTTAATCTCATTTCTTTGAATCAAGTTTTTGCCCAAGCTAAGGAAGAAATAAAATTTTATATCACATCATTCTAGCACTTTTATTCATTGTAGTTGGTTGGTTTTAGAAATTTACTATTGGAGAAATTATTATAAGCTGTATTTCTAAGGAATCTCTCTCTTTCTTGGTGACTAATAGTGTCATCAAACTCTCAGTATACTTTTTATTCCCTTGATGTTGTTTTGATCATTCTTTTTGGTAAGAGATCTTTGAATCTACTGGTTGTCTTTTTCCTGCATATATAAGGACTGTTATGTGGCTGTCTTCTGTTTATTTTGTAAATTTGATGAGGCCTAATATGAAACAATCCAGAAAGGGAAGAATAAAATTGTGGAAAATATTGTTGGCTACAATGTATACAGCTCTAGGCATTAGTACTTCTTTGACTGCATGGTACGTTCTAGCCTGGGTCTTGGTCTTAACTTACAAATTCCGACGTTCCTCTTAACTTACAAAGAATTAATCTCAGATTCTCAATATTTTTTTTCCTATCTTAATTTCTTGTATAATACCAAATTTTGATTATTAAATTTCTGATTTAATTTCTCCTTGAGTTATGCAGTAGTTTCTAGTTTCTTAATTTCTTGTCCTGGCTTTTCCCCACCTAACCCAAGTCAAAACCCCAAATTTCTATTCAATTTATCTTGCTTAGTTTCACGGCAACCAAACAGAGGGGAAAGAAAAAAATACCCAACAAGTGGAACAGATTTATTCACAAAAATAAAAAATTAAAATCCTAAACCCTAAAATCATTTCAAAGAAATATGTGGAAGATGAAAACACACTAACACAAATTAGAGGCAAAAATGGACGAAACATAAATAAAAAACAGTTTGTACCGGGAAGAGAATGGTTGAGAGTCGGAGGAGGATTGTGATTATATGAAGCATTGAAGGCTGAAGCTATGTGAGAGTTGAGACATAATGAGGAACAGCCAAACAGAGAAAGTGAGGAACTGTATTGAGGAAGTAAGACCAATTGTTTTAACTTTTTTTTTTGCTTTTTGGTAGCCTTTTTTCTAAATTTGGGGGGAAGGGGGGCGGTAAAAAAAATTACAAGCAGAAACTACTTGGGACCGGTCTCTTTTTTCTTTTTAAAGTGGGGGAGGGAACGGGTAAAAAAAAAAAAATTACAGTCATTGAGTCAAACTGTTTTTAGCTGATATGGGGGGGGACCAGTCTGTTTTTAGCTGATATGGGGGGGGGACCAGTCTCTTTTTTTAAAACAAAATATATATATACTGCAGCCCTTTTTTCCCCTGGATTTGGGGGGGACCATGGCCCCTGCCGGTCCCCCCTAAGGTCCGTCTCTGCTGGCCATTGATCATGAAGCTGTAAAATCCAAAATACGATCGAAGTGCACTGCAGCTTCTTTAAATTTATTTCAACGACGACCCAAGAATCCAAGATCCATCGAAGCATAAATGCAGCACGTTGAGATTGGTAGGTTGATGGTACAAATAGACCTGCGATGATATAAATAATTGCAAATGGGGTGTCCCCTCGTTAGCACAAACAAAGGCTTTGGAGTTGTTTCCTTCACTATTTAGTATTTAGGCCATTCAATGAGTACATAGGGGAGGAAGTGGTTGAACAGTACTCTAATAAACTAAAGATGGTTTCTTCGACCATTCCCGGTCCAAGGATATGATTATCTCAATTGAAAGTTTGAAGAGTACATTATTAATTAATATAATAGTTTGAGAAAATATATAAATTTTTCCCTCGTTACACTATTCTACAAATTAGAATCATTTCCTATTTAGTGGGTAGGGACAATATTAGGCAACAAAAAAAAAAATCCAAATTTTTTTTCCCTTAATTTTTTTTTTTCCTTGAGTTATACCAGCAACACCCAATTCCGTCCTTACCCTCATAAATGCATTAAGTAAATACTTTTTCGTTCCGTCTCTAGTTAAGGGAATTAAATATTAGACCCACAACTAGGGGTGGCAAAATGGGTACCCATACACGACCCGATTACGACCATGGGTACCGTTAACGATTAGGCTATGAAAACACGACCGTTTAGCTAAGCAATCGGGTTTGACACGATTATAATCTGAAAATAAGCGGGTAACCCGACTTTACCCATTTAACAATAAGGTCTTATTAGGTAGACCCGACCCGACCCGACACGACCCGTTTAAAAAAACTTAAAACACTTTCTTTCTTTTTTTTCCTTTCTTTCTTTTTAAAAAATGTAGTAATAATAATACCAAAAACATTGTTAATTTAATTGTTAACAAATTATTAGCTCGTTCAAATATCTTGTATATATATATACAAAATATATTACAAAAAATAGTTATATATATTTAAATCCATATAATAGTAATTAAATAATATATGTTATATGGGTTATGCTTAATTCAATAACATTATATTATATGCATATTAAATAATATAATTATAAATATATAAGATCAATATTTAATTATAGTATTTGTGTACAATGATAATGACATTAAATATAATATCAAATTAAGTAATTAACATTTGATTCAACAATGTGTTACTTATAACCACAATTAAAGTATTAATGTATTGTTATTGGAATTTATATGATTACATTACATGATCAATTGATCATTAAATCTTATGATTATCTAATAAAAATTATACATATATAATATGATATAAGTATACAAATTGATACTAATACAATAATTAACTAGAAACTTGATTCTCACTTCTAATGTATGTTATAAGTCCATATGCGTTATAAATTATAATTATACATATATATTGAATAATACAAATGTATAAGATTAATACTTAATCATATGATTTAATGATAATTTAAATACTTAAGCATAATATTCATGTACAATGATAATGTCATTAGTATAATATCAAATTAAGTAATTAACATTGGATTCAACAATGTGTTACTTTTAACCATAATTAAATTATTAATGTATTGTTATTGAAATTTATACGATTATATCACATGATTAATTGATCATTAAATCATATGATTGTCTAATAATAATTATATAATGGAATTTATAAATTAAGCCAACCAAATTGACCAATTTTACATTTATTCCTAAATTATAATTATACATGTATAATACCAATTTTACACTAGGCTTAGGGTTAGTTTAGTTTAGGAATTTTTTTACTTTTTATGTTAAAAAAAAATGAAAGATGTGGTCTAATAGCAATTCAGTTAGTGCAGGTACATGATCGAATAATAGTAACCGGTCTATGTACCGCCAAACCCGCCATTAGCGTGTCTAATAGGTAGACCAGATTAACGGGTAGACCCTTGAACGAAAATTCATGGTCTTAAACGGGTAGACGATTAAGACCGAACCCATTAGCCTAAACCCATTACACATTTATTTGTCGTGTTCCATATTGGATCGTGTAAAAATTGCCAGCCCTACCCACAACCCAACTATAATAAATAATATCTACGAGTCTCGAGTTTTTAAGAACGGGGGCTAGGCGGGGTAGGTAAAGGGTAATATGGGTTAGATGGGTCGGGCGGGTATTATGGGCTTTGACATTTTTGTGATAGATAAAAAGAGATTAGAGAAACCTGAGCGGCATAAGGTGAGCAGCGGAGTGACAATAGAAGAAGGCTGAGCAGTGCAAGGTTGCTGTGCGTAAAGGAAGTGAAGGAAAAAAAAAGAAAAAAAAAAAAAAGAAGAAAGAAACTGCTTGTGTTGTGCGGCGGCAAGCAAGGACCAAGGAAAGGTTAGGGTTTTTTTAGGTTTTAGGGTTAAAGGGTGCGGGGTAGGTCTCAGTGGGGCGGGTATCCGGGGTGTTAAAAAAATTATACTTGTGACCCGCCCCGTGCAGATATTTTAAAAAAAGAAAAAACCCGGATCCAAGTTTTTATTTGAAAAAAAGGGCGGGGTATTTGACCACTCCTACCACCAGCGGTGGTTTAATGATTTTAAAGCAATTCTCATGTGGTTAGGCACACTAGGGAAAGAGTTTGAAATCTGAAATCTAAATCATTTACTCCTGATTAGTGTTAGCAATTCTTAAGAGATAGTTCAATCAGTTGGGGGTTACGCATCATAAACCAGAGGTCACTAATTTGAATCCGGTCCTCTCCCCATTTCCCTCTCCTTGTGCAGATATATAAAAAAAAAAAAATAGTGTTAGCCACCTTAGGTCTTATTAATGTCCGTAGGGTTGTTTTATGTAATAACTCAATTGGTTTTGAGGGATTGCATGCAATTCTTTGCTAACTAGGCCCTTTTTGAGCAATTTTTACAAACGCTCAAGTAGAATAATATAATTGATTGTTCTCTCCTACCTTTTTAATTAAAAATAAATAAAAATACAAATTGAGCACTTAAAAGATAGACAACTAGTAACAAACCTACATGAAATAATGGATCTCACGACGATAATGAAAAGTTATTCTAGCAATATATTAACCTTATTATTAAGAGATCACTTGCAAAAATATACACCCCTTCATCTTCTTCTGTTCTTTTTCTCGTTCTTTATTACTTTCACCCAAACAAAAAGTAAAATACCATCATGGTTTCATTACTTTGAGAAATAATTTATTATATTTATTTATCCCCCGATCTGTCTTCCAAAATTTAGTCATTTTTAAAATTAGTTTCAAATTTTCCTTTATCTATGTTCTGTGCTTGGAGTTTTAAACAACTAAAAGGATGAACAATTACCCAACTAGGGTTAGTTGATTAAAAAGTTATATTAAATACATTCACGCAAATTGACTTTTTTATTTTTAGGTGTTTGCATGTTGTAATGGGTTTCCTAAGCTTATATTATTATTGTTTTGAAAAAGAAACTAAAGCAGCCCCCTTTTGAAGAGCCCTGGAGTTTGAATATATATATTAATTGAGAAATATTATGTATTAAAATGTCACCCGTGAATCGATTTATCTCTTTAAATTGCCCATATTCAGATGTGGAACATGAATTAACTCTTTTTCTACTGAGCTTAGTGCATGCACAACATGATTACACCACGTAATTAGTATGATTAATTGAATTTGTCGATGGAGTGCCCACTAGAATTAAAACCCAAACTTAAGTGTTTGTTTATTAATTTAGCAATTTTAAAATATGAGTTTTGAAGAAATAATAATTTCAAAAGAAGACGTAATTTTAAAAACATTTGAATGTTTGGTAAAATCGTAATTCAGCTTTCCTAAATCGTGCACTTTTGAAGAAGCACTCTCTTGTCTATTAGAGTCCAAAATATCCCAACTGCACTCTGGTCCAATGTCTATCGTATAACACTCCTTATTCCTTCTTAATCAACTGCGATTCACAAATACACAAGGCTTAGAGACCAGGTGGGCTACTCCAACAAGGACTCTGATGCTTAAATTAGTATGGGCCTTTAGTGAGGGGTTAGGACAAAATATGTATTGTGTGGTGGTTTTTAAAAGAGTCTACATTATTACTTGATTTTGGTGCTATATATATGGTTTGTCTGGGCTCTGCGAGGCTTCTTGGGCTTCGAAAATCCCGACTCCTCTTCTTGTGCCACATAAGTTGTCTTACGATAGTGGGTAGGGATCCTGACCCCTCTTCTCGGGCTAATTAAATTGTTTCATGATTGAGTTTTAGTCAAATCTTTCATTTTTCTCATAAATGCGGACGGCTCTCTTGAGGCGAGAAGGGGCCTCACTTACCCTCGCCATAAAATGTGCCAAACTCGCAATCCCTATAACAAATGCGGACCACTCTTCCAAGGCTTCTTTTACAATTTTCATAAATGCATCAAATACGCCCTGTTCTTAAATGTGAACTACTCTCCTGAGGCGAGAAGCAACTTTCATTACCCTCACCATAAATGTGCTAAACTCGCCGTCCTATAATAAATGTGGGCCACTCTCCCAATACAGGGGTAGATTCCTATATCTTTCCCATAAATTCGAGCATACTAGACTCTGGCTATACTAGTTCAATTGACCATTCTCTTCCATATTGTAGAATAATGTCACGTGTGGGCCCTACCGAGTCTTATCCTCTTGAAGGGCTTGACTAATGGGCATGAGCCATGCTCTCGAAGGGCTTGACTTTGGCCCTCTAATGGGCATGAGCCACGCTCACCCGAATTGGATCCGGACCTAACAACTTTCTTACAAATTCAATAGTCGCATTGATTGTTATAGGCATCAAATTGTCTCCAATGGGTAATTTAATTAGTTATGAACCACGTCTCATGAAGTAGAGGTTACCAGTTCGAATCTCTTCCTCTTGTGCGTACATGACCAAAAAAAAAAAAAGAGAGAGACAAATGCAATTACCTAGTGATATGATGGTACACTTTTAATGGCTTATCATTTTTATTTTGAAAAATATTATTTATTATCTTCCAATATAACTCTCAATGCCTCTCATATAATTGGATGGTGTGACAATAAAATTAATTACTAATTAAATGGCTATTTTATTATTACATCATCTAGTTGTCTAACAGTTTTACAAAAATTTATTAAATAAAAATACTCTTTACATGTTTTAGTTATATATATATATATCCTTGTTCTTTACGATATTAAAATTAGTGCGTTATACAATAATATGGACAGAAAATACACCGAAAAGATATAAGAATAATATTATTCTTTATTTTTCTTTATAGAAGTTACAAATACAATAATCGACTCTTTCTTGTCGATTCGCTCCCGAAGGCAGCAGAAGCGAAAGCGCTGGTCAGAGTAGCATGTGAAAATTACTGCTGGGAAGAGCTCCTTTTTTCATTTTTTTTTTAAGGGAAGATTAAACTCCATTGAAACACAAACAAATTATTAGAGGGTGGTAGCGCCCCAACAACAAAAAAAACCTAAAATAAAAACAATGGAGTAAGAGGCCACCCCCAAATTTTTATTTTTATTATTTGATCCTTAGGGTGTATTTGGCCCTTGGGGTGGATCGACCACTCCCAAGTCCCAAGCCACCCACAAGTGCCATGAATGGCCGGTATGGGGTGGCCAAAGCCACCCCATGACTCAACTGGATTGTTTTTATTCTTTTATTTTAGTTTTTTATTATTTTTATTTTCTTTTTAAAAGTTAAATAATATTTTATTATTTAATTTGTAGTGGGATACATGGCGTTATGTAGAGTGTTGGATGAGATTGAACGGCCAGGATTGAGAATATGAGAGTCTCGTATTCTTCCTCTAATATGAAGGGATTCGGATCCGTAAACAACAGAAAATAATAACAAAACCAGTCGGTCCGCAACTTTGGCGGCGCTCGAGACTCACGTGTGAGGGAATATTATTGAGAGGGGAGCGCGTTGGAGGTGGAGGTTGAAGGTGGAAGGTGGATGGCAGAAACCCAAACATGTCATTCAGAAAAGGCATGTGGGTCTTACTCAATGAGGGAGAGGGACAGTAGAGGGAAAAGGAGGGCGGTGAAGGCAGAGAAAGGACTCAAAGGAGCAGCAAGTGGTGGCAGAGGAGGAGGTAGGATTGTAAATCAACTAAAGTAAGAAAAAAGAAAGTGCATAGGAATAAAGTGGGGAAAGGGAATAGAAAAGAGACAAAGCCATTTCCTCCTCCCAAGGCACTCACTAAAGAGGCATCATGGAGAGGGCTTTTCTCACTGAGATGTTCTCTCACAAGTTCCTAAGGAAAGCTAGTTGGTTGTCTGTTTTTGGTGGTATACATGGAAATTGGTTCTTTTGCTAATAGTGTTCTAACTGTTTTAAAAATAAATAAATAAAAAGAAAAAAGTTAATAGTTCCATCCAAAATGATTAGTTGACAGTGTTTATTAATCATAATTTTCTTATTTAAAATTTTAAAATAAATAATGAATTAATATTGGAGCGTAAGTTTGAGCTTCAAGTTTAACTTTGAGTCTGACTTTCACTTCAATTAAATATTTTACATATTTGACCTAGGAGATATTGAAGAAATTGAATGCCTAAGATGGTGAAGATGTTAATAATAACAAGTTAATGAATATAAATGAAAGTCGTTGGATGTTTAGAGCAGGTGGGTGGGTAGTGGGAATAACTGGTTGAAAATGAAACCAGACTTGGGGCTAGGATTCATTTGAAATAGAGTGTTTATTATATGATTATGATTTGAAGTTGGTGCAACTAATAATATACAGAATATCAATGTTGACAAATGCTTTTTTAAAGTTTGCACCTTAGATTTATTAAATTTTAATCCAAACATCTATTTCAAATGAAATGGAGATGATCTTTTTGCTATCTGAATTTTAACAATTTTTTTTTTTCCACTTAGTCCTATAGGTAAATATGGAATAATACTTTCATCTATATTCTGTTCATAAAACTAACAGATCAAGACGTCAAACTAATCAAATAATGTGTCCTATGTCCCAATAAAAATTAAAAATGAAGAAAATATATAAAATATATAAACTTTTTCAAAATGAATGATAATTGATGTGCTATAGTATATTTTCTCATATATTTACGGAGACCCTTTATTTTAATTGGCTTTGTTTGAAAAACATTTTCCTTGTTCTCTTTTGTTTTCTTTTTTCAAAATAAAAATACTAACAAACAACTTAAAAAAAAACACACACACACACATCCAAATACTTTTTCAATTCAGAAAACAAAAGGTCAACTTATAAAAGGAAACATAAATCTACCAATACTAAGAATATAAATCTATTTACAAATATATATATATATCCAAAAATATCAAATCTCAAAACATATTCTAGCACACCCTATAAAAACTTCAAGTTTTCGACCATGCTCACATATCATAGTCATTTAATAACCTCTATTTTATAAGGCGTGATCTTTAGACGATTAAGTTACCTCTTAGGAACCATCAAAGTAATTAGATGCTTAAGATGGTGGGTACATATTAATAACAAGTTAATGAACATATATGAAAGTCATCATCCTATGAGTAGGTGACATACTTTTCAAAATAATAAATTTTATAAGATGGTAATATATCATTTGAGAATTTATTTTTTTGAAAGAAAATTTGGAATGTATAACACTCATCATATTCCGAACATATTATGAATATAGTGTAACACACCCTATAAAAAACTTCAAGTTTTCGACCGTCATGCCCACGTACCATAATCAATTCACAATCTCCTTGTACATGGCCTAGTTTCAGCCATGGTCCGAAAAAAAAAAAAAAAAAGAAAAAGGGAATATCTTTTAAGGACAGTACAGCAGGTCGAAATTTTGAAGCAGCTATGCAGCCTATGCAAATTAGCATCAGACGTATAATGATGGTGTCTGTAGGGGACCGGAAGGCCTGCAACTTTGGAGGCCACTCCTTAAAAAGTCGACATATTCTGTAATCTTGCTAACCCCTTGGACCGTGTGCAAATCCTACATATATGTGTTTGTGTAACTGTTTCTGTTGTGTTACACGGCAAGTAGGGCGCATCCAGAGACAGATTCTCAATCTCTGTGTTTCCACTCTCACGTGCGCATCAATCCCTCCATTGATTTATATATATATAAAGGCCTTGCCTTGCGTAGCCCTTTCACCTTACACCAATCCCCCTGTCCACATTCTCGATTAGGTCTCCAATGAAAGAACCAGTGCTTGAAGAGATGGAGAATGCAGGAGGGTATGGTAATGGCTTTCATGGGATTGATGGAAAAGATGATTTCGACCCAAGTGCGCCACCTCCATTTAAGATTGCTGAGATCCGAGCTGCCATTCCCAAGCATTGTTGGGTCAAGAATCCCTGGATGTCTCTCAGTTATGCTATGAGGGATGTCTTTGTGGTTATTGCATTGGTTGCTGCTGCAATCTACTTTGATTCTTGGATCTTTTTCCCACTCTATTGGGCTGCTCAGGGAACAATGTTCTGGGCTATTTTTGTTCTTGGACATGATTGGTAATCGCAAACTTGTCTTTTCTGCGTTCTTTGCCTTCCATTCTCTAACTTTCCTGTTTACCACTAATGCATTTATTCATATACTCTGTTTTACAACGTCCTCTGTTTCGATTCAACAGTGGCCATGGAAGCTTTTCCGACAACCCAGAGCTAAATAATTTGGTGGGGCATGTCTTGCATTCTGCAATTCTTGTACCCTACCATGGATGGTGGGTTTTCGTGACAACTTTCATTTCTCAATCAACTTTTTCAACGAACCAAAAAAATGTATGCTAAACTCTGAATCCTACAGGAGAATTAGCCACAGAACTCACCACCAGAACCATGGGAATGTCGAGAATGACGAGTCATGGGTTCCGGTATTATCTCTCTTCTGTAATAATAATTTTAGAAAAAATGCATATAATTAATATATGGCGCTGAGTTTTTTTTTTTTTTTTTTTAATCTTCAATTTGTAGTAATTCTTTTTTCATCTTTCCCAGTTGACTGAGAAGTTATACAAGAGTTTGGGTTACAGCACCCGATTGCTGAGATTCACGGTGCCCTTTCCCCTGTTTGCATATCCTTTCTACTTGGTAAGAAAGCTTATCTCTGTAATTTCAAATCTCGTGTGCTTGTCATGGTCTAAGTTTTTTTTTCTCTGCTGGATGAAATCTCAGTGGAGTCGAAGTCCAGGAAAGCAAGGCTCCCACTTCAACCCATACAGCAAACTGTTCTCCCCCAATGAAAGGAAAGATGTGATAACTTCAACCTTGTGCTGGTCTGTAATGGCTGCTCTGCTTATCTGTCTATCCTATGCAATAGGCCCCATTCAAATGCTAAAGCTTTACGGTGTTCCTCACTTGGTGGGTGAACTTTCTTTTGCCTGCTGACAACTTCAGGGAATTGTTTATAGTTCTTCAATTGTAATGTACTTATTGAACACTGAATTGCTCACAGATTTTTGTAATGTGGCTGGACCTTGTGACTTATTTACATCACCATGGTTATGAGCAGAAGCTTCCTTGGTACCGCGGCAAGGTACTGATAAATGTTATGTTCATATGGGAATTTTATCATTTTCTGCATAACTATTAACCCCTCATGAAGCATCAGATCTTAGGTTCGATCCCATTGAGTGCAAACAATTCCTTAGGAACACGCCCATGGGTGAAAGTTCGAGATTTACCCAACCCACATAGAGGAAGCGCTTTGCACGGTGTTATGGGGTGGAGCCGAGGTGAAGCTCCAAATACTCCGGTTATCTAAAAAAGAAAAGGCTTCATTATCTTTCATGTTTGTATCTTGACAGGAATGGAGTTATCTAAGAGGAGGGCTCACAACAGTTGATCGTGATTATGGAATGTTCAATAACATCCACCATGATATTGGCACCCATGTTATTCATCATCTCTTCCCTCAAATCCCACACTATCATCTAGTGGAAGCGGTGCTTAGCTTTCTCTATCACCTCAGCAAATTATTGTTGCATTTTAGTAAGAGTTGATTCTTAAAAGTTTTAATGCTTCTTATGCAGACCAAGGCAGCTAAACCAGTGCTTGGAAAGTACTATCGTGAGCCAAAGAGATCTGGGCCGTTTCCAATTCACTTGATCAAGAATCTAGTAAGAAGCATTGCAGAAGACCACTATGTCAATGACAATGGAGACATAGTCTACTACCAGACTGACCCTGAATTGTATAAATCTTCCCTGAGCAAGTCTGACTGATTCTTTCAGAGTTCAGTTGAATAGGGGGATGAAGTTTTGGCTGCTGTTTGATAACTATATTTCTAGTTCAGAATTGGTCCATTGATGTCTCTTATAAGCTAGGGAGACTTCAATTTGTATCTTTATTTCCAAAGTTATGAGATCCAGATCCTCGTCTTTTCTCCACAATGGAGAAAATGATTTTTATGTTATGATGAACTTTCAAGTAGTTGTATTTTGATGATAAAGCATACCTTTCTCTAATCTGATATTTGGTATGATGTTAATGCTTGAACGAGGTACTCAAAACCTAATTGCTTTAGGCTCTTTTTGAAGTTTTGTGTGTCTTGTCACTCCTTTTACATAAAGAATATATTAAGGTGGGAACAATAGATTTAGATTTTGTGCAATAAGTTTGTTTGGGCTTACAAGCAAGTGCCTCGTAAAAGTAACGAGACAGCTCTATCGCACGGGATCCCATACTAAAAAGCCATTCTCACGAGAAAAGACAAGTTGTAATTAGAATATAATCAGGATGGGTATATTAACATCTTTTGGTGCTTGGAATACTGTTTGGGCAAAGGCTTGAAATATTGTAGTTGTGGATACAGCCACTTGAGACCTATTTCGTTTTTTTTTATTCTTTTCTGAGCCACCCACTTGAAAAATTAGAAGTTCTAGTCTTCTAGATACTACACTTAACTAAAACTATTCTAACAATCTTGGCAATAAAATTGCAAAACTTGAAATATAATAAAAAAATGCAACGGAAATATTTTGACATACATTCAGCCCTATTTGTTCAAACAAATCCAGAAAGGTCAGCAACATAAATTTGAAAGAAATTTAGGAAAGCAGTATCTTCTAATTTATTTCTGAAAAACACCTGCTTTTTATTTAAGATTAAATACATTTTTAATACCTATGGTTTGCACCAAAATTAAATAGGTACTTGGGTTTTCGAAAGTGTCACAAATAGTACATGTGGCAAGTAAAGAAACTTATTTGGTACTTCGTCAAGATTCTGTTAGGTTTTTTAACGGAGCGTCATATTAACTTTACACGTAACGTGTATTTGTGTTTTCAAGGCACCACATGATGTGATGCCTAAGTTTTTAGGGGCCATGTCATATTACCAAAAAAAAAAAGCTGAAGTGGCCAAACCATTTTGAATAATTCACTGAACACCTTAACCCGTGTCTAATTAAACCGTACGTTGACAATTTAATTATTATGAGATTTCTAACACATGATTGACATGAATCCTGTTATATTCATGTGCCATTACCTCAACTTTTGCTATCAAAAGAGGTGAAGCTTGAAGATGACTGATGAGTGTAAATGAGTGCATGAAGATCAACTTTACCCAGAAACACCAAAGAACTTTTGGTTCATATGACAAATTGAAGGCAGAGAATATGACAGGAATTGTTAATTATCTTCCTTGTAAAAGATGTCTGACACCTTCACAATTCATTGACAGAGGAGGAAAGCCTTTTTCATTTCTTTTTAAAATAGAATCAGAGAACTTTTGACATTATCAACAAAAAGCTTCGGACATGGTGGATGCCACTCCTTTGTAATGGGCGGTGAGAATATCAACACAGCATTTTCGAATAAAACTTCCCACAAAGAAAAGAGATAGAAAGACACTAGATTTCTTTGTTCTAAGGGGTGTTTTTTTAGTTGAAAAAGTGTTATGCTGTGATGTAAAAATAAAAATCAGTTTGAATGATTTATGAGTATTTTGTGTTTCGTGTGTGTGTTAGTAATGTAAACACTCTTGTATTGAAGTGCAGGGACCAAACTAAGGGGCCATGAGGCCTTGGTCGATGAAGATTATCTAAAAATTAAGCCTCTTACTCATCAAATATAGTCTCGACGACCCATTATTCATGTTTTGGCCCCTTGACGAGAAATTTCAATTCCGTCCCTAATGAAACTAATGGTTATCAAACATGAGAACTAGGTCAGGTGTACGTAAAGCGTGTTTGGTGTAATCAATAATGAAGAAGAGATTGTGCAATAAAAAATTAAGAAAATGTGGGTTCAACTTCTTGTTCATGTCTTCCTAACCTCTACGATTGTATTTTAAGACCCAAATGTGATGTCAAATTCTCAATCTTTGACTCAATTATGCATGTATTTAGGCACCGACTTGATGGAAACATGAGAACTAGGTCAGGCGTACGTAAGGCGTGTTTGGTGTAATCATTAATGAAGAAGAGATTGTGCAATAAAAATTAAGAAAAGGTGGGTTTAACTTCTTGTTCATGTCTTCCTAACCTCTGCTATATTGTATTTTAAGACCCACAAGTAATTTCAAATTCTCAATCTTTGACTCAATTATGCACGTATTTATGCACCGACTTAATGGAGAAAGTTTTGGCTCTTTTTTCTTAGAGAATTATCACCCTTTTTTTAAATGAATTGTACAATTATTATACTTTTAAGGACAAAGTTTTCTTCTAAATTGGGATGAAAAAATTTATTCCAACCTAATTTATAAAAGTGAAATGTGTTCCTTGAACATAAAATATATACATGTTTTTTTTTTTTTTTTAATTAATATTAAGGTCCAAAAATAAAGAAAATTAATAAAATTGGAAAAATTTAAGGAGGAGGAGGTCATGCAAAATGGATGTCGTGCTAAGCTTCCATATTTCTAACTCTCGAAGACACTCAAAGACACGTGGCTCATTGCTAACTCTCTCAAAGACATGACTCATAGTTAACTCTCAAAGACACTCAAAACACGTATAGCTTTCTGGAACATTTGAAGTCAATATATATGCATAGGATATCTCAATAGAAGATGAGAACTCGAACTATATTACAGGACCCATAAAGATTGCCAAAAATCTAAGTCAACAATGTTTTTAATTAATCAAAACATTTTGGAGTTTGAAACATGAGTGAACAGAGCCCAGTGCATTCATTTTTCACAGCCTCAGCAAAACAACTCGTTTTGGAATAAATGGACAAATATTAAAAAATTTGGAGAAAATATAACGGATGGATTTAAGACACCTTTTTTACGGGGTTTGCTAGGGGTTCTATTTGTAGTGTTCTTCCAGTCTTACGTAGAACATGATTTAAGAAAAAATAAGATTGTAGTACCATTTTTCTGCTAACATATTAATTTTTATGAATTAATAATTAAGTTTTAATACTTTAAAACTTGTTCTTGGATTCAAAACTAAAATCCAATGGTGGAAGGTTAACCCTTTAGAGCATCCACAGCAGCCTCTTCAAATTTTCCTCTTCAAAATAACAAAAAGTACACTAATTGTTATTTTAACAACCCACTTTTTTAGAGCACACTTTTCAACCTCTCTATTTTAACAATTCATTTTCACTATTCCATTAAAATATTATTTTTTCAATAAATTTGTTTATTCAATCTCTCAGACTTGAGGATCCTCATGGAGCTCCCCCTCCCTTCTTCCTCTCCTTCCTCCAACTCGCTCTTGCGCTTTACTTATAAGTCCTCACCACCAGTAGATCCCTCCGATTTCTAATCGACTTTCCTCAGAGTCATACCTCCAAAACAACGCTTCTGGCTTGACCGATTGATTTGCATTTGGTTCGCTCGATCTCTCGACCAACAAATTTTCGAGTCCAATCCCATTCTCAATTAACAATAGCAACTTGACCACCGTTTGGAAAACAACTTCTCGAGTCCATCGCCGAGCATCATTTGTTAGACTTGAATGTCTCCAACAACAACTTCAACGTTCGATCCCCAAAAGCTTAGAAAGATTTCCGCAAACGATCTCAAAACAAAATCTGAAACCACTGCATCGGTAATCCATTCTTTCCGCATCTTCTACCATCGAAACTCATTTTGGCAAACAGTGAGAGAGGAAGAAAGCTGAGAGAGGAAAACAAAAGAGAGGTCTGCGGAAAGAAAGAAAAAAAGGAGAGAGAAATTGAAAAGGAAAAAGTAGGAGAGATAAAATATAATTGTTTAAAGAGTAGAGAGGAATAGTAATTGTTAAGTTTGAAAGAATCTGCTCATGTTGTTAATTTTTTGTTAAAAACGAAGAATGAAAAGTGGGATTTTTAGTCATTTTTGTTAAATTGGCTCTTCAAACTAACCAAAAAATGAGTTTGAAGAATACGCAGAGAGTGCTCTTTGGTATTACAAAAATGAATTTGATCATCCAAATTTAGTTTTAATGCCTCAATTTTGGTGCAATGTCTCAAATTTAGTCTAATGCCCAGAAAACCTAAAGGAGACCACTATAATTTTATTTTTTTCTAAATCACATTTTATGTAAGATTAGGAGAACACCAAAAAACACTATGATAAGAACTAGCATTTTCCATTTTCTGACCCACCCATATAGTTAAAATAAATAAATAAACATTACTGACCCACCAGTAATGTCAAATTCTCAATTTTTTACTCAATTACTTAAAAAAAACCGACACTTTTGAAGACCTAAAAGGGCATTTGAGTAAAAAAAAAAAACACAAAAATCAAAAAGATATTTAACCCAAGAACCGAGAATTAACAACATTTTTGGAATTAAATTTTTTTTTTTTTTTTTTTTATGTGGAGTTTAAATCTGGATGAACGGATTCCAAGGCTTCCCCCCAGCATTTTTGGATGAATATATTATTAATTGCATGTGATTGTGGTCCGTACAGTCAACTAGAGGACAATTTCAATAAGACAATTTCAACTATATATATATATATATATATTATACGCTTCAGAATATTATTGTGTAGGCATTATACCCAGCAGCTCCCTGCCTTCTTTTTGTCATTTGTCTTTTTATTTTTTATGATTCAAATTATTTTATTATTATTATTACTTTTTTGCTTTCAACTTCCAGATTGTCAGGCCCAAGGATGTCCGTGGCCCAACCAAGCCTACCAATGCCTGGGTCAGCAGATGAGCCCAACTACCATGTCTCTAGAGTCCAAAGACAAACTCCAAGCTGCATCCTAGTTGGTCCAAATATTCTGTTTTCAGCCCTATGACCAGTAAATGCAGTTTAAATGGTCATAAATTTGGTTCTGGCTTTTGGGCTTTGAGTGCACAAGCCACAAACTCTCTACTTGACGGTAAAAAAAAGAAAGAAATAAAAAGAAAAGCAAAAGAACCCAAAAATGGGCTTCAATAACTTCCTAGTCCAAAGAATTGCGTTAGAATTACTACAATTTGCACTACCAAATTACAAATTAATGTGACAGTATTCTCTCCCCTTCTCTATGGATAAGTATAGACTAAAAAACTGGGTAAATATATTTCTCTCACTCATACGTTTACATATATTTAATTAGAGTACGAAGTTAAAATAGTTGTTCTGTTAGAGTGTATAGTAAAAAACTAATAGTTAAAATAAAAAAAGTTGTATTTTGAGTAGTTAAAATAAAAATTCTTATTGAGATGGAGATACTCTAACGACAGGTACAAAAAAAACTGGATAAATATGTTTCTCTCACACATACGTTTACAAATATATATATATATATATATATTCTCCCAATGATCACAAACAAGAAACAGTTGAAATAGTTGGAAGTATAGAAAAATCCCAAACATGAAATGAGACAAAAAGGTGGATGTCGTCATAACACAACAACTGAAGAAACTCAAAACCAGAAGAATGAAGGAAGGATGGAAGAAAGAGCTACGTATGCCACCACTCCTTTTTGCGATCCCCAACAACAAGAGCATTCCACAGCAGCACTCTCTGTTTCTCTGCCTTTTTTGGGGCAAAAACAATGAGTCAGTGGGGTGGGGTGGGGTGGGGAACATACCACTAACCTCTCTCAAGTGGCTTAGCTCAGTTTGAACAAACCACCAAAAGTCAGTTTCTTCGGCTGCAAATTGCAAAACCCAATAGAATTTGGTCGGCCCACGGCTCGTATGACTCCAATATGACACCCTTGTTGGATTGCTCATCTCATCATGTCGTCTCTCCCTCTTATTCTATTCACAAATAGCCGAAAATTTCTTTCGAATCAATTTGGATAAGTGCAACATCTTAATTTAAAAAAATTAACGTTTAAATTCCTTCATCAATAGAATGACAATAAACAACTCTTAAAAATATTTTTAAAAAAATATGTAAAAGATAACATTTATCACCTATTGAAGTAGGTTGAAGAAAATTTATGTACTTCACAAATATAACATAGACCATCAGATTTTCCTTTTGCGGGCACGTGTGTGATGGTACACTTATAGTGGTAATTCAAAATGACATATATATGAGAAAGCTCATATAAAACTCACTTATTTGAAATGGTAGAACAGTTCAAAATTTATTTAAAGAAGTTTTTCATAATACGATGTCCAAAGCAAATTGTTAAAAATCTCAATTCTTTTAGGAAAAATGTCACTTTAGAAAGAAAGAATAAAAAAAAAAAATGTGCACCGCTTTTTTTCTTGGTTGGAGGCTTGGAGCTACCCTCAACCCTAACTACGGTTTGGGGTGTGGTCGGACTATGTGACCACTAGATCCGAGCTGTTTGGTCGTGGCCACCAAATCGCAAACCAAAGGTGACCGCAACAACCCTTCGAGATGAAGGACCACCCCAAACCAATCGATGGTTGTCCAGTGAGTCTTTGGCTAGTTTGTCACCCTAAGAGGCTTGGGGCAATTTTTTTATTATTTTTTAACACTTGTTCCATATTTAACTTGTTGCCATATTAGAAGAGTTATAAGTCTATTTATATTTTAAAAGTGGTATGTTATTTAGTAAATTCTTATAGGTTGTGTTTGTGAATAGAATGAGATTTGGAAGTAGAATGATACTATAACAAATTTGAATGATGTGAAAAAAATAATAATAATAAGAATGTTTTAAATAAAAAAGTGAAAAAATTGTTTTGTAGTTATTTTTTTATTTGAAAAGTGATAAAAATGATTAATTTGATGTAAAAAGTAAAAATATTAAGGTTAATTTTTTTTTTTAAAAAAAAAAATTAGAAATGAGATAGATCCCATGAACAGTACCATTCCATTCCACTCATAAACATGGCCTATACAACTAAATGTCGTGACAACAACAATCAATCTTTAAATCAATACTTGAAGAAAAAGTACTAATTTCTAAACTAATTTTTACGGTCACACCATGATGATCATCATCATCCGATTATAACTAACGGATTCTACTAAACATAATTACAATTTTTCTTGGCACTATTGCAGTCATAGATAGACAACTAAAGGGACCCTCTGTTGCTGCATTTCTTTAGCTGCAAAGAGCAGTGTCAGTACGATACGGCAAGCAGAGAGGTTTGCTGCATGTTTGATAGGCATTCGCACATGACAACAAATTGCACAAATTGACTTTACACCGCGCGTGGAAACATATTCCTGAACACTCCTTTCACCGCTTCGCCAGTGCCCAACATTCAAACGCAAAGCCCGCCACCTCTCACACTCTCTCCCTGCACTTTTCTCTGTCATCGAACAACAAATTCAAATCTCTCTTTTCCCCATTGCTTTTTCTTTTCTTTCTTCTGTAAACTACTGCTTTTGCTAGTTGAAAGTTGAAATTCCACAGACCCAACTCACTGATTCTCTTTCAAAACTTCATCATGAAGTTGTTATCTTCTTCTTCTTCTTCTTCTCCTTCTTTTCGTCGTCTTCCTCCTCTGCCTCTTTTGATGTAAACATGTGCAATTCAAAGAGTGCCGCTGCCAGGTGTCTGGCCGGCATACTGCGCAGAATTCTGTGCTCCGGTAACCTACCACACCCTTCAGATCAAATCAGAAGCTGATTCAGTGGTGTGTGACAAGGATCAAGAATTGAAAGCCGCCAAGGAGTGTATAGAGATTCGAGGCCTCTGCCTCGCCAGGGATAATAGCAAGGCTGATGGGTTTGGATTCGACACCGGAGATTAACAATCTGTTGCATGAGCGTTCAAAGCCGAATTCAATTTCACGTAGTCGATCTATGAACTCTGCGGATCAATTGGCGGGGCTTGATTCAATGCAGGGGCAGCATCGACGGGTGAAATCCACGTTGTCGTTCCGAGAGATGCCGACATTCCTCGAGCTGGAAAACGAAAACTTTCTTACACTAAGCTTCGAGACTGGAGGTGAGAATAAAGAGTTCAGATCAAAAGGGAAGAAATCTGAAAAGGGTTTTGGAGAATTGAAGCAGAGAAGAGCAGAAAGATGTAAAAACGGGGAGAACAGAGCAGAGAGGGTGTCAGAGAAGAAGAAGAAGAAGAAAACGAACAACAACAAAGGATGTCAAGAAGCCAACAAGAAGGTCTTGAATGATTTGAATGAGCCGGAGAAGCAGCGTAAGAGAATCTCTGATAATGGCAAGTCTAAAGGCTCAAGCATTACAAGGTCTCTTTCAAAGAACTCCACGAAAAACCATACGGTTCCCGGAAGCAGTAAAACTTCCAAACCGTTAAGCACAAGGAAGTCTTCCATGGAAGGAAACTAAGTGAGAGGAAAAAAACCAGTCTTTGTGTCGTTCAAAACACAGAATCTGAGTGCAGCTCCGAAGATTCGAGCCCTGTTTCTGTTCTTGATTTTGGCCATTTCCTCACCGATCCTGAAATCCCAATATCAGGTTTGTTACATTTTGTCTTTCTAAAGTACCAAGTTTTTCCATCTTCAAATGTGCAAATTCAATGACTTTATTTTTTAAATTTCAGAGTCGAGTTTGGCCGATTCAAAGTCACGAAGGAAGTTGTCGCCGGAGCTTGAAAATCACAAGCAGCAATCTGCACGAAAGGACAGTAATCTAATCGGCGATGAGCTAAAAACAAAGAAAGCTGAAGGCAAATATCATGGAGCAAAGAAGAAAGAGTGTCAGAGTCAAAACTACGTGGATATGTGGGATGAAATTTCCAGGCTGACTGGAGCAGAGTTGGTTGGATCAAATTGGGTATACAGGAGAATGTGGAAACATGAAGATTTTGAAGATATTGGTGTAAATTTTGAGCTTGAAATTCTTGATCAATTGTTAGATGAGTTGGTAGGTCAACTATCTGGACTTCCATGAAAAATTTGAACATGCTAGAGTTATATAAAACTTTGTAAATTTCGCATTGTCAATAAACTCAACAAATAAATTTTGTTTTACTTTGTTTTTCTTTTCTAATTCTTGTTTTCCGCTCTCACCTTGAAGTGGAATTTGAATATAAGTTCTATGCATGGATAAATTTAAGGGTTAACTTTTTTAGTACTTAAGTTTGCAGTTTTGTATTTTTTTTTTCTTAAGTTTCCAAAACAGTCGAAAATAGTACATAACCTATGGGAAAAGACGAAATTGATATTTCTGTTAGATTATGTAAGAAAAAATTAACGATCTACCACGTATCACTCCCAAAATATGCCATGTGTACTTAACAAAATAATAATAATAATAAATCATAAAAATAGTTAATAAATTTAAAACAAAAACAAAACAAAACCTTTAAAAAAAAAAAATTTGGGGTGGCCCCATTTTGGCCATTGGGGGTTGCTCACTCCAAAACTAGTCTAGGGGTAGCCGAAGCACCCCCAAGAGCCAAAAAGAGGTGGCCAACCATCTCTCAAATTTTTAATTTCTTAAAATTTATTTTATTTTAGGTTTAGTTTTTATTATTTTATTTTTAATTATTTTTAATTTTAAGAACACGTGACATTTTTATATGGTGACACATGTGACGGAGGGTAACGGAAATTAGCAGAGGTATCAATTTCATTTTTCCCCTAGGTCAAGTACTATTTCTAACTGTTTTGGAAACCTAGGGAAAAAATAAAAATAAAAACTTCAAACCCAAGTACTAAAAGTTACTAACCCTAAATTTAATTAATAGGGCTAACAATTTTGCATACAACTCACAAATTCAATTTAAGTTCAACATAAAATTAATGGGTTATGATTGATGAGTCTATTCCCATCTAATTAAATAAGTCGGATTAATAGTTGACCTATATAGTTTTATACTTATATTTTAACGCCAATTAAACGTGATACGCGACAATTTGCGTTAAAATTTTTCTTACACAAAATTAATGGATTATCTTTTGACCATTTAAAAAAAAAACTTTATTATTATTATTTTTTTTTTGGTAAGCACTTTATTCATTTTAATCTAGTTAATAAGGTTTTTTTTTTTTTTTTTTCCCCGGGTTGAGAGGAGTGATGTGACAACATTAGTCGTTAGATGCTTTTATATTTGATATATGGCGTTCTTTTTATTCAAAAATGGAGGTAGGTAAATGAGAGGGAGTAGGTCCACCCAAAATCATTAATGGCGGCCACATGTTCCCAACTTTCGACAATCAAACCAGAATTTGAATGATATAAATGTACCTTAATATTTAATCTCATCCTGTTCCTACTTCCTATGGCCAATATCTCTAATCCTAGTACTGGGTATGTTTTTAGAAAGCCCCTTTTATTCCGTAAGTAGGCACATCTGGGAGGGAACCCACCAACCCTAAAACCATGCTCCACTAAACTAATCAATCATTACTATTCTTACTCAACAACCCCATCATAATTAATAACGTCTCTTAAGCAAACTTAACTGGCAAAGTTCAAATAAGCCAACTAGGAGAATGGTTTTGTATATATACACAACCACACCCCCAAAAGTAAATATAATCTGTAAAAGAATTCAACTTCATCACCCAAAATGTTTGTACTACTACTATCCTTTGCAAATCCACGTGGCCGTTCATATGGGTGTTACATGGGGATTAAGATCCTCAGCAATTTTGAAAAATTCTAGTCAGTTTTTTTTAAAATCTCAACCATTAAAGAGATCTAATGGCTCAAAATTAAACATCCATTTAATATAGAGATAAACTTAAAATTTTGAATTTTGAAATTCAACTTCGAAATATATTTTATCCACTAAAAAAAAATTAGTGTTTTACTTTTAGTCATTAGATTATTTTAATGGCTGAGATTTTCAGAAAAGCTGACTGACAATTTTGAAAAAATTGCTGGGGATCTTGATCCGTTACGCGTATAAACGTAGATGAAAAGTTTAAATAACAAAATTTGACAAATAAATTTAATTGTTTAAAACTAATATAATAAGGTTAAGAAATTTACCTAACAACAATAAAAACAAAGAAAGACAAGACAGTGCCCCAATGAAAACTTCAATGTGAGTTGGTAGAAACGCAGAATAATTATATATGCACTTGCCTGCTGTTATATATTCTCGCCAGCGCTTAAGCCACTATATCGTAAACCTAAAAAGAAAAGTTGATTGAGACACCGAGTTCAAGTTGGGTTGCCAAGACTGCCTTTTTTAGTGCTCAACAATCTCCCCTGGAAAATGAATCTCAACTTTAATCCCTAAAGTAATACGCAATATTCAGAGAATCGTAAAGGTAAGACAATGGCATCAGAGACAAAAGATGAGAGGAAATGGAGGTGGAAATATGCCAAGCTCCAGCTAGAAAGTTCAGATGAAATTGGCGTCCATTTTCAATTTCAATTGGTTCCAGCAAGACATCGTAGATAAAGAAGTAAATCCATTGCTTTCAGAGAGTAAGAAAGCACCATGGTGAAATTAATAAAAGAAACATGAATATTTTTTTATCAAAATAACAGCTTGTAATACATATGATGTGAAAACCCCACAAACATAAGATAACCCCATAAATTAGTATCCCTACAAATTCCAATAGCCAAATGAGATATTAAGTTTAAATTGATCAGCATCTCTAGTTTCACTCACGAAAATCCTCATGCTTCAGAGATCTTTCAGCTTTGGGTAGAAACTAAAATGAAGAGAAAATGGCAAAACTAAGACCTATTATTCTGAAGAACCTAATAATTGTATGAGCAGAAAACCTTTCATCCTGCCCAACTTCTTTGTTTTCTCCCATGGGGGTACATTCTTTTATCCCCCTTGCCAGTTCCTCTACCTAAATATGATAAATATCAATAAAGATTAAAAAATGGCAAAAGACTAGTTAAAGGTTATGATAAAAGCAATTTAGGGGTTAAATATGCTTTTATGCCACCAGTTGCTCCTGTTCCATGTACAATTGCTCCACCCAAGCCGGAAGCATCTCTGAGCCTCCAGTGTCGAGATGACACTGCTGCTGCTCCTTCTCAAAACCTAACTGCCCAGGTTTCACAGCCAGGGCATCCTTCACCAGGGACTGAACCCAAGAGACATCCGGCTCATTGACAGTTGCTGGCATCGAGGCTGCAGCCGATGCATAACTGCTGCCATTGCTTCGGAACCCAAAAGAAGCAGATTTCCTAAGCTTGTTCAGCTCTTCTCTCCTGGAGTCGCCAGTCCAATTTTCCATCAGGGGAGCCCCAATCCGAAAGGGCAGAAGGCATTACAGAAGCAGAAGCACCAGGCGAAAAGCCAGAATGACCTTTCGCAGAACTTCGCTCAATGAAGCTCTGGCTCCGCATTGCAAAAGCAGCTGACCTTGCATTCAACACTGTGGCTGCTGATGCACCAGATGGGTCAACCCCAAATGAGGACGATGCCCTCACGGGAGAGGATGAAAGACTGGTACCATAGCTTGACCGGAGCTGCTGGCTCATGTTCTGGCTCATGTTCTGGCTCATGTTCTGGCGCATCTTCATCCCAGTAGGAGATTGCAACTGGGATGCTGAAACATCCATTGAAAGTCCCTGTAATTGAGGCGTAAAAGGGCAGGATCGAGATCCGAAAATGTCATCAAGGTTAGTAGCGTTCATCCGTCCAAACCTATTCAATTCCCCGCCGATCAACGGGGAGGCAGAAAAAGCTGAAGTATTGGACAAGGACTCTTCCAGCCAGATGGGGAGGAGAGACCAGATATCTCATCCATCAATTGTTGTTGCCTGCGACGTTGACTTTCAAGCCCAAGCAATTCAATGTCTAAATCCATGTCTCTAGCACTTAGAGCACTTTTCAACCGACTACCTGGAAGATGCAAGGTAGGGGGAACCATGCTAGAGTGGTTTTGCCACATGGTTCCACCCATAGGCGAAGTGGCTCCAGAGGGAGTCATGGGTGGTGTTGAATTGGATGGTAACAACATTGATGAAGTACCGAGGGCAAGTGGGGTGATCGACCCCATGTCCAGAGCAGAAGTATTGGCTGAGAAAGATCTTGGAGAAGGCACTGCAGAACCTGTGGATGCATACAGAGGGCGAAGCTCTTCTGGCTTATGAGCAAAGAAACAGACCCTTCTGGTGCATCCTGTCTCATCCTTGCAAAGGCGTGTGCGATACTGAGCAGGGTGAAGCCAACACTCAAAAATACCATGCGCATACTCACAAGTATCTCCTTGCCTGCACGACCCCTTTCTGAACTCTGGGCAAGGGACACAACTATAATGGTACTTCCTCGGATCACGCCGCCTGGCATTCTCCCCCGGATGAACAAAAGGGCACTCCGTCCAGTCATGCGAGTAAGCCCTTGAGCAAGGCTTGACCTTGAACGTATACATTCGAAATTCATCAGTGCTATAAATCCCATTCTTGATATCTGGAAGAGAAAGATCAACAGGATACTCTTTCTTCTCAGTCCCATCCTTTGAGACCCGAGGTGTCAAAGCCTCTTCCAGTTCTTGCCCTTCCATTTCATGACCCATTTGATCAGACAAACAAAAGGGATCCTCGACACAAGTAAAGCCCTCCAGCATGACCTCCAATTTTTTCTTCTTGAGGTTAGAAATCGAATTCAAAACCAGAGTGATCAAGTCACTGGGCCTTTTTCCATTAGCATCTAAAGCATTAACATCAGCAGAAGCGTCAAGCAAAAGCTTAACAACCTCAGCCGAAGCAGCAGAGCCACCAGCAGCAGCAAGATGAAGTGCTGTGGCCCCATCTGAACCACAAGCCCTATTAACATCAACAAGACCAGTCTCAAGTATATAATTCAACACACCTTTGCTACCAAACATGGCAGCAATCATGAGGGGTGTCCTCTCTTCAAACCCCATCTTCTTTGACCCAATTCTCCTCCCATACCACAGGCTTGCCTCATCAACATCATGACCCTCTTCTTCCACGGCACTTTTGAAACCGATCAAATCATCGCAGGCTGCTAACTCAAGCAAAAGCGAAAAACTTGGTTGCAACCCCTCTCTTTTCTCCAATTCATTCTCCATGACGAAACCTGTTTGAGAAGGTTTCCTCTTAGAACCACTGCACATGGAAATCCCTTTCTTCTCAGACCTCCACAGGTCCCTTTCTACAAAATTTGCAACAAAGATAGCAATCATAAATGCTATTCCAGAATTTACAAAGAAAGAAAAGAGCAAAATTTCAAAGAAACATGCACCCATAGAAAAGTAGACACAGAGGCAGACTTTTTTCATAAATATTACTTGAAACATGCCAATTGAATGATAAATTATACCAGATGTTCAGTACATAAACAAATTCTCAATATTTTACTCACTTAGCCATAAACTCATACAACCATTATCCAAATTCAGGGACAGTATGGAACAGAAATCTGTTACAAATCCGACAAACAAAAAACCCAGAATTTATATTACAACTTTTTCCTCCCATTTTCTCAGCAACCAATCACAGAAGCTTAGAATCATCTACAATAACAAAAAAAAAAAGAACCCCACAAACAAGACTTCATTTAAACACAAAACCCAAGTATCAACAAGAGCAAGATGGTACCTTTACAACACAGAATCCGCAGAAGCAGCTGAAATGCTCAAAAGCCACGCCCTTTGGGTTGTCTTCCTCTGCCTTAAGGTTGTTCTTATAAGGTTGGTCTTAACTACGCAAACCCACTTAGGGAGGGAGAGAAAGTAGAGAGAAAGAAAAGACGGAGGGAAAGGCAAGACTTTTCCTTTCCTCTCTCGCTTTCTCTCTCCCTCTCTTTTATGGTGGCGTTGGGTCAAAAAGGCGAGCCTACGAAGCTACCTACGCTCCTCTCCCATTCCCCATTTTCCATTTCCCCACTGCAAAATGAAACCCAAATGCAAATCCAAATGAAACCCAAATTGCGGAACCAAAATGAAATTCAAGCAGGTGGGCCCTACCGGTTTATTAATATCTATTGGGCCACCCACTGACTAATAGCCACGTGTCAGTGATCTAGTAGAAACAGCCTCACCAAAGTGGCCGCATGGAATTCGGATTGTCACGCCTTGCGCGTTCTTTTGGCCTTGGTGGATGACGTGGACGCACCTGTACCGTCAATATGTTTTTTTCTTAAAAGTTGTTCCTAATTCGTCACTGATGTCTTTTATCGTCACGGACTGTCAAGTAAGATTGCAAACAGCTGTATAGTTTTAATATTCTATCATAAAAGATTATTTTATTTTTCTAAATTTATTATAGACTAAAATAGCAAAATGGAAAGCGAGCCATTTCAATCGGGATGTATTGTAAACCAAAAAAAAAAAAAAAAAATCAATCAATCTTTAACAGAAATTTGATATATCAAGTAAAAATATTAAATATAATGAATATAAAAATATTGTCTCTTTAATTCAAATCAATACATGAATTTTTTCATTAATTTTAACCTAACTCTCACTACTTATCATTGAACTTCCACTCATTTTCGAACCATTAATGTTAAAGTCTCTAAAACCAATCAAAAAAGTGGACTTTATGGTTTTATCAATTAATATTTTGTCAAAAAAAATAGAAATTATTTAGTATTATTTTTTTGTGTTTTAAATTAAGATGTCTACTTCATATTTGAGGGTTTACTAAACGCACAATTTACACCACAACTTGATAAAATTCACACCGCATTATTGATTGAAGTTATTCTCAAATAAAAATTCATTGGCCTATACTTTAAACAAAATATTAAGTGGGCTACGTTTGGGATATTTATTCGTCTGTCATTTTGGATAAATGGAGGGGCCTGTTAGGATATCAGTTCTGGGTTGGATATTTTTGTGCAAGAAACATGGAGGAATTCTTGAACCTATCGCCCTAACTAGACAGTGTCAGCCAGCACTCGATAACTTCTAGAAGTGTACCAAATTTCTGTCGTGTGATTTGTTTTATATATATATATTTTTTTTTTATCCTGGTCTTCCTTTGAATTTTTATTATCTTTCAGTTTAAGGAACTAATTTCAATTTTTTATTAAAAAAAAAAAATTGTTATAAAAAACAACTTCTCAATCAAAGCAGACATCATTGTAATGTGTAAACCTCAATCATTTTCTAGACTGAATATTATATATATATATCAACCCTTTTGCTCTTCTTTATTATGCTAATAACATTAATTTATGTCATGCCTCAATACAATCCTGACTTTATGCAACTCTAGTTGAAACTTTCAACTATCGATGCCATTTAACTCTAAATTGGATTGAATAAACTAATTAAATTGGTATCCCTTTCAAAGCACGGGAAGATCGCATCATTAGTTTTAGATAACCTTAAGAAAATTACTCACCTGTCAAAACTGGCCAATCTCCGAGATACATAGGTTGGTGCTCACAATTTAACATGATGGGTCGCTTTAACCAGATATTTTTTAGTAGTATTCCTGTTTGAATTTTTCCTCTAATAAATCTTCTCCTTGACAAGTAGGGTCTGCCTTCATAATCATCACTAATCTTTCTTGTATGCACCTTTGCTTTTATATATACATACACAACAACACCACCATTTCAAGCTACTTTGGGTGTCATGGGTCAGTTCATGTTATTGAGAGGGTGCTAAGAAAGTGAAAAAAAAAAAAAAAAAAAAAGGTTTCTTAAGTGAGTTCTAAAAAAAAAGGTTTTCTTCCTAACAAATATTTTACATTTGTTTTTAAAACACGTAATTTTTACATACATATTTTTAATAAGACGTAGTTTTTCGCTTAAATTGGTTGAAAGAATTTTCTTTACCCGATTTAAAAAATAATATTTTTTTTTAATAACGAGAAAGATTATTTATTCCAATTTTGTCTTACTATTAAAATAATACGACAATAAGATCTCATATATTCAAACGACACGCCTATTTTTATAAATTTTGAAAAACTCTCTGTCGTCCTTTTCATTATAAATGAATTACCTACTTTAAGACAGATGTCAATTTATATAAAAATGCATGTAAAAATCATATGTTCTTAACATGTTCTAAGATCATATGTTAGTTTAATATAGTGAATTAATAGATTTTCTTTCAAACTAATTTAAAGAAAAACCTTGCCTAAAGGAGGAAAAAAAAAATCCAATAATGAGCATTAATTCAGCTGGGTTTGGTGGATTTTCTCATGCCCAGTGCCCCAATTAATAGATACAATGACATATTAGATTAGATTGTGTAATTAGATATCGCAATACAATCATATCACCTCAATTAGGTAACAACTATTTAGGATAAAAACATCATCATCGTGTTCATGGAACACTTTTTTCTGTCCTCAATATATTAAATTGACATTTATCTTTAATTTATTAAATTGACACCTGTATTTAGAGCATGTGATTTTGACATGATCAAACATAAAGAGATTATGGGGACAAACTTGAAAATTGTAATTGGAGAGAGAGAAGGATTTGAAGTTTAGCTTTAAGACAAAGAGTAAATGGATAAGCATAAATACTTCAAAGGAGGCTGCTCTTGTTGTCCCCTTCTCTCCATTTTTTCTGAGCTATTGGGGCCATTGATGTATGATTGATAATCACAACAGGTCAAACATTTTGAACGGTTGAGATTACACATCACAAAAGGCCAATTGACTCCGACCCTGTCAAGCTTTAGAAAAGTCCAACGGTGTGCGATCCGATCCAATACCACCCCACAGAAACACACAAAACGACATTGAAGATGGCATATAAGGTATGGTGGAGTGGGACTTGTGAAAATAACACTCACGCAGTATAGAGGTCTTTGGTGTCGTTTTCATGGGAAGAAAAGATGGCATTTGGTGTCATTTTCGTGGGTAGAAAAGAGGCATTTGATTTAATTTCCCCGATGGGCACGACCATAAATATGACACCCTATTCGGCCATCACTAGACTCTTATTAGTCATTAAATGTTTGGAGAAAAAAACATAGAAGTTGTTTGGACCGTCTAATGGAGAAAAAAAAAATCAAGTAGGTTTAGACGACTCGTTCAAACTAAGGCGTTTACCCTAATTCGATTAAATATTAGTTCGTATGTTTAAAATCGCACTTTACACCTACAAAATTAAAACCAACATGTCTTATCCCCCTTCTATTTCTCGGAAAGCGGTTTCTTTTCATTTATTATTGATTTTAGATAGTTGTAGCTTGCTTCACATTTCAAGTGCTAGCGGTAGAAGATAGTCTCCAAAAGCGAACTTTCAGGCCGGGAATTAGGAGCAAAATACGTGAGTGCCCTTGCAATCTTTCTAAAGCAAGAAGCATGAAACTTTATTATGATATTAGTATAGGTGCCTTAGCCCTGATTAGGGTTTGGAGCTTGTAATGAATCAAATTATGGGCTGGATTTCCTTCATCTCTACATTTCCAAGAGCTTAAACCTTGAGACAGGCAAGTCTACAGCTGAAAGAATAGAAAATTCCAGCTTTTTTGGGTTGTAAACTGTAGTGGAATGGAACCAAACCACTGGGAATCCATATATTGAGTATAAACAGGAACCACCCCAGGAATCCATGAAAAGCTGACTGTTCCAAGTGATATGTGATAGCAACCCCACTATCAAAAGCAATTGGTTTTTTTAATTTTTCTCTTTAAGATTCTTAAATTATATATAAAAGGAAGTATATCCTATGAAGAAATAGTGAATATACTCAATATAGGCTCAGCAAAAACAGAAACAGTGACCAAGAATAAACTAAACTGTTTGAACTGTCGGATCATTTACTCAGACAGGTGGATCTCAATTAAGCTTTCTCACAACGTGCTACCCAAACAACAAATTGTTAGAGTTCTCAATCTGAACTCTTGAGCTCTATTTAATACCATGATAAATCACTAGTTATCAGGAATATAATAATCACCCGTGTTTTCTGGGGTCCTTGCCCCCGACTAAATTTTAGAAAAACCCAAAAAAAAAATAATAAAAAAAATTGAAAATTACCTCTAAAGCAGTTCAACCAGATTCTCTTGGTCTTTGTCACAACTGAATAAATCTTCTTGTTAATATCGTCATTGTTGGCATCATCGTATGACCAACTCCAGCACACCAGACAGCTATAATATCTTCAACTTTGAAGCTGTTATAGCTGTTTCACTCAAACTCTAACCCTAAAAACATTTCTCTATCTATTTCTACCTCTCTCTCTTTCTAATCTCTTCCTCTTATTTTTCCCCTTTGATTATAATTACCTTATTTGATCTAAATTTTTTCTTCTACTTTTGACTACTTTGTTTCTACGAAGTACAATGGTAGCTTTGCTTTATGGGTGTCGTTCACACACCAAGTTTAAACTTGGTGTACCCAATTTCAACTCGGCCCCAGCCAAGCCCAAAGCAATAGGATTTTCGAGAAGGGGTGTCGCACGAGATAATTGTCTCGACATGTCACCTTAACTGTTTTTTACATTATCGAAGGGATGTCAGGGAACAACTACACTACCACACCACCTAATTCATAACTTAACTTGATACACGATTATATAATTTGATACTATTACCTTACTAAGACTGTATCAGCAGGCGACACTTGACAAGTGACGTGCCCCACCAAATTTAGTAAACAAACGTCACACCTCACACCCAGTCAAGATGCTGAAAAAAAAAAAAAGTTTATAATCGATGTATTTCCTGCGAGCTCACCCGACAAGTCTTTTTACTTACCCAATTCCTTTAATTGCTGAATTTCGATGTGTCATAAAAACTAAACCTAATCCCACGTGGTAAACGAGGGCATAGAGTAGAAAAAGAAGAAGAGGAAACTTGATGGAAATCACCAGAGGCAAGGGAGACGCGACATTTCTAGTAGTACTAGAAATGATGATGTTTCACAGTCAGGGTTTGGTTGATCCTACTCGATTCAATGATATAGGCAATCTTTTTTTGTGCTGAATTAAAAATGTGTTTGTTTAGCCTTTAAGGCAGGCAATAGGCCGACGGTGTAGGATTCCTGACCTTATTGTCATCTCTGGTTTTGGCAATAAACCTACAAAATAAGAAAGAGAAGCGATGAGTTCATGACTAAATTGAAAAATAGAGCAAGAAAAGCTACAGCACCCGAACGTGTAAGGTTGGGATATGACATTTACATGGCCAAAACAGCAATGGCATCATTGCTTAATTCAGCACTTCTGTTGGGTTTTAAGCCATTCCTGTAACACCCTTTTAAGTGACAGTCTAGCCCTCTTAATTTTTAAAGTTATAGCACATATTATGACTAGACATTTTCGTGTTACAAATTATATTGTGTAGTACTTGAATCTCGCATTAAAATATGACTAAGTGAACTTAATATTCTCTGGTTCATTGGAGAAAATCTCAACCATACTGAAGTTTATATGTGATTTTATAAAATATTGATTATAATTTAACTAATATTTTAGAAATATAGTACATTAGTCAACCAAGTGTGCACTTCCCTTACCTACTCCCCCAACTTGTTTTTTCTTTTACTAAGCAAAGTCTGATTTGTCCGCGACCTTTTAGTCCTTATCCAAAGAGCCGCCTGGACAAAAAAGCAAGAGATAAATAAATGTAGTATTCACACGACACGCGGTTTCATTGTTGAGAAACATCAGGCCCAACAGCAATGCAGAACCCCACTATGGCGGTTGGTTGGGTATCTGCAAATTTTTAGAAGACTATAGGCTCAAGGCATGGGCAGCTGGGTCAGCCGATCCATAATTGTTTTGGGTGCAAAGTGAATTCTTTCAGGAATGTGGAGAGAAACTATGGCTGAAAAGGGTATGTAAATTTTGAGAAGAGAGGGCAGTAAAGATGTAGTACCCAAGCATTTTCCATTCCATTATAAACTGTATTGTTTGTAGAACAAGTAGAAAATTATACATTCTGCCATGCATG